>JAVSCE010019712.1:0-63814 GCA_032199065.1 Smutsia gigantea | reverse complement strand
ATGACATGATATTGTACATAAAAAAACCCTAAAGACTCCACTCCAAAACTACTAGAACTAATATCTGAATCCAGCAAAGTTGCAGTATACAAAATTAACACACAGAAATCTGTTGCTTTCCTATACACTAACGATGAACTAACAGAAAGAGAAATCAGAAAAACAATTCCATTCACAATTGCATCAAAAAGAATAAAATACCTAGGAATAAACCCAACGAAGGAAGTGAAAGACCTGTACTCTGAAAACTACAAGACACTCCTAAGAGAAATTAAAGAGGACACTAACAAATGGAAATTCATCCCATGCTCTTGGCTAGAAGAATAAATATTGTCAAAATGGCTATACTACCTAAAGCAATCTACAGATTCAATGCAATCCCTATCAAACTACCAAAAGCTTTCTTCAATGAATTGGAACAAATAATTCTAAAATTCATATGGAACCACAAAAGACCCCGAAAAGCCAAAGCAATCCTGAGAAGGAGGAATAAAACAGGGGGAATTACACTCCCTGACTCAAGCTCTACTACAAAGCCACAGTAATCAAGACAATTTGGTATTGGCACAAAAACAGACCCACAGACCAGTGGAACAGAATAGAAAATCCAAACATTAACCCAAACATATACAGTCAATTAATATTTGATAAAGGAGCCTTGGATATACAATGGGAGATGACAGCCTCTTCAGCAGCTGGTGTTGGAAAAACTGGACAGCTACATGTAAGAGAATGAAACTGGGCTACTGTCTAACCCCATACACAAAAGTAAACTCAAAGTGGATCAAAGACCTGAATGTAAGTCATGAAACCATAAAACTCTTAGAAAAAAACATAGGCAAAAATCTCTTTGACATAAACATGAGCAACTTCTTCATGAACATATCTCCCCGGGCAAGGGAAACAAAAGCAAAAATGAACAAGTGGACTATATCAAGCTGAAAAGCTTCTGTACAGCAAAGGACACCATCAGTAGAACAAAAAGACATCCTACAGTATGGGAGAATATATTCATAAAAAATGTATCTGATAAAGGGTTGACATCCAAAATATATAAAGAACTCATGCACCTAACAAACAGCAAGCAAATAATCCAATTAAGAAATGGGCAGAGGACATGAATAGACACTTCTCCAAAGAAGAAATTCAGATGGCCAACAGGCACATGAAAAGATGCTCCACATCACTAATCATCAGAGAAATGCAGATTAAAACCACAATGAGATATCACCTCACACCAGTGAGGATGGCCAACATCCAAAACACAAACAACAACAAATGTTGGCGAGGATGTGGAGAAAAGGGAACCCTCCTACACTGCTGGTGGGACTGCAAATTAGTTCAACCATTGTGGAAAGCAGTATGGAGGTTCCTCAAAAAACTCAAAATAGAAATACCATTTGACCCAGGAATTCCACTCCTAGGAATTTACCCTAAGAATGCAGCAGCCCAGTTTGAAAAAGACAGATGCACCCCTATGTTTATCGCAGCACTATTTACAATAGCCAAGAAATGGAAGCAACCTAAGTGTCCATCAGTAGATGAATGGATAAAGAAGATGTGGTACATATACACAATGGAATATTATTCAGCCATAAGAAGAAAACAAATCCTACCATTTGCAACAACATGGATGGAGCTAGAGGGTATTATGCTCAGTGAAATAAGCCAAGCCGAAAAAGACAAGTATCAAATGATTTCACTCATATGTGGAGTATAAGAACAAAGAAAAAATACTGAAGGAACAAAACAGCAGCAGACTCACAGAACCCAAGAACGGACTAATAGTTACCAAAGGGAAAGGGACTGGGGAAAATGGGCGGGAAGGGAGGGATAAGAGGGAAAAAGGGGCATTACGATTAGCAGATGTAATGTTGGGGGGGCACGGGGAGGGCAGTACAACTCAGAGAAGACAAGTAGTGATTCTATAGCATCTCACTACGCTGATGGACAGTGACTGTAATGGGGTTGGTGGGGGGACATGAATAGACACTTCTCCAAAGACGTGGTAGTTTAATAACTGTAATATTGCACATGTAATTGTAGATTAATGATAATAAAATAAATTATATTAAAAAAAAAGAGAGAGAGAAAAAAAAAGCAATTCCATGATGGGCATGGAGAGGCAGTAAGACAAATGCTCAGCCTCCAGCTTCCCACTGACCTCAGCTGATTCAGGGGTTGTGAGGAGGCCACACTGAGCTGGTGCAGGCCAGGTCCATACCTAGCACAGCATCACATGTCAGCCTTACAATAATAGTAGCAAATACTTGGGTGCTTACAATTTGTCAGAACCCTTCCTAAGCGATTTACACATGTTCCTTTACATCTCAATAGCCCTGGGAGGTACACACTTTAATTATTATCACTGGTGGACAAGGAAACTGAGACACGGGGAGTTAGGTAGCTTGCTCGAGGTCATGCAGGCTGGAATTTGAATGCACAGTTAGGCTCGACTCTGCACCTTCAAAGATGATGGTGAATATTTGTTTCTTTACTGAAAACATTTTCTTTCTAACCATCTGGAAGACTTGATAGCTTGCCTATCTTGTAAACAATAATTCCCATGCAATTACTTGAGCAGGGTCCGTGCTAACCCAGCAGCCACACCCAGACCTGAGCTGTTGGTGCCCATGGAAGTGGATGACTCAGTGCGGGACCTGTGGTCTTCCAGGGACAGAAATCTTGTTCTAAAGTAAGGAGGCAGCCTTCCTTCTACTCAGCGAACACAATAAAAATATGTGCATGAGTACACACGCACACACAAGCTGCTGAGTTGCTCTGCCAGCCGCTGGGGTGTGTCCCTGGTTCACTCACTCACTGAGTAGAAGGGACCTTGTTAGGCTTCTGGTTGGGGCCTCAGAAGACCCACATAATCTGGTCTTCACCCTCCTCCCTCCCCTGCTGAGGATCGTCAACAACGCCTTTACCCAGATCACATCTGGAACCCCAGTGGGCAAGTCCCCTTGGGTAGGGTTGCCAGGTAAAATCCAGGATGCCCTGTTAAATTGCAGACAAGTCACTAATCAAGATTTTAGCATAAGTATATCCCACACAGTATTTGGGATATCCTTATGCCAATAATAATTTCATTGTTTATCTGTAATTCAAATTTAATCGAGTGTCCTATTGTTTTTGTTTTGTGTTTTTGCTAAATCTGGCGACACTTTCTCAGCTGTGCTCCCTCCAAAGGCTCTGCAGAAACTAAGGAAGTATCTGTCTTTGCGTCCTCTTGACGCTGCCTTACGATTCTTTGATTTGGGGTCACATCTCTCTGGTGTCCGCCTCTGTCTTCACATTATCTTCTCTGCCATGGATATCTCTGTGTCATTTTTTCTCGTGGCACCCAGTCCCCTGACTTGTCTGCCCTTGTCACAAATTGTAACCATTTTATTTTCCTCCCTCCCTCCCTTTCTTTCTTCGCACTTTCTTTCTATCTTCAAAATGTGTTTACCTTGTGTCCAGCTTTGTGCAGGGCGCCGGGACCATGAACAGCCCGCACAGGCAGTCCCAGCCTTCTGGAAACTCATAGGCTCAGAGTCTTGTGATAATAAATAATTTTATGGTTTTCTCCAAGATTACTGATCCTATCCCTCCCCAACTGTAGGGCTCTGTGAAGATGGGGACCATGTCTGTCTTACTCACCACTTGCGTCTAATAGGTCCTCAAAAAAAAAACATCTTTGTGGACTGAATTAAGTTCATCTCCAGCGTCTCCAGGAATGAAAGGCATGACCCTAATCTCTGCCATTTCAGGCTTTGGAAGATCCGTGCGGATATTCTTGGCCGACTCGCAGGGGTTTCACCGATTCATGGCCACTGACCTCGAACATGAGGACACCGTGGAGACAGCCGTGTTTGGTCCTGAGAACAATCTGCTTGTCACGGGGTCCCGGGATGCACTCATTCAGGTGAGGGAGAGACCCAGGGCCTGTCACCCTCACCCCCACCTCAAGAATAGAAAGTATCATTCTTTATGATCTTTTGGCTTCAAAGTACAGAAACTGACAAAAACTAATGCAGTCAAAACAGGGCAGGTCACTGGGAGGGGGTAATGGTTTTGGGGAAAGGGGAGAGGTCTCCTGGGACCCAGCAACAGACTTGGGGGGTTTACCAAAATGTTCAATGAAGGAGACAGCATTCCCACCAAACCTAAAAGCCTGGGGGGATTTTGGCCTTCAGTGGAGCAGGGCTGGGAGACGGGAGGAAAATTCCATTTAAGTTCAAAGTTCGCAAGGAAAGCACCTGACCAAGTAGCATGGCTCTAACTTACTGGTCTTACGACCTCTTTATATTCTTAAAGATGAGTAAGGACCCCAGAGAGCTTTTGCTTATGTGGGTCACATAGATTTGATTTATATACATGTTTCTAACAAATGGTTTATTTTGGAATAGTTTTAAGATTTATGGAACAATGCAAGAGAACATAGACAGTCACACTGTATATCTCTTCGTCACCCGGCTTACCCCACCGTTAACATTTCGCATTACCCAGATCCCTTCCTCATACCCAGAAACTGGGACAATACCATTAACTGATTGGCAGAATTTGTTCTGATTTCACAAGCTTTCCCTCAAACGTCCTTTTTTTCCAATTCCCGGATTCAATCCAGGATCCCACATTGCATTTCATATCTATTGATAATTACCATATTAAAATTTTTAAATGAGGAAATCCAAATATACTTTTCCATTAGTTCATTAACATGACATGTCAATGTAATAACATATTTTTCTGAAAACAGCTATATTTTCTGAAGCACAAAAAAAGCCTCTTGGGAAGAGTATTGTTTCACATTTTGGCAAATCTCTTTCCTGTCTGATTCAACAGAAAACAATTGTATTCTCATATTTAATTCTGCATTCTTCTGTCTGTTGTGATATCCCATGTCCTGTAGCTTGTGGAAAACGCCACTGCTCACTTGTGAGAAGAAGAGAGTGGAAAAGGCAGATAACACCTTAAATTATTATGAGAATAGTTTTGCTTCTGCCAACTCCCCTGAAAAGGCCTGGGGGCACCCCCAAGGGGTTCCCCAGAACACAGTTTGAGAACTGCCATGGTAATGGTTTGAGGGTGTAGAGAGATGTGAAGGCGACTGAACCACAACCTAAGCATTTACCTTAGGTTAATAAATGGGCTTAAGCATATTTCCAAACTACAGCAGCGTAAGGAAGAAATCATCTCTGCTCCACTGCTGTCCGTCCCTAGGTGTGGAGTCTGTCGGAGCAAGGGACCCTGCTGGACATCCTGGAGGGCGTCGGGGCCCCTGTGAGCCTGCTGGTCCAGGGTGGGGCCCTGGTGGCATCTGCGTCCCGGCAGTCCTCGTCTTTCAAAGTCTGGGATCTCACCTGCACTCAGCAGCCACGGGCCTCTACCCCGTTTCTGCACCGCACTGGCCTCACTGCAGTGTCACACAATGGAAGCTACGTTTACTTCCCCAGAATTGGGGACAAAAACAAAGTCACCATCTGGGACTTGGCGGAAGGTCTGTAAGCACGGTCATTTGTGTGGGCGAGACCAAGAAGCCGCTGTCTTGGTTCCCTTTGGGCTGCTGTAACAGAGTATCATAGACTGGGTGGCTTCAATCAGACATTTATGCCTTACAGTTCTGGAGGCTGGGAAGCAGGCAGATCTGTGTCTGGTGAGAGCTGGCTTCTTGGGTTGCAGACAGCATCTTCTTGTTATATCCTCACATGGCGGAGAGCAGAGAAAGAGAAGCAAGCTCTCCTGCTTCTTATAAGGGCATTGATCCCAATCATCTCCCCAAAGCCTGACCTCCTAACATTAGGGATTAGGATTTCAACATGAACTTGGGGCGGGGGGTGGGGGGTGGTCGCAAGCACCCAGTCCATAATACCCTATAACTCCAATTAGGTTGAAAGTGGCCAGTACAAAACGGGACCTGATTTTGTAAATTTCCGGCTTATAAGAGTTGATTATCTGGCTGTCCGTGCCAGTTTTAATTCGGGTTTCCTGGAAGCAGGGTGTGTGATGGGGATATTTGCATCAGTAGTGCATGGAAGGGAGCTCCTGGGGAAAGCCTGAGAGGGGATGGGGAAGCAGGCTGGGCTGGTGCAAGGTCTGAGCAAGAAGGTGGGCTCAGCCTAACCCCCCAGGGAGCCCGGGAGTGTGAACAGGACCAGAAGGATGTGGGCTCAGCTTCAGCCTAATCCCAGGGGGAGCCCTGGGGCATGAATCGCACCTTGGAGTTGTCCCATCTTGAAGCAAAGAGGCCAACCCTTGTACCCCATATCAGACAGTCTTTGGCTGCAGGCCATCCTGGCTGTCAGGCACAGCCCCCAGGGCGTTTCCAGATGAGGGGTTCCCTTCACCCAAGGGCAGTGGGCAGCCTTGGGTCTGAGTGAACTGGCCGGTCAGGGGTGTGTGTCTGAGCATGTCACCAGCAGTGTGTGCTGCAATCCCCACTGGGCAGATGGAGGTAGAGAAATCCCCTGTTAAGGATAAAATAATATGGGCAAAGAAATTCACTCTCAAGTCCATGCAATCATGGATTTGGCAGATGTTTGTTTAGTGTTACCTGCGAGGCTAGGCTCCGGGAACTGGCAGTGAGCAAGACAGATGAGGTTACAGTGTTCAAAGTGCTTACCTGCTAGTTGGGTGCAGCAGGATGCAAGATGTGGGGGGTAGAGATAAGATAGGAGTCTGCAAACTACAGCTGGCAGGCCAAATCCAGACATGTTGTCTTTACGTATTGTGTGTGACGGCTTTTATGGCTAAAAGGGCAGGGTGAAGTGGTTGCAGTGCAGAGCGTGCAGCCTTCACGACAAAAACATTGATTCTCCAACCCTTTATAGCAGCTTGTAAAGGAAATATCTGGGATGAGAGGTCATGTGAGTCCTTGAAGATTTTGGAAAGGCATGTACAATTGTTCCGAGAGGGCTGGGAGGTCATCGGAGGGCATGAGATAGAGCAGTGAGATGTTGCAATTTTCATTTTTTAAAGTCTGGGTGATTGGAATGCAGGAGCGGAAGTGGGAAATCGCAGTAGCCAAGTTGGGGAGTACAGATAATGAAAGTTTTTTTAAAAACCCTTCAAGTAGGAAAACTTGAAGCGTCCCCGTGACCCGTTCTTGACCGGTCTTCTCTCGGCAGGTGAGGAACAAGATGCCGTGGACACGCCCAGTGAGGTCAGGTGTCTGGAGGTGGCTCAGCAAGCCAATCTCCTTTTCACTGGCCTTGTTTCGGGGGTCGTCCTGGTGTTCCCCCTGAATTCCAGACAAGACGTGCTGTGCATCCCCCCTCCGGAGGCCCGGAAAGCCATCAACTGCATGGCCCTTAGCAAGGGCGAGGAGCACCTGGCCATTGCTTATGACAGCACTGTCCTCGTGCTGGACATCAGCCCCGGGGAACCCTGTCCGGTCATCGATGGCCCAACATACACCTTCTATACTCAGCTGCCCGCGACCATATCCAGTGTGGCTGTTCTGGCCGACTCCCGCGTGATCTACGGCATGACCAGCGGCAACCTCTTCCTTTACGAGTGCGCAAATTCCAAAGTGTTCCCTCTGGAGGCCCATGGGAGCCGGGTCACCTGTGTGGAGGTCAGCCACAAGGACCAGCTGGCAGTCAGTGGGTCCGAGGAGTCCCTGCTGTGTCTCTGGGACCTACAGGCATGCAAGTGGAAGTTTGAGATGAACTATACGGTGCGTGGCCTGCCACCCCACATGCATGCCACGTCCCGGCGTTAGGAAGCTGATGCTGGGCTCCGATTATTAAGCGCACACTAGGTGCCGTCGACCGTGGTCAGGACTAGGGGGAGGTCAGTGAGAAGGCACTTGTCTCAGGTGCAGAGTTCAAGGGGTGCTAAACAACTTGCTGTCAAGAGAAATAGTATTTTAATGCCATGGTTTAAAGAACTCAAGACAAATGCAAAAAAATCCATGAGGAGCAAAATGTTCACATTTTAAATAGAGACAGGATCAAACCCTACGCCAACACAGCCTTGCTTTGCCCTTTTCATCCTAATCTTGACTATGCCGCTCTTTCACTCAATAGTGTTGGTCGCATGGCCTAGAGGAGGGTCTCTGTGTGTGCTTTGTTCGCTGAGGTGGCCCCTGTCCCTAGGAGAGCTCCTGATACATCCTCTGTGCTCAATGAATGCTTGTGAAATAAAAACAAAGCCCCAAATACATGATGAGTTGGGGAGCCACAGGGCTTTGAAGAAAAACAGGGCAAGACAAAGGGGTAGGGAGTGGCGAGGGCTGCCATTTGAGGCCAGATGAATGTGGCGGAACAGCATTCTAGGTGGAAGGAACAGCGTCTGTGAAGGCTCTGAAGACGGAAATCGGTGATTCGTTTATATAGAAGGCATCTAATAGTTCACATTGTCCATCTCTTAAGGAGCTATTACGATTTTTATATCAATATTATTAAGAGCTATATTATATATTCATATATTCCTATTATTTATACATTATGTAAAAATACGCACATTAAAATATCATTCTATAATTTAATCCTCACGACAATCTTGTAAGGCTGGTGTTATTTTCCCCAGCTTTTCAGGTGGAAAACAAAAGCCATACCTTCGGTTGCAAGACGGAAACATGGTTAAAAAGAAGATGCTCTGAATCTTGTAACTGAGAGAGCAGAGTATGTGTGGTTTCATTTTAAACAGCCTTCATCCCACCCACTTATTTATTTTTATGAATCCACTAGAAGTCTGGGATGTAAATCATCTTTTGCCTCGTTGAGATGGGAAATGTCACCACAGCAGATAAATACACCTAGCTTTTTGATTTTGGTTTTAAATAAACTGAATTTCAGAATGGTTTTAGACTGACGGTAAATTGCAGAGATGGCGCAAAGGTTCCCATCGACATACTCCTTACCCAGGTTTCCCTGTTAACATCTTCTGTGACTAGGTGACATCTGTTAAAACTGAGAAATTAACATGGGAAATCTAACAGGAGCCCCGCCTTATCTGACATTTTGCTTTTTGCGGCTTCAGTTACCCACAGTCAACTGCCATCTGGAAACAGACAATCCTCCTCCTTACGTATTGTCGGAAGCAAAGAGTAGCCTAATGCTAGGTCGCAGGCCTCCGTTCTTCCTCTCCCTTCATCCCATTGTGTAGCCATCTTAGCATCTCACATTATCACAAGTACAATAAGATAACTTTGAGAGAGAGAGACCATATTCACATAACTTTTATTACCGTATATGTTTATAATTGTTCTATTTTATTGTTACTTATTGTTATCCTTATTGTAATTATTACTTATTCTCTTACTATGCCCGATTTATTAATTAAACTGTATCACAGGTATGTATGTGTACGAAAAAGCACATTATATAGAGAGTTTAGCAGTATCTGTGGTTTCAGGCATCCACTAGGGGTCTTGGAATGCATCCCCTGAAGATAAAGGGGGAATGCTATATTAACTAAACTATCAGCCTTATTGATATCAACTATATTTTTCGACAAATTCCCTTTTTCTGTCATAGGACCCGGTCTAGGATCCCATATTGCATTTAGCACATAGCCTTTAATTAAAGACAATTGTAGCTAATACTTGTGTACCTGACGTCATTTAAGACATTAAATCCTATAGTTCCCACTCTTCAATGCAAAATATCTCTAAATCTCTCCATCCAGTCTCTGTGAAAATGTGTTTTGGTCCTGGGAATATTGGTGCTACCCATCTCACAGGGTTTTCATTTGATTCATCCTCTGTGGGGTGCTTACAAGCCTGGCTGGATTCCTACTCAGTTGCATTTGGGTTGGTCTCCTGGATGCCTTGCAGTCTGAAACCCACATCACATTGTCTTTTTTTTTTTTCTCAGAGCTCTTACTGTCAAGGCGTCCAGTGTGTCTGCTTCTCCAAGGATGACAAGTACGTGTACGCGGGCTTGAAGGATCGCTCCATAATCGTCTGGAGAGTGCTGGACGGTGAGTCATTCTGCTCTGAGGGCAGGACTGCATTTACATCTGGAGAAGAAGGCCCTGTGCTGGGTCCTGGGCATTAGAGGGTCCCACCCTCGCCTCCCCTAGCTGGGTCCTTCCACTTAGGGAGATGTCTGTAGGTCAAGGAGATGGGCCCACCTGGAGCTACACGTCCTCTTCCAGACCCGTGCTCTGGATGCCTGGAACGCCAGAACACCCTCCCCAATGGGCTTGAGCCCTCTTTAGGGTCTGCGGGCCTCATCCTTCTGATGGTGGGCTGCACCCCCGGTGTGCATGCTCCTAAGCTGAGGGAGTGGCCATGGGGGTGTGTGAATGGAGTATGGATGTGTGAGCTGGGTGTGTGTGCAGAGGATGTCCACATGGACATGTGTGAGGCCCCTTGGGGTGTAGGACACAGCTGGATGTAGGAAGAGAACGGAGCCAAGCCACATACAGCTGGGTGCTGGCTTTTCCACATTACATTCTTTTTACACTGCAACATAAATTCCAAAATGGAACTGAAGAGCCCAATTCTCAACCAAAATCTGACTTCCAGGTGGTTCCAAAGGCACATCCACATCATGTAGCAGGATAGAGCATATTTCATTTAATAGTTTATCAGCTATATTTGCAATATTTACATATTAAGTCTTACAAGATATAGGCCTTGATTTCATCCTCTTGCCCCAGATCCTATAAAAGTTAAGGGTGGCCTGTTTAAGACCAATCACTTTGAAAATGCCACTCCTCTTGGTCTGTTCATTACACTAAAGGCATACTAATGAGAGTTAACATTTCTTGTGTAGTTAATTCTCTTGATAGTTGCTCCCATTTTATAGAGCAAAAATTGAGGCTCTGAGGGATGGGATGACTTGCCCAAGGTCACACAATGAGAAACGGGTCGGCTCTGGTTTGAAGGTGGTCTGCCTGGACCCCATAGCCACCTCTGTCACCTTCCTACATGGTCTTCTATAGAGAAGGGAACACTTATGATACTGGCAGGGGGTAGGCACCGTTGCTATTCCCATTTGACAAGTGAAGAAGCTGAAGTTTAGAGAGGTTAATAGATTTGCCCAAGGTCACAAAGCAGGTAAGTGGCTGAATGCGTGTCAGGGAGAGTTGGATACACTGTAATGGAATACATCCTGATCAAATATGTTGTAGTCTGTCACACTGTAGCAAATATGCCTGGCCAGCAGTCACAGATGGCTTAGCAGCTGAGGTCTGTGGGTCATGGCCTTAAAAACCCAAACTGGGCAGGTTCACGACCTCTGTTTCTACTCCTCCTTTAGCAATATACTGAGCTTGTTCTGGGCTGACACCAATACTAAGCACCTAACATGCATGACATTCACATCTCCAGAATTCCCCTAAGCAGGTAGGCTGTCATTTCCACACTGCAGCAGATGAAGCAAGAGGGACAGCAAGAAGTGCAAGGTCATGCCTAAGCTAGTCAGGGGCATAGGTTGGGATCTGACCCCATGAAGCCAACTCTCAAATGGGTGAGATTGGATCTCTGTGGCCCCCATTTCTCATTTGGGCTCTGCCCTACATCCCCCACAGGCACCCTGCTGGCTGTCCAGTTTGTCCATGCCCTGGTGGACAGAATCGTCCCAACCTCTACTGGCTTCATTGCCCCCACGAGACATGGCTATCTCATCCGTGAGCGTTTCCAGTGCCCTTCATCAAGAGCCTCACAGCAGGACCCTCTCCAGAGCTTCAGGAAGGCAGTGTGGATGGTCAAAGCCAGGCAGAGAGAAGAGCTGGCTGTGATCGCGGGAACACTCCAGGATTCAAGATCAGGGAGTGCCCAGGGAAATGAGTCCAAATCAAACAAACGCTCACAAGTCTGCCTGCTACTGTAGAAACCCCCTGTGGGGGCATGGGATTCCAGTGAGTGGAAATGGAACTGAACGTTCCCATGAGTTGAATGGAGCTCCATTCAATTTGGCTAAAGCAAGGAAAATGTATGTGTTGATGTATACCTGGACCCAAAGTCTCAGATCATGTGACCCAGACCCATCTTTCCAGTCTTCTCTCCTCCTTGTTGGTTCTATTGACAGACCTGTAACCCCCAGGTTAGCAAGATAGCAGCCAAGTTCATTAGAAAAGATCTTTTCCCAGCATTTAGAACTGAAGCCCTGACCCCGATTCTATTGGCTTCGGTTGGCTCGGATGCCCATTCCAGAACACTATTCCTGAGAGAATGCCGCATTGTGATTGGCTGGCCTGACTCAGTGTGGAACTGGAATCAACATCACCCAATTATGTTGCCTGAGAATGGGAGAGGCTATTCCTGGGATGGAGACTGGAGTCCCGCTCTAGGCAAAGAGGGATAGGATGGATGTAAGACCAACCAAACCACAGACGTGGGCTACAGAGCTTTTCAATGTATAAAGAAAGCATCAGGTGCTATGTCTGATCCTTACAGCCCATACTTTTGGGAGGGCAGGAGTTTCTGCATTTATTTTACAGACAAGGAAACTGGTTCATGTAGAGGCAGCTTTGATTTATTCAAGATCACAGGCCTGAGGTGCCAGAGCTCTGAGAAATGAGAACTAGGAGCCCTCCTGTCCCAATCCTTGTTGGACCCCTTTACTCCAATTTAATCTTGGAAGCACAACTGTCTGTTCCACCAGTGGCACCCTCACATGCTCACAGGGGCCAGCAAGCAATCTTGATGCTTGCCATGCACCAGGGTGAGCAAGAGAGAGGCTTGGAGATCATGGGAATGTGGAGGGCACGTGCTCTGTCTTGGGTGGGCAGGGACACCCTGACTCCGTGGAGTGCTTCTGGAGTCTCTGTTGTTTAAGAAATCCAGACTTTTATGTAAAATATTCCCATTTTTAAAAGTTGGTAGTTGGCTTAAACTTACATCGACAGGTACATTTGGTCTGTGTATCTCTAGTGCATGATCTGAATTCATGACTCACCCTGGCACTGAAATAATCAACCTGCTACAGTTCTCCCATCCCTACTCCTGTGCTCAAGGGGAGTACTTTGAAGGTAAAGATTTTTTTATCTTCAAAACTGGAAGCTCTTAGAAGCAAAGACTGCCGACATCTCCCTTCTGTGCTTTTGGGCCATCCCTGCCTTGTCCCAGTTCAACAGTCAGAACATCTCCCATTCCACTCAAATGGATCTTCTTTGCCCACAACCTTCTAAAAGTCCCATTTTTTTTTTTCTGGGGCTTATACTATAAAGATAGGAGAGTCCAAACCCTCAAGGTGCTATTCCTTCTCCCCTTTGTTGAATTCCAGACAGATTTTCAGAAAAAGCAACCTTAGAAACAGAGGACTTTGAGCTGAATGTGACCCTACTGACAGTCTTCTTCAATCATTTCCCAAACTCGGGTTCCAAGGAGGGCTTTGGCAGTTCAGCAGATGCTAGCATGAAGGTCCATTTTTAGATAATGTCTTAGGCTGTAATTTTTAAGATGCATGTTCAGGTACACTGGGCAGCAGGTTTTCAGGGGTTGGAGATAACTAAATTAGGATCACCCTGACATTTAATTTAGATAGTAAGGGGAACCCTTGAAAAAATAGCTACTCCTTACCACCACTTCTCTGTGAATCAGGGGTTTCCACAACCCGGAAGTAAAGTGGATATCGTGACAGATTAAGATTTCAACTACAACTTTGGGTTTAACATGTGTGTCCATCTCAGTGGCTTTGGTGAGAAGCAATTGCTTTGTACAAAATACTAATTTGAACATAGGACAGAAAATTTTTTTTAAGTTTATTTTGATATCATTAATCTACAATTAAATGAGTAATATTATGGTGATTACACTACCCCTTTCATCAGGTCCCCCCCACCAACCCCATTACCGTCACTGTCCATCAGCATAGTGAGATGCTATAGAGTCACTACTTCTATAGGACAGAAATTTTTTACTGGTAAAATGCTACTCTGAATTGTTGCTTATGTTGGGATTTTTGCAGTGAGCTTTCATTTGAGAAAGAGTTTGGTTGCTATGAATGTTTGACAAGCATTGTGTTTTGAGGAGGAGTGACTTTCCTGAGGTCTCCCAGCCGAGGCAGGGCCAGAAGAGTGTGGTTATTGCAATCCCCACCTGGCCTTCTTACAATAAGCAGGACCATGTCATGTATCCCCCAAACTGGAACACTTTCTGAGAGTAAAAGTGTTGTCGGGCAGCTGCCTCTGGGGAGGTCTCTCCCTGTGCACTAGGTGAAACCTCAACCTGGACAGGGGAGGGTTCTTGTCTCTGATCAAGAAAGAATTCACAAATGGGTTGGGTGAATGTAGGTAAGGAAGGAAATCATTAAAGGGAGAGTAGCAGTGAATGGCAGCAGCCACGCAAGGAAGAGCAGAGGGAGGAAAGGGAAGCTCACTGAACTCCTGCTCAGCATAGGGCACATCTCATGCCAACTCCTAAAGCCAGGCTCACCTGGCGTCCAGCGTCCACTTGGATCTGCACAGCCTGGGAACTAAGCCTCTGCCACCCCAGGAATTGGGGGAGCTGCAGAGCACTGGGTGGAGTGAGACTGTGTTCTGAGAACTTCTCAAAGGCAAAGAAAAATCTTTGGACCGGCTGCTAAAGAGCATGGTCATACAGCTGCAGTCCTGTCCGGGTCTCCCAGGGGACAGGAACTTGCAAGAACAGATCAGAGATCTCAGCAGCCTTTCCCTACTTGTCTGAAGTAGAACAGAAAGAGTGAAGACTTGTGCTAAGCCTAGAAAATAGAATGAAATAGTGAAGTAACAAAGGTGTGTACCACTGGAGGAACGCAGAGACAAAGCGCAGTAAGTTGGGCAGAGGGAAGTCTTTATTTAAGGCAAAAAGTACACACTTGAAGAAAGGGGAGTGCAGGCCACCTCAGAGAGGAGGTGCGCTTAAGGGCTTAGGAATCTGTCTTTTAAGGCTTTCAAGGGGGCAAAGGGCAGAGTGGGGGGAGGCCTAGGCTTGCCATGTGGTCTCAGGATGTTTCTTTCTAGTGGGAGATGTTACGGCACTACCCATAGTTTGTCCTTTAGATATTCTGTGAGATAAACCAAACACAAGGAATTTCTTGATCCTGTTCTCCAAGACAGTGAGTGGTTCCCCTGAAGCAGTGGGGACATATCATTTAGGACTACTTGCCCTGCCTTAAAAGCAGTGAGTCATTGTCTGATTACCATAAAGTAAGTTAGGAATCTTGCCTCCTAACTGTTTTTTAAAATGGAACCTTAGGCTTAAGATGGCACACTGTGCAGTTTATATCTTGGCATTTCTTATCATAGGCAGGAAAAGTTAATCATGATGCCTGCCCTACCTCAAAAGGAGGCACTTTACCAATTACTCCCAGACAACTGTGATCAACCAGACTGTCCCAAGAGGACTGGAATTTACAGCCCCTCCAGGTGCAACCGGAACTAATTTATATTACATTCTAGAGAGTTTTAAAAAATCGAGATGTAATTGACATACATTACATTAGTTTCAGGTATACAAAATAATCACTCGTTATTTATATATTGCAAAATGATTGCTACAATAAGTCTAGTTAACATCCAGCACCACACACAGTTTCAAACTTTTTTTCTTGGGATGAGAAGGAAGGTCTAGTCTTTTGGAAATGTTCAAGTATACAATACTGTATTGTAAAACTATAGTCACCATGCTGTATATTACATCTCTAGGACATATTTAAAACTGGAAGCTTGTACCTTTTGACTCCTTCACCCATTTCCCCCTGGCACCCTCCCACCCCCTGCCTCTTGCAACCACGAAGCTGTTCTCTGTATTGATGAGTTCAGTTTTTTTTTAACTAAAAATAATTTATAGTTGACCTTGAACAATGTGGGAATTAGGGGTGCCAGCTCTCTGTGTAGTCAAAAATCCATGTATAACTTTTGACACCCCAAGAACTTAACTGCTAACAGCCTACTGTTGACGGAAAGCCTTACCGATAACATAAAGGGTCAAGTAACACATATTTTATATGTCATATGTATTATGTACCGTATTCTTATAATAAAGTGAGCTAGAGAAAAGAAAATGGTTTCTCACATTGTTGCAAATCTCCAAAAAGTTTTCCAATATATTTATCGGAAAAAATCCACGTATAAGGGGACGCACACAGCTCAAAGCCCTGTTGCTCAGGGGTCAATTGCATTTTAATTTAAAAGTCTAGGGACATTTATTTATCTACTTATCTCGACTTGAAAATGTTCAAACAATATTTTTGTACATGCCACAGAGTTGCAATATGAAGACAATGAATATGCATTTGCTCACCGTGGAGATTCCGTGCTCTCTCAGTGCCCTATCACTGCTAATCTTTGTCTGAAATGTTTCTAGGTGAGGGCTGGGACTAGAGTTAGGTGGGTGAGGTACTCATCTCAGGGACAAAGTTTAAGGGGGCCCCCCAAAACTCATGTCAAAATAAATAATATTTCATTCCCATATTTTAAAATTAATCAATGGAATAAAATGGCATATGAACAAAACATCAGCATTTTCAATAAAGATTTAAACAAGGGTATCTTTTAATAGGCATCCTTAATTTTCCTAATTAGCCCTAAAACATCTTTTAGAGCTGTTTCTTTCAAACTCGGACCCAATCAAGGTTTGTTCAGGCTTTGCATTTGTCTATTTTGTAAAGCAGGAGTCACCAGTAAACCACAGCCGGCGGGCCCGCTGCCTGATTTTGTAAATAAAGTTTCACAGTAGCCTGGCCCATGCCCATTCATTTACATACTGCCTGCAGGCTGCTTTCATGCCACAGTAACAGAATGTATGGCCCCAAAGCCAAAAATATTTACAGTCGGGCTCTTTACAGAAAAGTGTGCTGACCCCAGTCTTAAGGCTTGATTAGATTCAAGGTAAATGTTCTTTTAAATAGATTTTATTTTGTAAAGCAGTTTCAGGTTCATCATAAAATTAAGTGGAAGGTACAGAGGTTCCCCATACACCCGCTGCCCCAACACATGCACAGCCTCTGCAGTTATCAAATGTTTATTTGTTACAGTTGGTGAAACTGCCCTGACACATCTGTTAAAAAAGAATCAGCAGACCCCAAGTCACTTGTGCTGAGCCCCATGTAAGCCAAAAAAGACTTACTACCTAACCTGACTGCACTTTTAGCTCTCTTCCAGGATTGCAATCTTAACTGGTTTCAGGCTGGGATTTCCTGGTTAACAAGAGTGAGGCAATCTGCCTGACAGACGACCCCCCACAAAATGAGGTAATCTGTTTCTTCCTTGTCCCTAATCCCTTCAGCCTATAAAAGCCTTCCACTTTGTACAGCTCCTGGGAGCACCTTTCTGTTTGCTAGATGGGATGCTGTCTGGCCCATGAATCACTGCATAAAGCCAATTTGATCTTTACATTTACTCAGTGGGACTTGTTTGCACCTCATGGTCATGGGTCAAACCTTTTTGACAGGCCTACTTCATAAAGGGTATTAGTTATCTGTTGCTGCATAACACATGATCACAAATTTAATGGCTGAAAATAACAGCCACGTAATATCTCACAGTTTCTGTGGGTCATGAATCTGGGCTCAGTGTGGCTGGGTTCCCTGTTCGGGGTCTCAGAAGGCACCCACTGGGCTGGAGTCTCACTGTAGTGGATCAATGGCCTCTCTTCACTTGTTCAGGTTGGCAGAATTGAGCCCCTCCAGTTATGGGACAGTGGACCTTTGCTCCTAAACACTTCCTCGCACCATAGGCAGTTTGCTACATTGGCTATTTCCTCCATCAAGGCTAGCAGGATGGTACCTCTATGCTGCTTTGAGGCTCTGACCTCCAGACTGTTTTTTAAAGGATACTTCTGATTAGGTCAGGCGCACTTAGAATAATCTCCCTTCTGATGAGCTAGAAATCAAGTCATTTGGGACCTTAAAGACATCTACAAAATCCCTTTTCCTTTGCCAAGTGGTGTAACCTAATTGGAGGAGTGACATCCATTATACTCAGGTTGTGCCCACACTCCAGGATAGGGATCGGATGGGCCATGCACCAGGGGTAAGAGTTTTGGGTCCCACCTTAGCATTCTGCTTAACACAAGACTCTGGACTTTAGAGATTTTTGTCATAAAGTTTGCCCCTTGGGAAGACTTAGATGAGGTCCAAATAGGATCCTTGGACCTTTTTAACCTTGCCAAAATACTGTCCAATGAACAGCCTACATATGAGTCTTACCTTAATGCCATAAACTTGTGAAATGGTCAGGAAATTTGTGCTGTGGGCTGGTCTATCTAAATTGTCCATGCTAAGGTTTTTGATGTAATCTGTGTAGATGAAAATAGTAAAGAAGAAAACTTAGCTTAGCCATTTTTAATGCTTTATAAAAATAAGAATGAAAAGATGTATGTTAGTACCGTCCATATGTTGGCCACATGGGCACACGCATGCACGTACGTGCTGGGGAACAGGCACACACGTGTGCGTGCAGGCCCAAGGTGAAATTGGCGGCTGGTTTCCTGTTCCCCAGTGAGTGAGTGCAATCTCTGACCACAGGAGATCTGTAAAAAAAAAAAGGAAAACTGAAAATGATCCTTAAAATTTGAACAGAAGAATCACACTCCCCAGAGGAGGGGACATTGTGTGAGGATCCTGTGCCATGTCAAACGGCCACACATTCAGTTGGTCCTCAAGGACAGTGTCTATAGTATGTTGCCAGGAGGTGTTGGTGTGAAAATGACTGTCCAGACATCTGGTGGCCTCAAAGGGTTCAGGCCGTCTCGGCTGCTATTCATACAGGAATGTACTGAAACCAAGCAGGATCCTTTTCTGGGCTGGCAGCCATGAATCCTCCATGCTTTCTCCCCTCTCATCCCTACATCTATCCAGCAGTACATCCTCTGTGCTTTACCTTCCACACAGCACCCCTTCCACCCTCTTCTCTCCGCCACTGCTCCCATCCTGGTCTGAGCCACCATCACTGCTCTTTGCCTAAAGGATGAAGCAACCTCCCTGCACCGTCCCTGGCTCCTCTCCAGCCACTTCTCGGCAGAGCAGTCAGAGCATATGCTTCCAAATTCAAAACAGCTCCAGTAGCTCCCTGTGTAAACCGTGCAGGGTCTACCAACAAACACAAAATGCCGAGACCAAAATTTTTAACCCATCCCGTAAGGATGAGTGGTCTGCCCCCTCCAGCCTCTGCATACTTATTCTGCACCCTCTCTCCCACCCCACCCCACCCCCACTCCTCCACACTGAGAGAACACTGGTCTTCTTATTTTTATTTTTTAAAGTTTAAACATACCAAACTCGCATCGCAGGGCCTTTACACAGCTGTTCTGACTTTCGTGGTGGATGCCTACACGTCCTTCAGGACTCAGCTAGAATGCCACCTCCCACGGGAAGCCTTCCTAATCCCCTGATAGACTGGGCTAAATCCCCAGGGTGGTAGCTTGTATTTTCCAAAAGTGGTCATGGCATTATTTCCTGTTCCCTGTGCTATTCCAGAACCTGGTCCTTCTGGGTTCCTGCACCCAATTCCAATGTGTACGTCCTTAGGAGGGTGTTTTCTCATGCACGATGCCAAGCCATTCTCGAACACCAACAGTGCCCGAGAATTCAACCCAATTCTGACACTGCCTGCCCTGAGACAGCACCAGATATTCCTCAGGTTAAGGGCTCCATCCTACAAGACCGCCTTCCACTTTTGTTCACCACCTTATTTCTGCCTGGCAAATGATGCACTCATTTCCAACGTAGTCTCAGCTTTCCTGCACCTCGTCGCATAAAAAGAGATGGCATTTGATTGGTTGTTCATTCATTTGATAAATGCTCATTGATGTGGCTCTGTGTCAGGGATTTGTGTTCAAGGAGAAGCACAAAAAGAGATGATGTACGAGGGATTGTGGGAGAGCAGAGGAGGGGTCAGTTAGGCTGTGTTTTGAAGAGACAGAATGGGCTTCTGGCAAGGGATATAACGTGTGCTGATCCGTGGGTCCAGAAAGCAGCCAGGATGGGTAGCATCGACAATCAGCACAGCTAGAGGATGGGTAGAAAATTATGCAAGAAAAGGTTGTAAGGGCCAGGTTCTCACGGCCTTCAATGCTGTGTGTAGGTGTTTAGATTTCATCTCACAAGACATGGGAAGGCAGGGTTTGGTCTCAGTTCTTGATAGCACTGGGGTGGAAAAAGCGGTTAGGATGCTCCCCTACTGCTTCAGGGGGGAAATAAATGATAAGTCAGGACTAGGTAAATTAAGATGAGGGAAGAGCCATTTAGCAAAAGTTCACGGCCAAGGGCCCTGGGTCAGGGTGCCAGCGGCCACACCCCCTCGCCACATCAACCGTACAAATCAGGGGACCACAAACATGTTTGAGTAACTAGATCAGGCTCTGCAGATCTTAGAATCTGTTGCGGCTCCTTACCCTGGGGCTGTAGGGCAAAAAGCAGCCCCAGACAGGTAAATGAGTGGGCGTGCCCGTCCGCCAATGAACTTTATTTTACAGTCACTCAAATTTGAATGTCAGAATTTCCACCCGTCAACAAACAGTGTTCTCTTTTGGAATTTTTCCAACCTCAAAAGATGTGAGAACCGTTCTGAGCTTGCTTGTGGGATCGGACCAAAGCGGGTGACAGGGATTGCTTGGCGCACTCGCGCCCGTATAAGGCTTTCGTATTTTCGATTTCAGGGGGAGGATCCCAGAGAGAGCCCCTCATGGAGCCCCGCCCCCGAAGCGTCGCCAAGCCCCGCCTCCAGCACGAGGCTCGCGCATGCGCGGCCGGGCCCAGGGCGGAGGTGGGGCGGGCCGCGGCTACGACTTCCAATATGGCGCACGCTGGCGGCGGCGGCGGCCCTGCGGGCAGGGGCCTGAGCGGCGCCCGCTGGGGTCGCTCGGGCTCCACAGGCCACGAGAAGCTGCCGGTGCACGTGAGTGGCGCCCCCGACGTCTCCCGGAGAGCCCGTCATCCGGGTTTCCGCAGGCCGACGCTCCTCACGCGGCCCCGCCCGGCCCCGGCCCCGCCTCGGCCTCCCCTCCGCGCCGCCCGGGACCCCCGACCCGCCCCCTCTGCCTTTCGGGGCCCCGGTCCGCGCCCATGACCTCCGGAGACCCCCGCCCCCCGTCCCCATAGCCCCTCGGCGCCCCGGTCCGCGCCCCTGACCTCCGGAGACCCGCGCCTCCCGTCCCCGCCGCCGCCCGCCGCCCCCTGGGACCCCCGACCTGCCCCCTCTGCCCCTCGGGGCCCTGGTCCGCGCCCCTGACCTCCAGGGACCCCCGCACCCCGTCCTCGCCGCCAACCGCCGCCCCCTGGGACCCGCCCCGTCCCCGCAGGTGGAGGACGCCCTCACCTACCTGGACCAGGTGAAGATCCGCTTCGGGAGCGACCCCGCCACCTACAACGGTTTCCTGGAGATCATGAAGGAGTTCAAAAGCCAGAGGTACCCGCGGGGCCCATCCCCGCCCGGGGGCCGCCCTGGGCCGCAGCCCCACATCCCCGTGGGAGCCCCCGACCGCCGAAGCCAGCGAGTCGGGGGCCTGGCGCCACTCCCGGGACCTCCCGGAGCCTTAGTCCCGTTCTCGAGAACACCGGCGTGGGGAGGACCCCCTTGTGGAGCTGCTGTGGGGGTTCCTGGAAGGAAGGCAGGAACGGGGAGAGGCCGGAGACACGGGTGGGGGTGGGGGTAGGACGGGCGCACAGCCGGTTTCCGCCTTCGCCCAAAATGTGGATTGTTAGAATGGTTTTGTTCACCCAGCATTTTTTTTTAAGCACCTCATGAAAATGTTGTTTATCTTGCTTGGTCACTGAGTGTTTTGGCATCTTCCCCTCCTAAACTCTTGTCCCCAAGGTGAGTGAGTGCCTCCTTGGTCTCACCCTGGTCCCAGGCCTGCTCTGAAGTCAGGAACATGAAACGCTTGGCAATGGACCTGACTCCTAGAAAGAGTGCGTTAGGGATAGATAGGGGGGTTCACAATCATGCCCGTCTTTGTCAACAGGCTCCCTGAGACTTAAAGTGGGCCAGGGGCTTGCCCAGACCCACCCTAGGGGCAGAGGCAGGACCAGACTTGGGTCCACTGACTCTTCATTCGGCACATCCCCACCATGCTGCTTCCCTTCTGAGGAAATAAGGCAGGACCAGCGGCCTGGTTTCCTTCCAGGAGCAGGCCTCGGGCTATGACAGCAGCCATGAAGAGACCGTATCTCTCCCCTAGCATTTGTATGCAACGTATCTGCAGGGCCTTTGATATTTATGCCTTGCTGTCAATTGCTGGGATCAATGTCTATGTCATGGCTAATCTCTAAGTCATATGAAATGAGAGAATTTATTACATCACTTGGAGGGCTTTGGCCTCCTGCCTCTTTTTGGAGTCCAGGACTTGGAGTTGACCCTCCTGACGTTTTCAGAACTGAGCCCTCATGCTTCGAGTATTGTGGTGAGCTGTGTCATGTAAATATGCTGTGTTCTCCCCAGGAGGACGCAGGGAGCCCAGGCCTGGCTGCTAAGGAAGTAGGTTCCCTTTGGCAGAATCACACTGCTCAATTTTTAGGGTGCTTCACTGTCCACTGGAGAAGCTTGTTAGGTGGCATTGCCAGGGGTGTGGGGAGTAGATCTCACTTTTAATTTGCTCCCTAAGGTGCTTGCCCACTCCTGCTCTTTGTTCCAGCATCGATACTCCTGGGGTCATCCGACGCGTGTCGCAGCTCTTCCATGAACATCCTGATCTCATTGTCGGATTCAATGCTTTCCTTCCCCTCGGATACAGAATAGACATTCCCAAGAACGGCAAGCTAAACATCCAGTCGCCTCTGTCGAGCCAGGTATGCTGTGCGGCGCGGTGAGTGCTCTGGCCTTCGGCTGCCCGCCCTCAGGCTGCGCAGCATGTCTCCTGTGTTGCGTTGCCGGAAGGCCAGTGAAGAGCTGGTGATCTTGTAGATACGTTGGTTGCTTCTGCCACAAATCAAAATAGATGGAAACACCGACATGGGCAGGTTCTACATCCCAAATTCATCCATTTGGAGGCTTTAAATCAAGAGTCGATGTGTGTGTGTGTGTCAGAGAGGCATTCTCTTTTTATGTCCAGTTGAAATAGCAGCAGCCAGGCCAGCCATGTTTGTACCTAGGCACAAGGTCTCTGCTCATTCTTGGTGCCCCTCGACAGAATGCAGCAGCTGGGGCGCGTGTGGGGATGCCCACCTTGGTCGTTGGTGTGTGCATTTAATCGCCGTGGGTTCGACTTCCCTCTTGGCTGACAGCTTGCTGCCTCCTCTGTGTCTGCTCCCTTCTTGCTAAGCTCATGGACCCCCTGAGAAAATGAAAGCCTGCTAGAGCTAGACTTTTAGAAGGTAACTGCTGTCTTTTCCTCCCTCTCGGCCATGTTGCCATTTAAGGCATAATGCTTCACTGCAGGGGATTGTCCAGTGCATGGGGCTGTCTTCACCCACTAGGCCCTCGCCCAGTGGACACAGCCAGAAGTGTCCCCAGACATTGCCAAGTGTTTCCTGGGAGTAAAATTGCCCCCATTGAGAACCAGGGGTCTGAGTGAACCACCTCTTCCATCCTCTTCATCTCTGCCTCGGGTTTTAGCAGGGATGTAAAATTCTATCCCAGGAAGCATTTTGTAGTTTTTTTTTCTGATGAAGTCAGTTGCAGTGTCATATCCATTAGGGAGTCAGAGTTGGAAGGAGAGCAGTAGGGGGCAACGTGACAGCGACTGGTCCCTCCCTGAAGGGGGACTCCGTGTAAATTCTGCCTTTTTCTGTACGTGAGGCAAGCCTCACCACCGGTATGTCGTCTTGTAAGTCAAGGAGTGCGTCTCACTTTTTTTTTTCTTGCTTAGTTTTTCTTTTTTTCTTTGGTATCATTAATACACAATCACATGAGCAACACTGTGGTTACTAGATTCCCCCCTTCATCAAGTCCCCCCCACACACCCCATTCCAGTCCCCGTCCATCAGCGCACTGAGATGCTACAGAGTCACTACTTGTCTTCTCTGTGCTACCCTGCCTTCCCTGGGCCCCCCCCCCACATTATGTGTGCGAATCGTGAGTGCATCCCACTTTTAAAAAAGGAACTTGGAAACTCAACTGCAAAGAGCTTCCATTTTACATTTGCAAATGGAGCTCCAGGATCCAGGTGTCACACTAGTGCCTCCAGATGCTGAAAGCCTTGGCAGGATTAATCTTGGGAAGTCATGCCGGGAAAGAAAACCAAGCTCATTTGTAGCAGCGGAGCACTTGTCTGACACACCAAGTAAGCCGTGGGCGGTGTCACCATCCCGCATGAAGAAGGGGACAGAGTTGAAGATCTGACTTGCTCCCCACGTGTGGAAATCGCCTTTCTCAATCCCCGACTGTCGGAGTTTCCCCGCATTGGGGACCGGATCTCAGCACGAACCGCGCCACGGACACGTTTGGAGGCTCAAGACCCTGCTGTTCTCTGCACTCCGAGGGGGGCTCTTACACCGCTAACAAGACCAGCCCAGTCTGGTGAGGCCGGCCACTCCAGAGCCTGTGTGGCTTCGGTGGCAAGAGTCCCCTGACTCCTCAGGAACTTCCACCTAATGGCTACCTAGCAGGGTTTAAAGTCTTTCAAAGCCCAGAAACCACCGTGTCCAGGGTCCCTTCCTCAGCTGCCCACTTGGTGTCCGTCACCATCAGCTCACCAGGCCTGCTTCTCCCCAGCCCTTCACGCCAGGCCCCGAGGAGACATCCTCTTCGCTTCCTGGAGTCCCGAGAGGCCACCGCAGTCTGGGAACCTTACGGGTCCCTGTACGTGCCAGGGCCCTGGTGGTGGTTTTTTTTAATGGGTTTTTCTAGCTTCACTGTTCTGAAGTGCTGCTTTATTTTCTTCATTTTTCATCCCGTCAGCTGTAGACTGGGAGAGAGTAGCTCTTTGGTGCTGAGGAAGAGAGAGGAGCCCCAGCCTTTGGGGAGCCCCTTGCGTAGGGTTCTCTGTCTTGGCACTTCTGCCGCTAGGGCCAGACGGTTGGTTCTTGTGGGCCCCACTGTGCATTATGGGATGCCAGGAAGCACCCCCGTTCTTCACCCACCAGCTGCCAGTAGCTCCCCCAGCACGACAACCTGAGCTGTCTCTAGATTGGCCAGGTGTTGCCTCGGGCAGGGTCACCCCAGTTGAGGGCACCAGTCTAGAGGGGGAACATGGCAGGAAGGCGGACCCGCCTGGGGCTGCAGCCCCCGAGTCCCTGTCGTTTCACATCCGGTCCTCTGGGTCTCAGTTGCTACGTCACCACCTCAGCCCCCACTGCACCTCCAGGTTATCCTCACCCTGCCCCATTTCGTTTATTTTGAAACCGTAAAGGGAAGAAAAATCCACTGTTTTATGTTGGTTTGCCTACCCTGGCAGACTGAGTCCTGCCAATTCAGCAGTGTCTTCATCTGTCTTGTTCACGACTGTGTCCCTGTCCGGGACAGTCCCAGGCACCTGCTGGAGATGCCAGACCTGGACATCAGTGGGAAAGTGGGGAGTCTCTGCTTCTGGATCCTGTTCAGGGTAGACCCTGCTTCCTGGGCACCAGCCCTTTTGTGGCTGGCTGGGACAAGATATGGCTTGGACACAGGCAAAGAAAAACATCTTTAGGTACAGCTCATGATATCAGTGATTCCATAACTTGCCAGGGAAGGCCTCTTTCTGCTCTCTGGGAGACGGTCATCCGGAAGTCCAGGAATTCCTGGAGGCCCTGGGTTTATTCAGAGGCCTGGCGTTCAGAGCGTGTGCGAGGTAAAGGTGGGGACTTAGGAGATTCAGATGGACGGATAGGAAATAAGTGAAGGCGTTCAGCTTCATATAGTCCCACTTGTTCATTTTTGCTTTTGTTTCCCTTGCCCGGGGAGATATGTTCATGAAGAAGTCGCTCATGTTTATGTCCAAGAGCTTTTTGCCTATATTTTTTTCTAAGAGTTTTATGGTTTCATGACTTAGATTCAGGTCTTTGATCCACCTTGAGTTTACCTTTGTGTATGGGGTTAGACAGTAGTCCAGTTTCATTCTCTTACATGTAGCTGTCCAGTTTTTCCAACACCAGCTGCTGAAGAGGCCGTCATCTCCCCAATGTATATCCAAGGCTCCCTTATCAAATATTAATTGACTGTATGTGTTTGGGTTGATGTTTGGATTTTCTATTCTATTCCACTGATTTGTGGGTCTGTTTTTGTGCCAATACCAAATTGTCTTGATTACTGTGGCTTTGTAGTAGAGCTTGAAGTCAGGGAGCGTAATTCCCCTGTTTTATTCCTCCTTCTCAGGATTGCTTTGGCTATTCGGGGTCTTTTGTGGTTCCATATGAATTTTAGAATTATTTGTTCCAGTTCATTGAAGAAAGCTGTTGGTATTTTGATAGGGATTGCATTGAATCTGTATATTGCTTTAGGTAGTATAGCCATTTTGACAATATTTATTCTTCCTAGCCAGGAGCATGGGATGAGTTTCCATTTGTTAGTATCCTCTTTAATTTCTCTTAGGGGTGTCTTGTAGTTTTCGGAGTACAGGTCTTTCACTTCCTTCGTTAGGTTTATTCCTAGGTATTTTATTCTTTTTGATGCAATTGTGAATGGAATTGTTTTTCTGGTTTCTCTTTCTGTTAGTTCATCGTTAGTGTATAGGAAAGCAACAGATTTCTGTGTGTTAATTTTGTAACCTGCAACTTTGCTGAATTCAGATATTAGTTCTAGTAGTTTTGGAGTGGAGTCTTTAGGGTTTTTTATGTACAATATCATGTCATCTGCAAATAGTGACAATTTGACTTCTTCTTTACCAATCTGGATGCCTTGTATGTCTTTATTTTGTCTGATTGCCGTGGCTAGGACCTCCAATACTATGTTGAATAACAGTGGAGAGAGTGGGCATCCCTGTCTTGTTCCTGATCTTAGATGAAAAGCTCTTAGCTTCTCACCTTTAAGTATGATGTTAGCTGTGGGTTTGTCATATATGGCCTTTATGATGTTGAGGTACTTGCCGTCTATACCCATTTTGTTGAGAGTTGTAATCAGGAATGGATGCTGAATTTTGTCAAATGCTTTTTCAGCACCTATGGAGATGATCATGTGGTTTTTGTTTTTCTTTTTATTGATGTGGTGGATGATGTTGATGGATTTTCGAATGTTGTACCATCCTTGCATCCCTGGGATGAATCCCACTTGATCATGGTGTATGGTCTTCTTGATGTATTTTTGAATTTGGTTTGCTAATATTTTGTTGAGTATTTTTGCGTCTACGTTGATCAGGGATATTGGTCTGTAGTTTTCTTTTTTGGTGAGGTCTTTGCCCCGTTTTGGTATTAGAGTGATGCTGGCTTCATAGAATGAGTTTGGAAGTATTCCCTCCTCTTCTATTTTTTGGAAAGCTTTAAGGAGAATGGGTGTTATTTCTTCTCTGTATGTCTGGTTGAATTCAGAGGTGAATCCATCTGGTCCGGGGGTTTTGTTCTTGGGTAGTTTTTTGATTACCGCTTCAATTTCGTTGCTGGTGATTGGTCTGTTTAGTTTTTCTGTTTCTTGTTTGGTCAGTTTTGGAAGGTTGTATTTTTCTAAGAAGTCCATTTCTTCTAGGTTTTCCAACTTGCTAGCATATAGATTCTCATAGTATTCTCTTATAATTCTTTGTGTTTCTGTGGGATCCGTCATGATTTTTCCTTTCTCATTTCTGATTGTGTTTATGTGTATAGATTCTCTTTTTCTCTTAATGAGTCTGGCTAGGGGTTTATCTATTTTGTTTATTTTTTCAAAGAACCAGCTCTTGGTTTCATTGATTTTTTTTCTATTGTTTTGTTCTTCTCAATTTTATTTATTTCTTCTCTGATCTTTATTATGTCCCTCCTTCTGGTGACTTTGGGTTTCATTTGTTCTTCTTTTTCCAATTTCAGTAATTGTGTCTTCAGACTATTCATTTGGGAATGCTCTTCTTTCTTTAGATAGGCCTGGATTGCAATATACTTTCCTCTTAGAACTGCCTTTGCTGCGTCCCACAGAAGCTGTGGCTTTGTGTTGTTGTTGTCATTTGTCTCCATATACTCTTTGATTTCTGTTTTGATTTGGTCATTGACCCATTGATTAATTAGGAGAATGTTGTTAAGTCTCCATGTATTTGTGAACCTTTTTGTTTTCTTTCTAAAGTTTAATTCTTGTTTAATACCTTTATGATCTGAGAAGTTGGTTGGTAGAATTTCAGTATTTTCGATTTTACTGAGGTTCTTTTTGTGGCCTAGTATGTGGTCTATTCTGGAAAATGTTCCATGTGCACTTGAGAAGAATATGTATCCTGTTGCTTTTGGGTGTAGAGTTCTGTAGATGTCTGTTAGGTCCATCTGTTCTAGTGTGTTGTTTAGTGCCTCTGTGTCTTTACTTATTCTCTGTCTGGTTGATCTGTCCTTTGGAGTGAGTGGTGTGTTGAAGTCTCCTAAAATGAATGCATTGCTACCACCACTAATTTTAGAACATTTGTGTCACCCCGAAAAGGAAACCGGATCTCCCCAGTTCTCCACCCTCACCAGCCCTTCCAACCACTAACCCACTTTCTTAATCTCTAGATTTGCCTGTTTGGGGTATTTCATAAAAGTGAAATCGTAGCACACGGAGCTTTCTGAGCCCGGCCCTCCCTCAGCATGATGTTTCCGAGGCTCACCCACATCGCAGCGTGTGTCAGTGCTCCATTCCCTTGATGGCCGAGTCCTGTTCTGCTGTGTGGATGGGGACCCCATTGCGTTTGTCCGACTCATCTGTCGATGGCCTTTTGGGTTGTTTATACCTATCGGCAGCTGTGACTAGTGCTGCTGTGGACGTGTGTAGAAAGATTTGTTTGCACATCTATTTTCAATTCTTCGGGTAGATGCCTAGGTGTGGAATTGCCTGGTCACGTGATGACTGTGCTTCACTTACTGAAGAACTGCCAGGCTGTCCATCACGGTGGCTGCCCCATTACTGTCTGGCCTTTTTGGCCAAGCCCCAGTCTGTAGCGGTGGGTCCCCATCTTGTCACAGCGGCTCATTTCAGGGGATCAGAGGCAGCATGTGATGCCTGAAATGCCCCCTCAGAGGGGCAGGGAGCTCCTGGTGAGCACACAGCCCCTGCCTCCTGCCCCAGCTCCTCCTCACTCCTTCCACAGCCAAGCCTGCGCACCCCAAAGGGACATGGTTGGCAGTGGGCACATCCCCAGAGTCTCTTAGAGTAAGAGCCACTGCTGGAGAGAAATGGTGTTCAGAATTGTGGCTGTTCCGGATCGTCTGTGACTGTTTTCCTCAGCTTAGATGTCCAGAATCGCCGTAGCTGTGGGCTGGACTGTGTCCCCCTTCAATTCTCATGCTGAAGTCCTGTCCCTCTGCGCCACGGTGTGACTGTATGTGGAGGCAGTGAAGGTAAAATGAGGCCCTTAGAATGCCGCCGGGCCCAGATGCCGGGGTGCGTGGCTCAGCAGGGTGGCTGCGTGAGGGCCCCGGGCGAGGTGGCCGTCTGCGAGCCAGGAGACCTCGAGAGATCTCCGTCCTCTTGGCAGCTTGGCCTTGGATTTGCAGCCTCCAGAGCCGTGAGGAAATAAGTCTCTCCTGCCAGGCTGCCCAGCCTTCGGTGTTTGGTCGTGACAGTGCAGGCAAATTGGGACACCCGCCCAGGTGGCGCCAAGTGCGCCCGGTAGTCGCTGTCCCATCGGAGGCTGCAGGCGCCTCGTACCAGGGGCAGTGCGGCCACCATGGGCGGTGGAGACGGGGTGCATTTGTACTCTCGTCCGTTCACCCGTCGTCCCCAGGAGTGGGTGAAGCATGCTCTGTCCCAAGCACTGCCCCGGGTCCCGGCCATACAGCAGTGACAAACAGTTTGCCCTCATGGCGTTTGCCATCTGGCCAGGGGTGAACAGTTAATAAAATAGGTAAAATATAGTACATGCAGGAAGGTGATAATGTGCCATGGAGAAAAACAGCAAGAAAGGGGCTTGGGGTGTTTTTGGTTCGGTGCGGGATGGTTCCAGAAGACTCGCCAAGAAGGTGTCCTAAAGAGACCCAGGGCCACCCTGACGGCTAAGCGCTGTCTGGGGAATAGGCTCTTGTCAGAACTGCTTGTACTGTTCCAGCTTAGAAACCAACACCTCCGTCGGGAGTGTGACCTGTCCCACTGCGAGTTACGATTCCAAGTGCACAGGATAGAGCCATGTGTGCCTGTTGTCTGTTTTTATTTGTGCTGACAAGAGAAGCCCACAACAGTGGGGCATGCTTGGTGACTGGTCAGGGCCTGAATCTTTTCTCTCAAATGACTTGCCCACGGCTGAGTGCCAGAAGTCCCACGGTCCTGGCAGCCTGGGTGGTAGGCGCCTGTCTCCTCCAGGGTCCCGGTTTTATACATCCTGACTTAGCCATTGCTCTGACACCTGGTGCTTTCACACCTGAAAACAATCTTGCTGAAACGGGCTCGCAAAAAGCATGGGAACACTTTTGTCAAACAGCCCAAAACTCCCCTCCGAAAAAGGCTTAAACAATCCACTTGTAAATTTCTCCTGAATGCTGATTTTTCAAAATGTAGTGTACATCAAACTTTAGTGTTCTCTGAATCGCTTTGGAAGGCTCAGGCAGGGATGAGTTTCTGAGGCTTGCTCATGAACGTACAGACATGCAGACCCCCGAGGGAAGAGTTGTCTGCACATGCTGTATGTGGGCCCCCTGGTTCCCCCCTCCTGGCCCCCAGAAGTAATCTTCCCCTGCATCTAATGAAAAAGCTTGGCTCTGTCCTGGCTCTCCCTTGTCCCCATGCAGACAGCAGCTCTGCCCGGCATTTCTCACAGTCTGTTCCCCACGTCGGGCCTGACGGTAACTCACTGTCCTGTTGTCAGGAGAATCTGCACAGCCACAGCGACTGTGCCGAGAGCTTCAAGCAGCAGATGCTGTGTAAGGAGGACAGGCCCCAGGTGCCCTTGGAGTCGGATTCTGTGGAGTTCAACAATGCCATCAGCTACGTGAACAAGATTAAGACCCGCTTTCTAGACCACCCAGAGATCTACAGGTCATTCCTGGAGATCCTGCACACTTACCAGGTACGAGGCCTCAAGTCATTCTTCTTCGTGGGTGTTTGTGGCATCACCCAAAGTTCAGGTGCATCTGAGGCATTTTCTTGTCTGAATTCATGAAATTCCATAAAACTGATTAGCTTTTCTTTTTGCATTAATTTTTTTTGGACTGTGATAAGTGTACATAAGATAAAATGTAACTGTTTTAAGTCCAGTGGCATTCAGAACATTCACGATGTGCAGCCATCCCCACCGTCCATCTGCAGAATTCTTTTCATCTTGCAAAACAAACTCTGTCCCCTTTAAACAGTAGCTCCCCATCCACTCTCCCCAGTCCCTGGCACCCCCTGTACTTCCATTGTCTCTCTGAGGGTGACTCCCCTAGGGACCTCGCATACCTGAGGTCATACAGTATTTGTCCTTTTGCGCCTGGCTTGTTGCACTGGGCACGGAATGTCCTCCAAGTTCATTCACGCTGTAGCAGGTGTTGGAATGTCCTTCCTCTTTAAGGCTGAATGATACGCCTCTGCAGGGATACACTGCGTCTTGTTCATTCATTAATCCACTGATGGATGGTAGGGCTGCCCCCACCTCTTGGCTCTAGTGAATAATCCTGCTGTGAACGGGGGTATACAAGTACCTGTTGGAGCTCTGTTTAGTCTTGATTTTAATTTGCTTCTTGAGGCACCTCTGCCTGCAGGAAGTACTAGGAGACACACATTAGAGGGATTGGAGAAACCTAAGAAGACAGTGTTCTTTTTACAAGATGACTTTGCTGTTGTTTGGACGACGCAGCTACCCTTTATTTGTGCTACTACCGGGCTCTGCACCAGGCACTGGGGCCAACAGAGACAGCTGCTGATGCTCAGGAGTTCTGTCTAGAGGTGGAAGAAACTTAGAGAAGGATCTGGATGGAAAAAGAAAGGAAGTGTGTAGAAAAAGTATGTTGGGGTTAGCAGTTGCCAACCCATGGTGCGTCAGGGAGAGGATATTCGAGTTGCATCTTGACAAATCTGTGAGAACCATCAGCTGTTGGGTAGACTCTCCCAGTGCTGGGGACAGCCTGTGCAAAGGCCCAGGGGTCAGCAGACAACTGGCTCTAGGGGACTGGATGGGAAATGTAGGCAGGCCAGTGGCCTGGGACATCTGTGTCATGCAAGGAGCTCAGACATGGAGTTGCTGACACCTTTTCTTTTTCTAAGCAGCAAAACCCCACTTACAGAAATGAAATCTGTACAACCTTGATAAGCGAAATAAAGAGTTGGGAGTCTTTTTAGCATACACATTTAAGATCAGCTTGAAAGCATCTGCTCCCTGTAAACACAGTGGAGCTGTTTTGATTTAAAAAATGTGTGTCCTCAGTGGCGCTGGTGCCAGCATGTGCCTGGTGAACTCACATTGGCAATGAGAACTTCCTGCTTCTCGAAGATGGGTGGTTGCCGAGTAGCAGCCATTAAACATCGGGTCTGTGTGAAGGGGTGATGTTTGTGGTCATGGAGTTTATGGATCCTTCACAGATTCCACGGGGTTGTCACGTCCTAGCAGCTGGACGGACCACTGGAGAGAGAGAAGGCTGGGACGTGTCTGTCCTTCTGACAGGAGTCCGGGGGCCAGAGCAGTTAGACTGACTTACTCAGGGTCATAGCGATGGGGCAGGTGCAGCTCAGTGTCCTCCAGCCAGAGCTGCTGGGAGTCAGGTGGAAATGCAGGTGCGTGGGCCTCACCCCAGAGTTGGGGCCTATCCAGCCTGGCCTGCCATCTGCATTTTTAATAAGCCCCGTGGGGATTCTGATCTCTGGTCATCCGTTTATTCAGAAGGAGCTGGAAGTCTGAATTCTTGTGCAAATTATAGTGATTTTAGAACATTGTCTTGGACTTTTTAAAAGACACCTTGAGGGCCAGATCAAGCAGCTCTAGGTAAATTTGGCCACATGTCACTGTTTGTCAATCTCTGTTGGGCCTCAATTCAGACTTTAATTCTGCTGTCTGCCCCTTTGGAGCCCTCTCCCTCACACCCCTGAACCTCAGGGTTCTGATCCATAAATTGGTCCTAAATGCAGGTGGTGCTGACTCCTGGGTCAAATGCGCACAACTGAGGTCATCAGTTCAAGCATAGTGCTTGCCTTGGGTCAGCCGTGGGCAGCTGCTCCCCTTTATCCAACTTGATACATCTATCTCGTGTGGGCCATTTCTGCCCTGACCTGGCATGTGTACAGCCCCTAAAAGTGACCGTGCTCTGCACATGTGCACAGGGCTCATAAGGAAACAGGGTCAAGGCACAGCACCCAACAACTATGTTGGTGATGTGTAAAAAAAGAGATAGGTTCTTCCTAAAAACAGCGCCATTGTACACACACTAGGTAACTAAGCATGATGTGACTGACAGCATATCCAGCTCTTGACCTTGGAAAAGATCAGAGGTGTGCATGTGCCCGTGGGTGTGGGCAGGTTGCAGCCTACAGGTCACTGTGGAGTGCTGGGGGGACCAGGACCCTGCAATCCTGGGCAGGCCGGGCAAGGTGGCTCCCAAGGGCTGAAGGAGCACAGGTGGGCCGGACGTGGCAGGTGGATTCCCACATGCACAGTTTTCTGCTTCTGGACAAATTCCTGTCCAAGCAAACGCCAAGTCCAACCCCCACTCACATGGCTTCCCAGCATGTGTTCATGCCCAAACTGATTTGCATGTTGAGAACAAGCGTTAGAGCAGAAATGGCCGCCTCTGCGGGAAAATACCCAGTGAATACATCCCTAATTCAGGGTGTGCACCCATCATGGGGTCATAGATGGCGCCAAGTTTCCTTGGCACCCATCTTCCTTTTCACCTGTGCTTTGACGATGCCCGGTTCCCCGCATCCATGTTGAAAATCACTGGAATTGCCACCAGGCCTTTTTATCCTTGTCAGTCTGATGAGCAAAGATGCTTGGTGCTGCTTTAAATTGTATTCCTCTAAATATCACAGTTTGATCATCGCTTTCTATATATACAGGTCATTTGTATTTATTCTCTGAATTGAGTGGTCTTTGCCTGTTCTCTTGTTGGCTTTCATCAAGTGTCCCTGAGATTTTGTGGGGCAGGTTTTCCCTCCTAAGTAGGTGTTGTATGGGGTACTGGCCTGGAGGGGCAGGGAGCTCTGAGGGTTCTTGGCGGGCTTTTGCATCCCTTCTGCAGCTTCAGGGTGGGCCTGACCTGCCAGATGCTCTGGGAAGGCCCTGGCACTGCTGCCTTTCCCTCAGCCACATTCTCGTGTGTGTAGTCAACAGAGCCACCTTGAGGCCTGCTTGCTGCTTCCCACTGTCCTGCCGTGCTCCCCTCTGGTCATCCTCTTGTTGCTTTAAGCTCGGGTGAGGCCGGGTTCTTTCGACCCTTGGTTCTTGGCAATTCTGGGTAAACAGGTCCCTTGGCCTGGACATCTGCTTCCTTCCCTCTTCACCCTCTTCCCTCAAGGCCCAGCGCTAGCTCTGTGCTCCCCTGCCCAGTGGAACGTGCTCCCTTACCTTTGGGAGGGCCACAGGTTCATTGCTGACCTTGTACTTTCCCACTCAGAGGACACTCCAGGGCTAAGACCAGGCCCTTCCGTGACCCATGTCCCTGTCCATGTGACCTCCACACTTCTACACTGGGCCTCCGCTGTGACCGGGGCTCAGGCTGTGCTGTGGGCAGGGCCCAGACAAACCCCCAGGACTGTTCTCCAGAGCAGGGCCCCAGTGCAGAGCACCCTGACTGGTGGCAGGGGTGGGCTCTGCTGGCCGGTTCTCTATCTCATGAGCCGCCCTGTCTCTTCCATGGTGGGATGCCTGAATGTCACAGACTGCAGTGGCTCGTTTCTTGGCTGCTGACTCATCTTCCTTTTGCCAGAAGGAGCAGCTGAGCACGAAGGGCCGGCCGTTCCGAGGCATGTCTGAAGAGGAGGTGTTCACTGAGGTGGCCAACCTCTTCCGGGGCCAGGAGGACCTGCTCTCTGAGTTTGGACAGTTCCTTCCTGAAGCCAAGCGGTCCCTGGTGAGTACAGAGCACCCACCCTGGCTTGGGGGCTGCCTTCTCAGTGCAGTCCCCGTGGCCAGGCCAGGCTTGCCTGCCCCTTAGGATGGTCTGGGTTCCCCCAGGAGCCACTTGTGGTGCAGGCTCCTGTCCATGTCAAGCTGGAGCAGATCCTGAAGGGGGAGTGTCTCTGTACAGACAGTGTCCGTGTGGCGAAGTTTGGGAGGCGGAAAGAATCCTCTGTCGGAGACCTGCCTGTAACCAGGGCCCTGGGGGAGGGTGCAGGTGAGGCTCAGGCCCACCACCTCCCCCCTCTGGAGGGACCAGGGAGGAGTGGACTGAGGCTTGGCATGCCTGGTGGCAGGGTGGGGGACAGAGCAAGGGAGGGGCCTGGGGCAGGGAAGTTGGGGGCACAGCCTGCACCATTAGCCTTTCTTCCCCTACTCTGCCTTGAGGCCTGCTAAACTGCTTATTTTTTTCTCTACTTTTCCATGAACATAAGGCTTAAAAAGTTGAAGTAAAATTTACTTAACATAAAATTCACCATTTTAGAGTGTATGGTTCCGTGGCTTTAGGTACATATACAGTGTTGTACAACTACACCATCTAATTCCAGTTAGATTCCAGAATGTCCTATCACCCCAAGAGGAAACCTGTGCCTATTAGCCATCCCCTGGCAACCACCGATCTGCTCTCTCTCTCCATGGATGTGCCTGTTCTGGATGTCATACATGGGATGACACGACACATGGCCTTCTGTGTCTGGCTTCTTGCACTCAGCATGATGGTTTCGAGGTCCGTCCACACTGTAGCGTGTGTCAGGGCTCTGTTCCTTTTTATGGCTGGGTCATACTCCATCGTATGGATGGACCACGTTGTGTTTATCCGTTCACAGTTAATAGATGGGCATTTGGGTTATTTCTGCTTTTTGGTGATTGTGATTAATGCTGCTGTGAACATTAGTGCGCAAGGATTGGTTTGAACATCCGTTTTCAGTTCTTTTGGGTCTATACCTAGGAGTGGAATTGCTGGGTCACCTAGGAAGTCCATTTAACTTTTTGAAGAACTACCACAGGGGCTGCACCATGTTATAGGCTCAACTAGCAACATATTAGAGATTGATTTCAGTGTTTCCATGTGCTTACCCACACTTGGTATTTTCCTTTTTCATTTTTTTAATTCTAGCCATTCTGGTGTGTGTGGTTTTGATTGGTGTTTCCCTGATGACTTATAATATGGAGCATCTTTTCATGTGCTTATTGAGAGTTTACATGTCTGAAGAAATGTCTCTTCTAGTCCTTTGACCATATTTTTACTTTGTCTTTTTGTTGTTGCTGTCAGAGTTCTTTATATATTCTGGACATGAGCCTCTTGTTAAATATATTTCTCCAGTCTGTAGGTTGTCTTTCACTTTCTTGGGTATTTTCTTGTTATTTCTTATTACTGTATTTGCTTGTTACTGATGCACACAGGTTTTAAACTTTGATCCCGTCCCATTACCTGTTTTTTTCTCTTGTTGCTCATGCTTTTAATCAAATCTAAGGATCCATTGCCAGGTCGAAGGGCATTAAGGCTTTCTTCTGAGTTTTATACTTTTAGCTTTTATGTTTAGGTTGCTGATCCAATGGAGTTCATTTTTCTGTGTGGTATGAGGTGGGGTCCCACTTCATTCTTTTGTATCCTGCTGTCCAGCACTGTTTGAAAAGACTTGTTCCCATTGAAGGTTTTGGACATCCTTGTTGAAAATCAGTTGGTGTACACGTGTGGGTTTATTTCCGGGCTTTCAATTCTAATCCATTGATCTCTGTGTTTGTCCTTAGCCAGTGCCACCCTGTCTCGATTAACTTTGTATTAGGTCTGAAATCAGGGAACCTGAGCCCTCCAACTTTGTTCTTCTTTTTCAAGATTATTTTGGCTCTTCAGGCCCCCCCTTGCTATTCCATGTGAATTTGAAGTTTGGTTTTTATCATTTCTGCAAAAAAGGTCCCTGGGATGGTGATAGGGAGCGCGGTGAGCCTTCAGCTTTGGGGACTGTTGCCGTCTTAACAGCATTCAGTCTTCCAATCCAGGGAACACAGGCTGTCTCCATTTATTCAAATCTTTAATTTCTTTCAGCACTTTCTTGCAGTTTTTGGTTGTATACATCTTGAACCTCCTCAGTTACATTTATTCCCAAGCATTGTCTTCTTTTTGATGGTGTTCTGAACACAGTTGTTTTCATGGGTGCACTTTTGGATCGTTCATTGCTAGGTCTAGAAATAGCACTGATTTTTGTCTGTTGATTTTGTACCCTGCCACTTCACTAAACCTATTTATTAGCTTTAGTAATTGTGGATTTGTTAGGAATTCCTGTATAGGAAGTCATTCCATCTGCTGATACAGTTTTCCTTCTTCCCTCCATTTCGGTCACCCTGTGCTCCGTCGTCGACAGTGGCACCCTTATCTTCTTGCTAAGTGTTGTCACTTTTTGAGTGTGCTGCAAACTCTGATTTTTTTCACAAATACCTGTGTGGGATTGAGGAAGTGTCCCTCTCTTCCTAGTTTGTTAATCCTTCCATTTCCCCTTTTTTTAATCTTAATTTTATCAAATGTACATCACAGTGGTACAGCAGGCACCCGCGCCCTCCCGCAGCCCCCACCTACTCCCCTCCCCCGTGGTAACCGCCGGTCCCTTCTCAGTGTCTGTGCAGCTAATGGTGTTTTGTTCCTTCTGTTTTGCTTTGTTTTTATATTCCACAAATAAGCAAAATCATATGGTATTTGTTTTTCTCTGCCTGGCTTGTTTAACTGAGCATAATACTCTCTAGATCCATCTATGTTGTTGCAAATGGCAGGATTTCCTTTTTTTTATGGCTGAACAATATTCCATTGTGTATATGTACCACATCTTCTTTATCCATTCATCTGCTGATGCACACTTAGGTTGCTTCCATTTCTTGGCTATTGTAAATAGTGCTGCAATCAACATAGGGGTGCATATGTCTTTTCAAATCAGGGATTTTGTTTTCTTCGGTTAAGCTCCTAGGAGTGGAATTACTGGGTCAAATGGTATTTCTATTTTTAGTTTTTTGAGGAACCTCCATACTGCTTTCCACAATGTTTGCACTAATTTACATTCCCACCAGCAGTGTAGGAGGGTTCCCCTTTTTCCACATCCTCACCAACATTTCTTAATTCACATTTGGATGTTGGCCATCCTAACTGGTGTGAGGTGATATCTCATTGTGGTTTTAATTTGCATTTCCCTGATAAATAGCAATGTGGAGCATCTTTTCATGTGCTTGTTGGCCATCTGAATTTCTTCTTTGGAGAAGTGTCTGTTCATATCCTCTGCCCATTTATTAATAGGGTTATTTGCTTTTTGGGTGTTGAGACATATGAGTTCTTTATATATTTTGGATGTTAACCCCTTGTCAGATATGTCATTTACAAATACATTCTCCCATATTGTAGGATGGCTTTTTGTTCTGCTGATGGTGTGCTTTGCTGTACAGAAACTTTTTAGCATGATGTAGTCTCATGTGTTCATTTTTTATTTTGTTTCCCTTGCCCGAGGAGATGCATTCAGGAAAAAGTTGCTCATGTTTATATTCAACAGATTTTTGCCTATGTTTTCTTCTAAGAGTTTTATGGTTTCATGACTTAACATTCAGGTTTTTGATCCATTTTCAGTTTACTTTTGTGTATGGGGTTAGACAATAATCCAAAAAACTAAAAATAGTTTCATTCTCTTGCATGTAGCTGTCCAGTTTTGCCAACACCAGTTGTTGAAGAGGCTGTCATTTCCCCATTGTGTATCCATGGCTCCTTTATCACATATTAATTGACCATAGATGCATGGGTTTATATCTGGGCTCTCTATTCTGTTCCACTGATCTGTGAGTTTGTTTTTGTGCCAGTACCAAATTGTCTTGATTACTGTAGCTTTAGTAGAGCTTGAAGTCAGGGAGCATAATCCCCCCAGCTTTGTTGTTCTTTCTTAGGATTGTTTTGGCTCTTGGAGGACTTTTGTGGTTCCATATAAATTTTAGAACTATTTGTTCTAGTTCATTGAAGAATGCTGTTGGTATTTTGATAGGGTTGCATTGAATCTGTAGTTGCTTTGGGCAGGATGGCCATTTTGACAATATTAATTCTTCCTATCCATGAGCACAGGATGTATTTCCATTTATTGGTGTCTTCTTTAATTTCTCTCATGAATGTCTTGTAGTTTTCAGGGTATAGATCTTCTGCCTCCTTGATTAGGTTTATTCCTAGGTATTTTAGTTCTTTTTGATCCAGTTGTAAAGGGATTGTTTTCCTGATTTCTCTTTGTTAGTTCATTGTTAGTATATAGGAATGCAACAGATTTCTGTGTATTAATTTATTATCATGCATCTTTGCTGAATTTAGTTACTAGTTCTAGTAGTTTTTTGGTGGATTCTTTAGGGTTTTCTCTGTATAATGTCATGTCATCTGCAAATAGAGTTTAATTTCTTCCTTACCAATTTGGATGCCTTTTATTTCTTTTTTTTTTAAATTTTATTAAGGTATTATTGATATACACTCTTATGAAGGTTTCACACAAAAAAACAATGTGGTTACTACATTTACCCATATTATCAAGTCCCCACCCATAACCCAATGCAGTCACTGTCCATCAGTGTAGTAAGAAGCCACAGATTCACTGTTTGCCTTCTCTGTGCTATACTGTTTTCCCTGTGATTCCCCTTACCATGTGTACTAAACATAATACCCAACAATCCCCTTCTCCCACCCTCCCCACCTCCCGTCCCACACCCATCGCCTTTGGTAACCACTACTAGTTCCTTCTTGGAGTCTGAGTCTGCTGCTATTTTATTCCTTCAGTTTCGCTTCATTGTTATACTCCACAAATGAGGGAAATCATTTGGCACTTGTCTTTCTCTGCCTGGCTTATTTCACTGAGCATAATATCCTCCAGCTCCATCCATGTTAATGCAAATGGCAGGATTTGTTTCCTTCTTATGGCTGAATAGTATTCCATTGTATATATGTACCACATCTTCTTTATCCATTCATCTACTGATGGACACTTAGGTTGCTTCCATATCTTGGCTATTGTAAAAAGTGCTGCAGTAAACATAGGGGTACATATGTCTTTTTGAATCTGAGAAGTTGTATTCTTTGGGTAGATTCCAAGGAGTGGGATTCCTGGGTCAAATGGTATTTGTATTTTTAGTTTTTTGAGGAACCTCCATACTGCTTTCCACAATGGTTGAACTAGCTTACATTCCCACCAACAGTGTAGGAGGGTTCCCCTTTCTCCGCATCCTCACCAGCATTTGTTGTTCTTAGTCTTTTGAATGGTGACCATCCTTACTGGTGTGAGTTGATATCTCACTGTGGTTTTAATTTGCATTTCCCTGATGATTAGTGATGTGGAGCATCTTTTCATGTGTCTGTTGGCCACCTGAATTTCTTCTTTGGAGAACTCTCTCTTCATATCCTCTGCCCATTTTTAAATTGGGTTATTTGCTTTTTGGGTGTTGAGGCGTGTAAGTTATTTATATATTTTGGATGTTAACCCCTTGTCAGATATGTCATTTACAAATATATTCTCCTATACTGTAGGATGTCTTTTTGTTCTGTTGTTGGTGTCCTTTGCCTTTTATTTCTTTGTGTTGTCTGATTGCTGTGGCTAGGATCTCCAGTATGATGTTGAATAAATTGGTGAGAGTGGGCATCCTTGTCTTGTTCGTGATCTTAGAGGGCGTTTTACTATTAAGTATAATGTTGGCTGTAGGTTGGTCATATATGGCCTTTATTATGTTGAGGTACTTGCCCTCTTGTGGGATTAATACATCAATTAATATAGAAATCAAATGTACAAATACATATGACTTGAATGTTTTTCCTACAACTCTTGATGCGTGATCAAAAACAGAATGATTAGAGCCAAAACAGTTCCTCCAACTGATGACCGCCCTCACATGGTTTTGGTATTCTTGAGGAGCGTCACGCCCTAGGGCTAGACTCAGATAATGATTGTGTGTTGATCATGTGTTGAACCCCTACTCAGAATTCTTTAGATGTTTAAGTTCATTTGCTCAATAAGTATAAGGAGTGCCTTTTTGGCATTACTCTTGTGCTGTGATGCCTTGAGTCCCCTGGCTGGCTTTTCAGATCTTCAGCATTCTGTCGCGTTCCCTCCAAATCTGTGGGTCAGAGGCAGGGGGGAGCTGACAAGTGGCGCCCAAACAAGGACCTGAAGCTCAGAGCAGGGAAGCTCCTGAAGATCGTCAATCCGGTAAGATTTCCTGGAAAACCATACGTAGGGACAGGATCGAGACGTCAGGGACACTATAATGGGCCAACATGAAACTAAAGCAGATAATCCGGAGGATTGCTTAAAAGTACTCCATGCCCTCCTAAAAACGTCAGGAGTGAAAATTTATAAAAAAGACTTTGTGCAACTTCATAAATATATTAAAAAACATTGTTACTGGTTGCCCCCACAAGGAACCCTCAGACAAGCTGATTGGAGTGATGTATTGAGAGATTTCAAAAAGGCTCCCAGACAGGGACACATTATCCCTGTACCTGTTTGGGTGGATCCGTGGTCCCTCAATAAAGATAACCGGCAGCCTTACACACATTAGTTCCAGAACAGCTTCAGTCAGATAGATTAGAATTCTCTACAAGCCCGTGGAACTCCCCTGTGTTTGTTATAGGGAAGAAGTCAGGAAAATGGAGAGTCTCACGTGGCTTAAGACAAATTAATTCAGTCCTTAAAGCTTTGGGGCCTTTACAACAATGCCTCCCGTCTCTGGCTATGATTCCAAAGGACTGGGACATGGCTATCGGTGATCTTAAAGATTGTTTTTTTACAATTCCTTTAGCTGTGGCAGATAGGGAAAAGTTTTCTTTTACTGTACCCTCCTTAAATTTACAAGTTCCTTCAGAAAGATTCCAATGGAAAGTACTTCCTCAAGGAATGCTAAATAGCCCTACAGTTTATCAAAATTATGTGCACAGGGCTCTCTTGTCCCCTCCTGGCTTGAGCCAGGAGCTCTGTCCTCTCACTTTATCTCTAAATAAAAGCCACTCCCTGGCTTTCCTACCTTGGGTGTTAAGTTCATTCTTTGACTCCACAAACAAGAGCCCTGGCATCATTTTGGGGGGCTCGTCTGAGATAACTTTGGAGGTGAGTATTGGCATCCAAACCTGCCTTTTCTTTCACTGTCCTTAGAGAAGGAAGCCGTCTATGGCACACAACATTGGGCGCTCGTCAGCCACTTAAATGGGACCAGCCCGGGTGCCGATCTCAAAGTCTCGAGGGACAGGTTCCCCTGCGTCTCCCTCAGTGGATCCCCCGTCTCCCTTGGGAGCCGGGAAAGTCATCTGAGTCGAGGCCAGGATTCCCTTTCAGAGGCCTCCCCTTGGATGCGAGGGTCTGAGGAAAGCCGTGGGCAGCTGTGAGGGTGTAGGCCGAGGCTACACACTTCAGCGGCTTCTCAAAGGTCCGCATGTCTGGAATCAGACCCCGACAGCCTGACTGGGTATCCATGAGGAGTGTCTCTCTGTCTCTCTCTGACTTCCAGCCTGCTTCTCCAGGCCGCCCTGACCTCTGAGTGAGGCAGGGGGCGTTCCTAACTCTCTTCTAACTTCATCAGTTTCACGGAACCTGATGCCCACCACTGCGAGGTAGGAGATCCATGCTTTGCTTTTATTTCTGACTAAATGCTGTACTCTTTATCTCATAAAATGTGTCTGAGCACGTGTTAGCCACTTAAAAGATGATTAGCATCGGCTACCAGTCTTAAGTCACTGATTAGAAAGGCTTGGCCCCTTAGAGAAGTATACAATATTATAAGATTATGCAGCTAAATGTGTTTTAACGCAAGGAAAGAAAATAGTCAAAAGTCCTGGGAACTACTATGATATGGAACTGGTTTTCTAAATTATTTTAGTGGAAATCTGTTGTACTTATTGGGTTCATCATTATCTTCAAAAATTGCGAGTTTTTTTTTTTTTATTATTTAATCAAAGACTGGTGAATAAACATAAATACAGCATAATTACTTCAGATCACTCTTCATACTGTACACACACACAGACTGATGAACGGAATCAGAGAAACCTGCAGTCAGCAGTGGGATGCGCACAGCTCTTCCTTCCCGCCCTCTATACCCATTTTGTTGAGAGTTTTTATCTTGAATGGATATTGAATTTTGTCAGATGCTTTTTCAGTATCTATTGAGATGATCATGTGATTTTTATCCTTCTTTTTGTTGATGTAGTGGATGATATTGATGGTTTTACCAACCTCACTGAAACAGAAGAAATTTATGTTCTGCAATACAGCCTGGCTTGAAATAACTGGTACTAGAATTGTTGTTGCATTTCATTTCCAGCGCCCTGGACACACACAGTCTCTGTCAGTACAGAGCCTTCATCGGCCCTGTTCACCTGGGGCCATCTGATTCTTAACCCAGTTATGTAAACTGCTCGTCCTTAGAATTTGTTCTTGAAAAGTGAGATACTTTTAATCAAATAAGCTAAAAAGAGAGAAGGCAATTAAATATTAGTAACTCAAATCTTTGTATCAGTTTGTCTGTGTATATGTTGCTATTCTACAAGAAGTTATGTCGTAGAAACAATCAATCTTCTCACAGTTTTCTTCCGTTTGCTACTTCCATAACTTTTCTTCTCCCTTCCTGAATACAACCCTTTTTCTAGAGTTTGTGTCTCATGCATAGACTTGTAGTGCATCAGAGCCTTTCCAGCTAATGAAGATGCCTCAAGCCAAGTGCTGGGCGTAGTAGCCACGAAGCACAAATTCTCAAAAAGGCAGAAAGCTAGCCTTTCAAAGAATACTACTTCTCTCTCCCCACTTACCAACTTCACATCTCCCTGTATAGCCCCGGAAAATGGCTGATTAGCCAGAGACGGGTAAGAGTCCTCAAAGGGAGGAACAACCTAAGACAGGGTAGTCATCAGGTGAGAAATTGGGGGCCAACCCCCAGTTCTGCACCCATGGCTGTTTTGCTGCCCTTTGCCCAGCTCAGATCAAAACCCAGTCTATAAGCATAGACCTGATCACCTGCAATTACCCCCTATTTGCACTAAATCTGTTTTCTTTCTTTATTTCACGTCATGAAGCAGACTTTTATTTCATACTGTAGAATTTGGAGAAGTAAACTATGTTAAAAACCTTCTGTTAGAAACTGTTTGCTTGCTATATTCTTTATTATACCTACTACTTAAAAGAAAAGGGGGAAATGTGGGATTAATGGGATTAATACATAAGTAATAGAGAAATCAAACATACAAATACATATGACTTGATTGTTTTTCCTACAACTCTTGATGTGTGATAAAAAACAGAATGATTAAAGCCAAAACAGTTCCTACATCTCGTGACCGCCCTCACATGGTGTCGGTATCCTTGAGGAGCATCACGCCCTAGGACTGGACTCAAGGTCAGATAATGATTTTGTGTTGATTATATGTTGAACCCCCTACTCAGAATTCTTTAGATGTTTAAGTTCATTTACTCACTAAATATGAGGAGTGCCTTTTCAGCATTACTTTTGTGCTGCAACGCCTTGAGTCCCCTGGCGCCCTTCAGCATTCTGTCGCATTCCCTCCCAAGTCCTATGGGTCAGAGGCAAGGGGGAGCCGACAGCCTCTATACCCATTTTGTTGAGAGTTTTTATTTTTAATGGATACTGAATTTTGTCAGATGCTTTTTCAGTATCTATTGAGATGATCGTGTGATTTTTATCCTTCTTGTTGATGTAGTGGATGATATTGATTGGTTTACCAATACTGTACCCTACTTGCATCCCTGGAATAAACCCCACTTGGTTGTGATGGATGATCTTTTTGATGTATTTTTGGATTTGGTTTGCTAATATTTCATTGAGGATTTTTGCATCTTTTTTCATCAGGGATATTGGTTTGTGATTTTCTTTTTTTTGGTGTGTTTGTCTGATTTTGGTATTAGAGTGATGCTGGCCTCATAGAAAGAGTTGAAGTATTCCTCCTCGTCTACTTTTTGGAATGCTTTAAGAAGGATGGGTACTAGCTCTTTAAATTTTGGTAGAATTGAGCTGTGAAGCTATCTGGACCTGGAGTTTTGTTTTTGGGGAGCTTTTTGATTACCAGTTTGATTTCATTGCTGGTAATTGGTCTTTTCAGATTTTCTGCTTCTTTCTGGGTCAATCTTGGAAGGTAGTATTTTTCTGGGAAGTTGTCCATTTCTTCTAAGTTGTCCAATTTATTGATATATAATTTTTCATAGTATTCTCTAATAATTCTTTGTATTTCTGAGGCATCTGCTGTGCTTATTCCTTCTTCATTTCATTCTGTTTATGTGTGTAGATTCTCTTTTTTTCTTGATAAGTCTTACAAGGGGTTTATATTTTGTTTATTTTCTCAAAGAACTTGTTCCTGGTTTCATTGATTTTTTTTCTATTGTTTTATTTCTTTTCTGGTCTCTGTTATGTTCCTCCTTCTACTGACTTTGGGTTTCATTTGTTCTCTTTCTAGATTCTTTAATTGTGATTTTTTTCTTGAGGTAAGCCTGTGTTGCTGCGTACTTTCCTCTTATAAACTGCCTTTGCCACCTCCCACAGATTTTGGGCTTTTTTCTTTTCATTTGTCTCCGTGTTTTGCTTAATTTCTGTTTTAATTTGTTCATTGATCCATTGATTGTTTAGAAGCATGTTGTTTAGCCTCCATGTGTTTGTAAGTCTTTTTGTTTTCTTTGTGTAATTTATTTCTAGTTTTATACCAGTGTGGTCTGAGAAACTGTTCGATACAATTTCAGTCTTTTTGAATTTACCAAGGCTCTTCTTGTGGCCTAGTATGTGGTCTGTTCTGGAGTACATTCCATGTACACTTTAGAAAAATGTGTATCCTGCTGCTTTTGGATGGGAGTGTTCTGTTAAGATATCTGTTAAGTCCATTGATCTAATATATTGTTCAGTGCCTCTGTTTCCTTATTTATTTCAGTCTGATTGATCTATTGATGTGAGTGGTGTATTAAAGTCTCCTAAAATAAATATGCTGCAATATATTTCCTCCTATAATTCTGTTAGTATTTGTTTTACATATTTAGGTACTTCTATATTGAGTGCATAGATAATTATAATGGTTAGATCCTCTTGTGGGACTGATCCTTTTATCACTATGTAATGTTCTTCTTTGTCTCATGTTACTTTCTTTCTTTTGAAATCAATTTTGTCTTATATAAGTACTGCTACTCCTGCTTTTTTCTCTGTATTATTTGCATGTAATATCTTTTTCCTTCCTTCACTTTTAGTCTGTGTACGTCTTTGGGTCTGAAATGAGTCTCCTGTAGGCAGCATATTGGTGGGTCCCATTCTGCCACACTATGATTGGTGCATTCAGTTTATTTACATTTAAGGGGTTTATAGATACATACTTACTGCCATTTTATTGTTTTCTGCTGTTTTTTATAGCTTTTCTCTGTTCCTTTCTTCCTCTCTTTTATTCTCCTCTTGTTATTGATGGTTTTCTTTAGTGTTGTAATTTGGATTTCTCTCTCTTTTTAAAATTTTTTATTTTTTGTGTGTATTTATTGTAGGTTTTAGTTTTGTGGTTACCAAAGGTTCAAGGATAACACCTTTATTATATAATAGTCTATCTGTTGATTACTCTAGTTCAAACACAATCTAAAGATACTTTTCTTTCCCCTTTTTCTTCCTCCTCCTCCACATTTTTTGTATTAGATGTCATAATTTGCACTTTTTGTTTATCCCTTGACTGATTTTGTGAATAGTTGATTTTGCTCCTTTTGTTTTAATTTCATACTTGCTTGGTAATTAATTGGTCTATTACCTTTACTGTGGGTTTATTTTCACTGGTGAAAGCTATTTAGCTATAGGGTCATTTCCATTAGAGCAAGCCCTTTAACATATCATGTAAGACTGGCTTAGTGTTGGTGAATTCCTTTAACTTTTGTTTATCTAGAAATTGTCTAATACCTGCTTCAAATTTAATAATCTTGCTGAGCAGAGGATTCTTGGTTGGCAGTCCTTCTGTTTCAATACATTAAATATATCCTGCCACTCCCTTCTGGCCTGAAGAGTTTCTGTTGAGAAGTGTGCTGACAGCCTCATGAAATTTCCTTTATAAGTAATCTGTTTTCTCTCTCTGGCTGCTTTCAACACTCTCTCCTTATCCTTGATCTTTGCCATTTTAATTATTATGTCTTGGTGTTGTCCTGCTGGGGTTCCTTTTGTTAGGGATCTCTGTGCTTCTATGACCTGAGTGTCTATTTCCTTCCCCAGATTGGGGGAGTTTTCAACAATTATTTCCTTAAAGAGACTTTCTATCCCTTTGTTTTTCTCTTCTCCTGGTACCCCTATTATGTGAATATTGTTTCGTTTGGATTGGTCACATAGCTCTCATCATTCTTTCAGTCCTAGAGATCCTTTTTTCTCTCTGTTCCTCAGCTTCTTTGTTTTATTGTTCTCTAATTTATGTTTCATTTACTGTCGCCTCTGCATGATCTAATCTACTTTTAAATCCCTCCATTGTATGTTTCATTTCAGATACTGTATTTTTCAGCTCTGAGTGGCTCTTCTTCAGGTTTTCTTTTTGTTGAAGTCCTCCCTGAGATCTTGAATATCTGTGAACATGTTTTTATTTTGAAATCTTTATCAAGAAGATCGGTGATCTCTGTTTCATTTAGCCCTCTTCCTGGGGTTCTGTCTTGTTGTTTTGATTGGATCAAATTCCTCTGTCTGCTCATTTGTTCAGGGATTCTGTGTTTCTTCCATTGTATTAGATATCTCTGCTATGCTTTCTGGTTTTAACAGTCGTAGCTTTATTGAGAGGTGTGCTGTGGTACCCAGAAACTGAAGACTCTCTACTCTAGTGCCTGGTCTATTTTGTGGGGACCCCAGTTTTTGGCATGCCATGGATGGGGATCCTTTCTGACTTCTGTAGTCATCTCAGTCCAGGTGGGAAGTTGGCCTGAGCTGTTGCCTTTCTGCTCAGCTCAGGAATCTCTGCTGAGCTTGCTGTGAGCGGGGCCTCCCTCTGCCTGGCCTGCAACAGTGGCAGGGCTGCAGGGTTAATGGGGTGGCAGGCCAATGTGCCCCAGCTGGTTTGGACACTCACAGGGAGGAAGGCGCTCTTGGGCCTGGCTCCTCCAGGCACCTCGCTGGTTGGGCTGAGTTGGAGCCAAGGAAGCTGGGAGAGTTCCCTCTGCCTCAGGCAGCAAAGTGTGATGCTGCCACTGGGCCAAGTGGGTTGGTTCCCAGCAGTGCACAGGGAGATGCCTCGGGGCTGTGTTGCCAGCAAGGGGAATGGAACATCTGGGGCTCCTCAGAGTTCCCGATCTGTTGGGCTGAGGAAGGGCTGGGGAGGTAATTTCCACCCGCCCTTTCTCCTGAGGAGAGAGTTCTGTCCAGCCCTCACCCCTCCAGTACCCTTCCCACTGCTCACAGGTGTTTCAGACCACCGCCTCTGCTTTGTGTGTCAGGACAGGCGGAGCGAGTGTGCCTGCCCTCCGCACTGGCTGGGGGCTCAGCCTCCCAGAGTGTTTCAGCCCCGGTGTCCAGCCCCACCAGTCACCAGAAGCCAGTGCTCCCAGAGCAGAGCTCCAGGGCCAGGCGTGCATTGCTCTTGGGCACCTGCCTCCTCCCTGCTCCGTTCCCCTTTCTCCTGCCTGGGGGCTGCTGCTGCAGGAGGGTTGGGCCATCTCGGGGCTGCTGCCCCCCCCCAGCCCCCCCCCGCGTGGGCCTCCCTCTGCCTCAGGTGCAGGTGTCTGCTCTGTGGTCTTCAGGTCATTCTCAGGTCTAGGTGCATTTGCTATATTTTCTTCTTTTATGTGTTTTTGTGAGGAAGTTTCTGTCTTGCCTTCCTGTTCTGCCATTCACAGTCCGTACTTGTTCTTTTCCCCCTTTTCCTAAACACTATCCTTTGCGTCAGTCTCGTCTTCCTCCTCTGCTCATCAAAGGCCCTCATAACATTGGCTTCAGGGGCTCACCACCTCCCTCCCAGTTCACATCCTTCCTGTGTTGGTGCAGCCTGAGGCTGCAGGCACTTGGTAGCTTGAGCTGCATGCTATCACCCACCTTAACACCTGCTTGGCCTCAGGGACGAGAGGCCTGGGCAAATCGTGGGCTAGCTCTCCCTGTCTGGCTGGAATTCACGGACGGGGTCAGGGACCTGCCCTTTCTCCACACCCCAAGGAGGCTTGAGAAAGCAGCCCCACCTTGATGGAAGGTGGTGGGTGCAGAACCTGGAGCAAGGGCTCACGACTCTACCTAGTCTGTGTTGCTTTGTCACCCCGCTGCGGGAGCCTGACAGTCACGTCCCTTAGCCTCAGCTCTAGGAAGTGGTCGCTGGAGCATCTCTCTCCTAAGAATCTCTAGGAATCTAGAGAGAGATTCCTTAGTGAAGTGCCTGGCCGAGGCTGCATGGGCACCGGCCTTTGCTAGGGGCCAGTAAGTGGGTGGGGGGTCCTGTCTGCTAGAGTTGTGGGGAGTAATCCACAGCAAACACTTGGTGGCTCATAAAACTGGCAGCCCGTGCTGCTCTCCCTGAGCTCTTTGCAGTTTTGCAGTGAGGGCTGCCTTACTTAAGTCCCCGAGTTTTCATCTTGGTGTGTCAGGTGGGCAGCGAGTAGAACCTCTCCCCCTGGTGGTGGTGGTTGCAGCCCAAGTCGTGGACATGACTCAGCGTTTGCAGATTGGGCACTGACAGAGCTGGCCCTAGAAAGAAAAGCATTTCCCTCAGAAAAGCACCTGCCCACAGTTTCTGTAATTGGCATTTCTTATCAGCTCAGCCAAGTGTTTTAGTTTATATTGGGTAATTAGACCTACCTTGTGCATTTTAAAAGATTGAGTCCATTTCTTATTAAAAATGCCCATATACTATCTATTGTATAAATAGATCCTAATATTCATGATACTTCATAATAGTTTTTGGATTTCTGTTAAAACTGCAGGAAAAAGAAACTGAAGATGAAATTCGATATTGTCCTAATTAAACTCAACCGTTTGGCCTAGACCAGGGGCCAGATTTTCTGTCATGGCCTGATAGTAAGTAAGCATCTTAGGCTTTCAGGCCAGACAGTCTCGGAGCAGGAAAGCAGCCACATATGATATGTCAACTAATGGGCGTGGCTGTGTGCCAACAGAACGCCACAAAACCAGGGCGAGCCTGATGGTGGACATGCCGGCCCCCAGCTGAACGGTCTTCAGGGGTCTATAGCTCAACCGTTCACAAATTAGGACATTTGACTAAAAAATAAGATGTTGTTAGGGGAAACATCTGCAGTGTTAGGGGAAAGCTGGCCTTGCAGCTGGGTGAGCAGTTGGCTTTCCACTTCAGGCCCCCTGTCCTCGCCCAGCATGTAGTGTCAGTGGCCACCTCTTCCTGTTCTAGCATCTGTCAAAAGATGAGAATTTTTTCACTTCAAGTTCTTGGAGTAACTTTGAATCTTCACATAACTGTTCTCCAAAGAAGTTTAACTCCGAAGGGACAGGTTTGGCCTATAGGTAAGCAGTAGGTCTTTTATCATTATTATAATTATTTTTCTAAAAATTGTATGTGCTTGTGAGAAAAATCAAGCATTAGTAAAGTTAACAAGTATGAAGAGTGAACTTTGCTTTCCTCGGCGCTTTCCCGGCCATTACCCTCAGAGTTGAGCACTCATAAGGCTCTTATATTACGTATCTTTCTAGAAATTTCCTCTGCATATGCAAACAAATGTTTATCCTTCAAAAAAACGAGTTGGCATCCTGTTTATTCTACTGCTAGGGTTTGTTTTCTTTTTCCTGCAACAGTATATCAGATATGCCTGTTTCTAGCAGGGACCCAGAAGACCCAGAGACCCAGAGTGAGCCAGAGCTTGCTTGTATCTGATAGCTGCTGGCTGTTTTGCTTGGATGCACCACGACCTGTTCCCCGGCCCACACTTAGGACCAACAGCACGTGTCCAAGTCCCTTGGTGGGGTGACTATCATGTGCCTGCCTGGCCCTGCCCACATCCTGCAGAAAAGCTGAGGTCTGCCTGCCTTCCCCCACCCTCTGGCTTTCTGGCACATTCACACAGATGCAAATCCTGAATAGGTTCTTCTAGAACTGTTCCTTGTAATTATTGCCCACACCCTGTAGATACCCTACATGGGATAAGTGTCCTTGATCTGTCGATTGCTGGCCAGCATGGAGCATGGGAGGACCAGAGGAGAGCCCCTCATTGTGTAATGACACTCCCCAAGAAGTGGTTTTTCGTTCATGGTGAAGAACACCAGGTTGGCTTGGGAGCACGCCCCTGTGACCAGGCAGCCGTCAGCTGTTGGGGCTTTGTGGCTGTCAGTCCCTTTGCCCAAACTGCTGTTCCTTTCTGGGGTGTGCGTGAATGTGCAGTCAGACCTCCCCTGTTGGTGGTTGGCTGGATGTGCGTGGCACACTGGTGGTGTCCACACCCCCCTGGCTCTTCCCCACCTGCTGGGACCCGCCCCTCATCGTGGCCTTCTGTATGTCTTCTGCCAGCTTCATGGGTGCTAGACTGCGATGACAAGTGTGCATGGTCTTTCTCCCAGTAAGTGTGAGCATCTTGAGTGCACGGGCCCCCTCCCATGAGGACAGGGCCCCTGGCAGCTAGCACTTCCTGGGGAACACAGCCTGTGCAGAAGGCCGGGCCATGCGCCTCCAGCTCTGACCCCTCCTGTACTTGTGTCCTCAGTTCACAGGAAATGGGCCATGTGAAATGAACAGTGTCCAGAAGAGTGAGCATGAGAAGAATCTGGAACACAGCAAAAAGCGCACTCGGCCCTCACTCCTCCGTCCTGTGTCTGCACCAGCCAAGGTAGCTGCCAGCCATGCGTGTAGCTGTCCACACGTTTGGGTGCCCAGCAGCTGGCCTTCTTTGTAGATGACCTGGGTGGCGGCCTGCAGAGGCCCCCAGCAGCAGGCCTGGGGCAGGGGGTTGAGTCTGGACCCTGGTCTGGCCTTTGGGAAGTCAGCTCACCATTAAGGTGGCCGTTCACCCCTCTCCCCTGGCTCTCGCAATCGTTGTGAGGAGGAGTGTTCCTTCCTCCTGTAGAAACAGGACACCCTGTACAGTTGTGCAGTTGGGCAGTGCGCATTGCCCGCTCAGGGGTGGCAGGCTGAGATACAGCTCTGGCGGCACGCATCACCTGTGATGGTGATTTTCTAGTTCCGTCATTCCTCATGCATTTACTACTTGGCTTTCCACTGTAAGGAAGAGCCTTCTCTTCTTCCCCTTTCATTTGGTTACCTATATCAACATGGACTCAGGGTTGTAATCTGTGACTGTCATTGTTTATCTTCATGTCCAAACCATCTCAGATTTGGCCAGTGGGGCCCCTCAGGCTGGTGCCTGTGTCCATGATTCTTGTGGCTCTTGGGAGATGGTTTCAGCTGCAGAGTAACATCCTTCACATCTTGGGAGTTCTGTCAAGTTCAGGCCTAAGGGCAACATAGAGACAAAATCTTCACAGAGATTTAAAACTTGGGCTTCTCTGGGGCTCTCCCAGTACTGTCCTCTTCTGGTCACAGCCCACAGGACAAAACCGGCAGAGGGAGAAGTTTCTGATACTGTAACCAGGGGCACTTCTCCCTTGCTATCTCGACTTTCTGGTGCCTCTACCTGTTACCAAAAGCCCTAAACTGCCGCGAGGTAGACCCCAGGCTGTTGGTGGAGTGGTCTTGAGACCTGCACCCTTCACTCGGTCACAGAGGTTGAGTTGGGTGGTCCTGAGTTCATCTGTGGGGGTCCCGGGCAGACTCAGCCAGCAGCTCGTGACAGTTCCGGTAGGAGAGCCCAGTATTGGCAATGCCGTGACTCTAACAAGATCATAGCAAAGGTGGAAGGGGCCGGGCCGTTCATGGGGCGCACAGGGCATTCATCATGTGATTTCTCACCACAGAAGAAAATGAAACTCCGTGGTACCAAAGACCTGTCCATCGCTGCTGTAGGCAAGTACGGCGCCCTGCAGGAGTTCTCCTTCTTTGACAAGGTGGGCCATGGGGCTAGAGCCCTCTGGGCAGGGGTCAGCAGAGCAGGTGACGAGGGCTGGCCTCGGTTCCCAAACCGGGTCCGGGGACACACAGCTGCCCCTCTGAAGCCACGTGGCCACAGGGCACCAGTGGCGCTCCCGGGGCCTCCCACCCAGGGTCACACCCTGAGGCAGCAAGGTGGCCTTGTGTGCGTGCTGTCGGAGCTGTGAATCACTGCATGGAGCATTGCCCTGCAGACTGCAGCCAGTCATTCAGGGTGCACCCAGTTATCCAGCACTGCCTGAACTAATAAAAAGGCAGGGCAGAGTGAGTCAGGCCCGGTCTCCAAAGGCCCCTGACCGGCTCCCCCCATAGGTGCGCCGGCTGCTGCAGAGCCAGGAGGTCTACGAGAACTTCCTCCGTTGCATCGCCCTCTTCAACCAGGAGCTCGTGTCCGGCTCTGAGCTTCTCCAGCTTGTCAGCCCATTCCTAGGGTGAGTGACCCTTTCTCAGGCCCCCACGTGGGTTGTTTTCCTATAAACTTCCTGCACCCCTCTTTTGGTTATCATTCTTAAAAAAATGATACGTCCTTTTTTCGATGTTTGTCTTTAAATTGAAATGGTCATGGGGAAGATTATAGTTTCACCCACAGTTATAAGAGAGAAACGAGAGAGTCTGGGATCTGTTCCCACCCAGCAGCGTGTAGTCAGGATCCCAACCAGAATGTCGACTCACCCAGCCCCCCAATCTGTTCAGGTTTCCCCATATCCAGTGCAGTGTGTGTGTGCAACTCTAATCACTCATCTCCTGTGAAGGTTGTGTGTCCACCGCCACAGTCAAGTCGCTGAGCCACTTCAGAACCACATGATTCTTGTGTTGACCTTTAACACCCATGCCTGTGTCCCTCCCTGCCCCGGCCTCAGACCCTTGGCAGCTACTAACCTATGCTCTGTCTCTAAAACTTACCTGGCAGAGGTGCTCCGGAAACAGAGTCATGCAGCACGTAACCCTTTGAGATCCGGGCTTTCTTCACTCAGTGTGATTCCCTGGAGATTCAGTTGACATGTGCTTTAAAAAATCCTTCTGATCAGAAATGGCCAGGAGGGATGCAACTGCCGCCCAGAGAGAAACCCTGTCGGCATGTCAGCGTCCCGTGTCCAGCAGGTCCTGCTGTGGTGTGTGGGCAGAGCAGCTGCCAGAAGGGTGGAGATGTTCTAGGGTAGAGAGTCGCATGCCAAGCGTCCCTGGGAGGGAGTTTGGCGGCCGCCAGCATCACTCCCTGCTTGCCAGCCCTGTCATGTTGGGTGGCTTTCTTAGCCAGTCTGTGCCTGGGTTTCCCTGCTGTGTAGTGGAGATTATAAAGGCGCCCACGCAGAGTTGCAGAGAGCTCCAGGTGGGCTCTACCCGGAAGACCCTGAATGTAGTATCATGAACGGGGTGATCACACATTGTACATGACTGTATGCAGGGTCTTATTCAGCCCCAAAGACAACCCAGGGCCAGTGCTTACTTAGCCCCTTTCTATTAAGAAAAAAATTTCAAACTTCTTTCTTCTAATGTAAAATAAAACGCAGATTTCAGAAACCACATGCCAGAAGAATGGCCAGATGCACCGTTACTAGGCAAACCGCCTTGTGCCCATGGCCACAACTGAACCTCCAGCAGCCCGCAGAAAGCCCTTTGTGCGCCCTATGCCCACTGCAAGCGACCGGCACTCGTTACCGCAGGGGCGCTGACGCACAGCCTCACCTGGCTTTGCTGTTTAGGTTCCGTTCCTGATGGGTCTTGTCTCTCCTTCCCATCAGATGCCTCACTGCTTGTGTATCGTGCCCCCACACCTTGGGTGGGCCCTGCCCCTGCGTCTTCATGGCGCCACTCACCACGTCCATCAGATGGAAGGCAGTGGCATCTGCTGACTTGTTTCTGTGGCTGGTTTGTTCATTCATTCATGGGGGGTGGAAGAAAACAAAGATCACAAGAGTATTCACTATCTTTTGGGGTCCTGTAGTGGATTCTGGGTTTCTCTCTTCATCCTAGGGTCAGGCAGTGAACTGTGTTCCTGTCTCAACAGGACCAACTGGGGACCAAAACAGAAAGGGGACCCATTTGCTATCCCCCACCTTTTTTTTTTAAAGCAACCTATGAACTTACAGACTTAGACATACTTGCTGTGGTTCAGTACATTTTAAAGATGAGGAAGCCCAGGCCCAGAGAGAATACCTCTTGCTTTCCCTGAGACAAGTTCTCAAGAGAGCTCTGCATGGTGACGGCTGGGCCCTTTGCTCACCCTCCATTCTCTGGACACTAGTGTGGGTGTTGAGTCACAGGAGTGGCCTCACACTGTGAGGCTGACCTGCAGCATCCGTTCTTTTTTAACTCTGCATTTCTTAGACCTCAGTATCCTTTTTAGCAAGTACGTAGTATTCCCATACTTTGTGTGTATCATGGTTTTCTTAGCAGGACCTGGAATGGTGGCCTCTTACCTCCACTTCTCCCTATGATCAGTGCTGAGGTCATGCTCTTGGCCTGGGATACTCAGAGGTTGATTAATAAGGTCATCGTCCTGAGAGAGAACACACACCAGGGTGACCTTTCACTTGGGTTCACTTTCTCAGGAGGCGAAAGATGTGTTACCGCTCTGAAGAACCACCCCGAGCGGATGGCAGCGTCACATAGTCGCAGCCAAAACACAGCTGGCTTTTTCACACGGACTGGGGATGTGTGCCCACGTGGAGTGCGTCGGCAGAGCCCAGGATCCTGTGCTCGGAGCCTGGTGCCTGGCTGAGGAAAGGGTGCCCTAGCTGGAAAGGTGAACTGCTGTGACCAGGGAGGGTCCTGTGGAGCCGGCACGCAGCATGTGAACCCTAGCGGGGCACGTGACCAGCCCAGGGACCAAGTCAGTAGTCTGCTTCCTGCCAGCAAAGCTGAAGTTCCTCGGTTTGTAAGATGTCCATCCTCCCTCCTGGGTGTCAGGAGGATGTGGGGAGAAGCGTGAAGGAGCACAGAGCTCAAGGGGCTGAACAGGCACAGGTGGACATTTTCCTTCAGCACGTGGGCGGCAGTGAGAGTTTGATGGGGCGGTGTGCACTGGAAGGTCCAGAAATGCAGCGGGCCTCTGCTCTCCTCGGCATTATGGCCAGCTAGGCTGCGCCCACATCCGCAAGGCCTCATTGTGTAACTGTAAGCTCCAGCCTGGGTGGCCCAGGGGCCGCCACTGGGTGACAGAATTGGTTGACGTCAGGGCTAGAGTTGGGTGTGCCAGGGTTAACCATCCTCTGCAGTGTTCGTGATGTGCTTTTTTCCCGGCTGTGACCTCAGGGATCCCCTGTACTGATTTTGTTTACATCTTCCATCCCTGCTTTTCTGTTTGTGGTTTTCCTTGTGAAACGAGTTGGCACAGAATTCTCACATGTGGGGCACAGCATGTTGGCAAGGCCAAGGTATGACTGCTCAGCTCTGGGATTGCTGTGTTCAAGCAGCCCCAGGCAATACAAAGTGAATGGACGTGACTGTGTGCCAATAAACCTTTATTTACAAAGATTGATGTAGGCAAATTGTCCATAGTTTGCCAACCCCTGGCCTCTTCCAGTCAAGGAGCATCACAGACCCTAGTTTCTGCCAGTCTGGGTTATCCTCCTGAGTGTTCCAAGGTCTGGTTGGTGATGGAGGTGCAGGGTGTGGGGTGGGATTCACTCACACACTGGAGGGCTTGAGGCATGTCTGACTGCATTCTGCTTCTCGTCTCTCCTCCCAGATGTTGAATTCTGACTCTCTCTAACCGCCATTGTCTGTGAAGCCATTCTAAAATCCCTGGGTCACTCTCAGAAAGCCCCAGGGATGCCGACTTACTGTTTGTTTCTATTTCTGAAGGAAATTTCCAGAACTCTTTGCACAATTCAAGTCCTTCCTGGGTGTGAAAGAGTTGTCATTCGCCCCACCCATGAGCGACAGATCTGGGGATGGAATAAGTCGGGAAATTGACTACGCATCTTGCAAGCGCATTGGATCCAGCTACCGGGCACTCCCTAAAACCTACCAGCAGCCCAAGTGCAGTGGGCGGACGGCCATCTGCAAGGAGGTAGTGCTTCCCATGGGCTCATGTCGGCCTATGTGGTGCATGCTCCCTGCCTTGCCCCATAAAACCACCTGTTACCCCTATATTTTGGATAAAAGACTGAGTGTTGATACCCCAAATCCTGAATGATGGATTGTGCTGGGAAGTGGTGAAACAGAATGCCTGAGCAGAAGTGATGGTTTCTTACCCAACTGGTAGTTTTGGCAAGCTGCAGACACACGGCACTGGTGTAGGGCTTGGCATACGGCTCCATCATTTACAATTAGCTTGATTCCTGCCACGAGCCTGTGTGTGTGTTTCCATTTAGCTTGACCATTGAGCACTTTGTCAGGGATAACAGACAAGCTGTTAATGCATTTCCAGAATTCAAGAACGGCTGGCTGCTGGGTTTAGGGCATAGTACAGAGGTCAGCGGACCGCAACCCAGGGGTAAACCTGGCTCACCCCCTGTGCTTGTGGATATAAGTTCCATTGGCCCACAGCCATGCCTGTTCATTGGCACACGGCCTGTGGCTGCTTTACAAGGGCAGAGGCAGAGTTGAGCGAGGAGTTCCAACAGACCTTTGGCCCACAAAACCTAAAATAATGATTATCTGGCCTTTTACAGAGAAAAGTTGCCAACCCCTGAAATAGAATGATTTGTTTACTTTACCAAAGTTGTATGTTCTCTGGAAACCGCTTTAATTTTACTCTCTATATGGTAAGGTAATTTCCTGTAGAATTGGGATTGTATTATCTCCTCCTCTGCGCTGGACAACACATGAATGATTCTGGCCACTGGGGCCTGCCACACTGGTCTCAGCGTCCCCTCTTGGTGCAGGTGCTGAACGATACCTGGGTCTCCTTCCCGTCCTGGTCGGAGGATTCCACCTTTGTCAGTTCCAAGAAGACGCCATACGAGGAGCAGCTGCACCGCTGTGAGGACGAGCGTTTTGAGGTGCGTGTGTTGGCGGCACAGGGCCCCTCTTGGCTGGGCTTGGGCCCTGGTCGGGAGGGGGGAGGCCCGGAGGGGGCGCCTGTCCACGTCCTCCTCACCTCTCTCCTGCTCGTCTCCTCTGTGCCCTGGGGCGCCCTGGTGCTCGTCAGCCTCTCCTTCTCTGCCCGGCCCACCGCCAAGAGGAGATATTCAGCCTCCTTTTGAATATTCGGGGTCCTGGAACTTTTCGGCACCCCCTTTCTTCTGCCTTGGTGGCCTCTGGTGGCTAGGTGATGGTACTGTCTTTGTTTTTAAAAGATACACAGTTGAATTTAGTTAATTAAAATAACGTAGTTTCTTTCACTACCTTTTTACTGAGATCATTGCAGGCTTAACATGGGTTGTAAGAGATAACACGGGGTGGCCCCAGGCCCCTTCCCCGGCCGGAGCAGCTCGTAAAGTCTCTGGTGGGAAGACACAGCTGGGATGTTGGCACTGACGTAGCCCACGATCTTACACCTCCCCAGCTGCACGTGTACCCGTGTGTGTTGTATCATGCACATGTGTGCATGTGTGTTTAGCTCTATGCAGTTCTCACCGGTAAAGGTCTGTACCCGCCAGCTGCAGCCACTGGTTTCCTTCCCCCAGCACTGGGATCCCTTGTGCTGCCCTCAAAGCCCCACCCCATCCCTGACCCCTGGCAACTGCTGGCTGCCTCCAGCTCTGTCGCTTTGTCATGAATGAAATCGCATGGTCTGTAGCCTCTGGGGACTGGTACTTCATCACCTGGGCCCCTGCGGAGTTGTCCAGGGGTGTGTAGACCGCAAGTCCCTCGTTCTTACTGCCAAGTGTGAAGAGACCGCAAGTCCCTCGTTCTTACTGCCAAGTGTGAAGTGCCTTTGATGCCCATGAAGGGGGCCCTGGGAGCTGTTGACTGCTGCAGGTGTCTGGCTACCGAGCACCCGCACGGTGTCAGCACACATAAGCCTCAGTCCTGGGAGCTCTGAGGCCTGTGTCTGTGCCTCCACAGGCTGGCGTGCTTGCTGGGGTTGGACTCAGCCCTGGAATAGCCATACTTGCTCTGAGCCCCAGGACCCCCATCAGGCTGCCATTTCCTGATGTCCATCACCCCCTCAGAGATGTGGGACTTACTGTCAGCTCTGTCTGGGCATCCCTTCCACCAGCCCAGGCCTGTTCCTGGGCCCCTGCTGACTCTGCCATGGCCAACCCCTTCCTGCCTCTCTTTCCATAGTTAGATGTTGTCCTGGAGACCAACCTGGCCACGATCCGTGTGTTGGAAAGCGTGCAGAAGAAGCTGTCCCGGATGGCACCCGAAGACCAAGAGAAGTTCCGGCTGGACGACTGCCTGGGGGGCACGTCAGAGGTGATCCAGCGCCGTGCCATCTACCGCATTTACGGTGACAAGGCCCCGGAGATCATCGAGAGCCTCAAGAGAAACCCTGCCACCGCTGTCCCCGTGGTCCTGAAGAGGTGCGCTGTGGGTTCCGGCTGCCCTGCCTGGCACTCAGTAGCGCTGTTGGTCACAGGTGTAGTTGCGAGGGGTTCCCTGCGGCCCCAGGCTGGCCCACCATGCTTTCCTGTCCCCAGAGGAGAGCAGAGTGTTGTCTGTGTCCTTCTAGAACTTTCTGCCATGCACGCATCATATGTACACATAAAAAGTAGCTGTTTTAAAACGCAAATGGGACCGTCCTATACCACAGTTTGCTTTTTATCAGTAACACGTTTGGGAGCCTTTCCACACCAGTGACCCAGTGGTGGTGAAGTGAGGACCCTGGAGTTACGGGCCCAGCCCCTTCCCTCCTGGGGCTCGAAGCTGAACCAGGGAGCCCTGTGGTGGAGCCAGGAGCTACCCCGCGTGCTGTCAGTGCTGTAGGCCAGGACAGGGATGGCGCTGTGGGCAGCGGGGTGTGAGAGACCGTAAAACTGGCCTTGGTGATTGCGTGAGGCTGTTGGCTCCAGCCCGCCCTCACCCGGCATGGGCTAGGGGCTGGCTGCCCTGGGCGTAGAGCACGCGTGGCGGGGTCGGTGCAGGGGGCTGCGGGCAGGCGGGTGCCAGGGCTGTCCCTGTGCTGAGCGTCCTTGGCCCCTGCAGGCTGAAGGCCAAGGAGGAGGAGTGGCGGGAGGCCCAGCAGGGCTTCAACAAAATCTGGCGGGAGCAGTACGAGAAGGCGTACCTCAAGTCTCTGGACCATCAGGCCGTGAACTTCAAGCAGAACGACACCAAGGCCCTTCGCTCCAAGAGTTTGCTCAACGAGATCGAGAGCGTCTACGACGAGGTGAGGGTCAGGGGGCCGGGTCTCTGCCTCTGCCCAGCAGCACCTGTGGAGGGGTGAGGATGGATGTTTCTGTGGCAGGCTGGAAGAGGATGGCAGCCGCGCTGCCCTTGTCAGCAAAGGACTGTCCTTCCGCAGCCCTCCCTGCTTAACTCCTGGACCTTGAGCACCTCCCTCGACGTGATTTTCTCTGCTGCCGACTGGGTGCCAGGCACCACTTGAACCCCCAGGGGGAATATCCCCACTAATCCTGCCCACAGGCCGTACCCCGTGGTACCATTACCATCCTGATTTTAGCGGTGAGCAAGCAGAGGCTTGCGAGGTGGCCCCTTGCCAAGGTGGGTCACAGGAGACTAGGGCTCACCTCTCAGCCAGCTTTGGCACGTTGAGGTTCAGGGCTGAACCACAGGACTGAGGCAGGGCTGGGCTCTCAGGCTTCAGGGATTTGGGCCTTTGGAAAATGGTGCAGCGAGTGAGTTACGTGCAGGTGCCTGTGGTGGGCACCCTTCTCCCCTGGGCTGCCACTGCCCCTGCTGGGCCCACCCTGCAGCTGGTCCTGCCCCCTCACTTTAATTCTCAGGTGGGTCCTCGAGGCAGGAGACACCACCTGCCCATGGGCTCTGTGGTACATCCTCAGAATGAGTTACCAGTGTGGCTGTGAAATCCACCGTGGTTATTCCCAATGGGGTTCCTCGGCTCTGTCCCTGGGGGGTGAGGGGGAAGGGACGTGCACTCAGTTTGGGACAGGAGGTGGCCCGCTGGCCTGCTTGTTCAACACGTGCAGGCACTTTGTGCACAGGAAGGTGAGACCCCTATTCCATTGTGAGTTAGCAGAGCCTAGTTCTGTGTTATGAACATCCAGAAAGGGCTGAGAAAGGGGGTTGGCATAAACGAGACAGGGCTTTGGAAGCAGGAGGAGAGAGCAGGTCTTGCTAACAGGTCAGTGCGAGCTTGCAGACCACCTGGAGGTCCCCACCGGCAAGGGGGAGAGAGCTTGGTGGCTGCAGGATTCACAGTTAATAGGGGAGCATGGCCTTTGATGGGATGAGATGTGTGCCCCGCCCCAGGAAGCTGAGGCCCTGTGGGACAGCAGGGGAGAGGCCCCTTCCCTTTAGTTGTTTATCCTGCGGGTGCTGGAGGAGCCTGTCAGTGCTGCGCCTGGGCTGGCCATCCGAAGGCCGAGGGATGCCTGGCCTTGCCCTTGGGAGCTCCTTCCTCTGCACGGACGGTGCCCACCCTCCCTTTCCCTAAGAGCTTGAGTGCGTCAGGCCTCTACCTGATGCTCAGGATGGGTGCCACCCAGGAGAGAGCAGCATGAGGGGGTTGGGGGGCTGATGCCCTTGGGCAGCTGGAGGTGGCTCAGAGGAAGTCTAATTGTCTTCAGGTTCGTGAGAAGAAAAGTCACGAGCTGCATAAAGACCGAGGGGAGGAGTGGAACCCAGGGGGGTGGTTTCCCAGGCAGCGAGAGCAAACGGGAGCAGGCAGAGGCCCTGCGCACAGCAGCAGGAGCCAGTGCCGAGGCGCACTGGAGGGGGATGCCGGCAGGGAGGTGCTGCAGGGCAGGGTGCCGGGCCTGGGGTCCTCTCCTCCACCCCCCAGGGTGGGGGGGCCAGGAAGGTGCCATGGGCTGACAGCTCCCGGCCGAGGGGCTGGTGGCAGGTGGGGAGCCGCAGAGGCCGGGGGTGTTTGGGGGCAGGGTGGACCATGTGTGAAGGGCTGAGGGAGGGGAGGGGTTGACATGTAAGCAGTCGTAAGCCTTTTTGAGTCCAGTTGAGTGACTGCGAATGTTGGTGGGTGCAGAGGCCCGTGGCCCGCTGGGGCCCTCCTCACTCCCGGGGAGAACTTAAACCGGGCAGCATGGCCAGCCAGGCCCCGGCAACGGGACTGCTGCTCCCTCATTCGTGCCGGCCTGTAGGCGGGGGTCCTGGCCCCGGGCCGGCCTGTGTCCCCACCGGAGCGCAGTGCCTGTGGAGCCCGACTGGCCTCTCCCAGCGGGCCGCCCCCGCCTGACAGCCTCCCCGTCCCCCAGCACCAGGAGCAGCACTCGGAGGGCCGCAGTGCCCCGCCCGGTGAGCCGCACCTCATCTTCGTGTACGAGGACAGGCAGATCCTGGAGGACGCGGCCGCCCTCATCAGCTACTACGTGAAGCGGCAGCCGGCCATCCAGAAGGAGGACCAGGGCACCATCCACCAGCTGGTGCACCAGTTTGTGCCCAGCCTCTTCTTCTCCCAGCAGCTAGACCTGGGGGCACCCGAGGACTCAGTCGACGAGGGCCGGGGCAGCCCCCTGGGCCAGGGAGCAGACCCTGGCGACCGGAAGAAGCCGACGCCTGCGCCGCAGGGTAGCCCCCCAGAGGAAAAGGGGGCCGCGGGTGAGGCGCCCGTGGCCGAGCAGCCCCCACAGCTGCACAAGCTCCTGGATGATGTCTATAGCCTCTTCTTCGCCAACAATAACTGGTACTTCTTCCTGCGGCTCCACCAGACCCTGTGTTCCAGGCTCCTGAAGATCTACCGCCAGGCACAGAAGCAGCTGCTGGAGCGCCGGACCGAGACGGAGCGAGAGAAGCTGCTGTGTGAGGGCCGCCGGGAGAAGGGCGGCGGCCCGGCCATGGAGCTGCGGCTCCGGCAGCCCAGTGAGCCCGGGCCCAGGGCTGGGCGGCTGACGGGAAGCGCGGGGTGGGCGTCTGCTCCCCGTGGAGGCTCCTGAAGCCGGGCCTCATGACCATGGTCCCCGCCACCCACAGGTGAGGTGGAGCTGGAGGAATACTACCCGGCCTTCCTGGACATGGTGCGGAGCCTGCTGGAGGGCAGCATCGACCCCACGCAGTACGAGGACGCTCTGAGGGAGATGTTCACCATCCACGCTTACGTGGGATTCACCATGGATAAGCTGGTGCAGAGCATCGCCAGGCAGGTGAGCTGTGCACCGGCCCCTCTCTGCGTCCCCACTGGCCATGGGCCCTGAAGACTGGCCCTCCTTTCCTTCACTCCCATCCTGTGTGGTTGGCCTGCAGTTGGCTTTTTTTTTTTTTCAGCTATGTCACAATTCAGAAGCATTTAGCACATTCCTAAGGTTGTGCAAACGCCGCCTCTGTCTAGTTCCAGGGCATTCCATCCACCTAGAGGAGACCCTGTCCCCGTGAGCAGTCACTCCCATCTCCCTCCCTCCCTCCCCCAGCCCCTGGCAGCCACTGATCTTTCCGTCTCTGGATCCGCTTGTTTTGGACTTTTTCCATAGACGGAAGCACACACCATGAGGCTTTTCGGGTCTGGCTTCTCTCAGCACGATTGTTTTGAGGTTCGCTCACGTGTGCAGATCAGGGCCCCACTCTTTCTCGCAGCGGAGTAATAGTCCGCCGCCTGGATGGAGCACACTGTGTGTATCCGCTCCCCTGTGCGTGAACGCTCCGGGTTATTGACCCCTTTTGGGGACTGACCAGTGCTGATACAGTCGGCCGTACAAGAGCTTGTTTGAGCCTCTGTTCACAAGCCTTTCTTTTTTTTTCATTTTGGTATCATTAATGTACAAATTACATGAGCAACATTATGATTACTAGACTCCCCCCATTATCAAGTCCCCACCCCACACCCCATTACAGTCACTGTCCATCAGCGTAGTGAGATGCTACAGAGTCACTACTTGTCTTCTCTGAGTTGTACAGCCCTCCCCTCCCTGCCTTGCCCCTCCCTTCCCACCCACCCTCCCCAGTCCCTTTCCCTTTGGTAACTGTTAGTCCATTCTTGGGTTCTGTGAGTCTGCTGCTGT
>JAVSCE010019711.1:0-119831 GCA_032199065.1 Smutsia gigantea | reverse complement strand
AACTACATGCAAAGGCATCTTAGTGGAACCAAAGAAATGGGCAAAATAGATGAAGGGATACAGAGGGATAAAGAGGTACAAACTTCTAATCATAAAATAAATTAGTCATGAGGATGAAAATACAGCATAGGGAATGTAGTCAATAATATTGTAGAATCTTCATATGTTGCTAGACAGTAACTACACTTACAGGTGGTGAGCATTTGGTAATATATATAAATTGTGGAATCAGTATGTTGTAGACATGAAATCAATATAATACTGTATAACAACCATATTTCAATTAAAAAATAAATTAATAAAAGGAAATACTGAACATGGGTTTAAAGAAATAACAAAGATTTGCAGTGTGAGATGTTTGCAACAAAGTGATGTGTTCTTTCCAGTGATGAGCAGCAATGAATATGATTTACTATCATGATTTCATATCATTCTACCTTCTCGTAGGTGGGATGCATGTGTTAGATGGTATAACAAAAAGACTTTGAATAGCATAACATACTGATAGGAGCATTAGGATCTAAAATTGAATATCTAATGATATTCCTTGAATGGGAAAATAAATACAAAATAAAAACAAATTACATAGTCTAAAGATATCGCCAAAAAGCTAAATCACAAAATCCAGAAAGATGACATAACTTTTGCACTAATTACTTCTCTGTGGTGGGTTATCTCAGTGACTTAAAAACAAAACAAAACAAAAGGAAAACAAGCCTTGTGAAGTGCAATAACTTTTATTCCAATATTAATTAAATGGAATTTGTATTGCATAATTTCTGGTAAAATTATTGAAAAAATGTGATAAATTTTTTAGTCAAAATATACCTTTATTTTCTCATTCATGATATCAGTATACATATATTTATTAGGATTACTAATTAGCTGTTTACTCTCATAATCAAGATAATAATTTTGTACCATCTAATTCTAATCTGAATTCCTTATTTATATTAGAATTAGGGTATTCTCTTCTTGTCTATTCTCTGCTTATTAAATACAGATCAGGACTAATGGAGCAAAAGAATAAGATTATAATAGAAACATATAATATGTCAGAGTTTCTAACTGCACAAAAATATATTAAAGCACTAATTCAATTTAATTTTGAAATAGACTGTTCTCCTTTCATCCTTACCAGTGGATTATTATTAAATTGAAAGTACTTCAATTAACTTTAACATTTAAAAATATGTGACAAAAAATTATTAGTATGCAAAAAAAATTACCAACAGTCAAGTTAAATCTGAAATATAGTTTTTTCACTCAAAGTTCAGCAAGAAATATTCTAAAACATTTTATTCAGTTAAAGCCTGACAATCTGATATTTTATGGATTTATATTTCAAGGGCATCTTCATTAAAGTTGGTATATGTTGGTTTTCACTCTTGTACTTTTTGATTCCATAATATTTCTTTATTCAGTTAACTGATTTGAAAATATCAATTTAACATATATGGTGAAGATTTTCTGACACAACAACTGTTTAACACATATTTTGCTCTTCTGACTTGTGGCCTTTGATCTTTGAGACTTGGTTAATTCTAATTAACTCAGTGGGTGGGATCCCATGTGGATGAACTCAGGATATAATTTATTTCATGCTCAGAAAGGATGTTAAGCCATTAATTTGCATGACATGTAAGCTAAACATTTTGCTATATTCTACCTCACTAAATCTCATACTGGAATTTCTCAGGCTAATATTTTATACCAAAAAAGAAAAAAAAGAGCAGAATTCAGTCACAGCTTCTTCACTACTGACCACTGCATATTATCTAACAGTATAAAAATATCTCTAAAGATACCTAAATATTATGGTTTCTGCATTTGCTGATCTCTAATTGTTCTTATTTCTGTTTTAAAACTGGTTGTGTATTATACCATGTGATTAAACCCACTGATAGGCAAGATGGCAGGGAAACCACGAAGTGACCAGCACTTGCCATTTGCTCAAAAACACTTTTTGAATGCATGACATACCAAGTGGCATGGGTAAGGGAGACGCAACACCCAATACTATACAGTGAAACCTGGAATGAGGCTCCCGGGAGGAACATGTGGAGATGTAACTGTAAATAGACCAAGGACGTGGTAAAAAGTCTCTAATCACCAATTGATTATTATCCTAAAGGTAATAGAAAATGATTGAAAGATTTTACATAGGGTTACATTTTCAAATATATCTTCTGAGTTCATAGAACCAGGAAAAAAATGGTAAGATATTGCTCAATAATAAGATATTACATGACTTAGAACTATTTATCTCATGAGGGTTTGTGTTACAGACATAAATATTTCCAGTATTCAGTTAAATATGCATTTTTATGGAGTTTAAGGGAGTAATTATAGTTGGTAGAACAGATATGTGAGCTATTTGCATGTGAGCTATTACTTGAAACAATGTAAGTAGAAGATTTTTCTAGAGAAAACAGCTTAAAAAGGAGATGAAGAAATAGGGACAAATTGGTAAGAGCATTAAAGAGAAAAAATTTGGAAACAGAACCAGTGTAACAGTTGGAGATGTATAGAGGTAGAAGAGGAAATCTATCAGTGGCTGTGATGATTAATATGATTAATTTTATGTGTCACCTTAGACTATGGTGATCAATTTCCTGGTCAAACCCAGTCTACATGTTACTGTTAAGGTATTTGTTTAGATGCGATTAACATTTACAATCAGTAAACTAAATAAAGCTGTTTCCCGTCCATGATATGGGTGGGCATCACCAATCAGCTGAAAGTCTTAAAGGCAAAGACAGGTTTTCTGAACCTCAGAAGAAGAAATCCTTCCTCAATACTGAAACATAGAAGCCTTTTCTAAGTTTCCAGCCTGGCTGACCTTCTCTGTGTATCTCAGACTAAGACTGCAACATCAACTCTTACCTAAATTTCTAGCCTTCCTGCAGAAATTCCTACACCTTTCAGACTCGCCTAGCTCCCCAGTCATGTGAACAAATTACTTAGAGTAAATCTCTCTAGATAGATAGATAACATAGATAGATCTCTATTATTGATAAGTATTTCTATATCTATCTGTCACCTATTGAACATTTATATATGTTTTTGTTATGTTTCTCTCGAGAACCCTGACTAATGAAGTGGTTAATGATGTAGCTTCAAGGGAAAAACAACAGCCAGTACATGGAATGTTCTATGTGACCAAAAAGCAGGAAAATGAATAAAAATGAATTATGTTTTCAAATTGTGGGGTTGATTGTGAGATTTAAAACGTTTTCACAAAGTTGTAGATAATAGAAACTATGGTCAAGTGTACTGAGAATTAGCAAGATATGAAAAAAGGGAATGTGAAACATTGGAAAGCTCTCAGAAGAAACTTAGGGATGAAAGAATAGAGCTCTGCAAAAAAAAATCAAAGGGAGGAGATATTTATTCATTTTTTTTTTATGCTGAAAAATACTTGAGACATAGAGAAACCAATGAAGAAGACCAAGGATGTAAAATGAGAAAAAATAATTGATCAGGAAAGATTCTAGAAAAAGAAAGGAGGGGATTAGATAGTTAAGGCAGGTAGAACATGACAATCTGTATCATGAAAACATACATAAACCCTTAAAATATAAACTGATTCTATATTAAAAGATAAACTGAGGCATATTAAAATTTTTAGGAATTTATTTAAGCAAAGATGTATTTGAATTGGTCAGCATCCAACCTAGCATATATATGATAGAAAGGAGTTCTGAGGAGCTGAATATAAATGAAAGACTTTTATAGACAGAAGGGACTGAGAACAAGGGAGTTATACTGGCAAAAATGCATGTTGGTTATAACAAGATTCCTTTTCTTTTGGGGTTGTCAGGGGTTTGCCTGACAGTTTCTCGTTCTGTGTACAAAGTGGAATGGAAAGATTAACCTTACAATTATTTAGAATACTTAGTTGACTGGTTTAGTTTATTTTTATTATTTGTGCTTAATTAATATTTTCTAAGATATTTACAATGTTTACAAAAAGTTACTAATTATCTAATATTGCTTGTGAATAAGTAAGTGGGAATGTAGAATACAGTGGCATTGGAAAGGTAAAATGTTTCTTTAATGAAGTTTATTAAAAATTTATAAAATCAAAAATAGTAAGAGGCACAAGTGGAAAGGTGGACTAGAAAATGAGTGTAGATGCATATGGATTTGTAGATCTATAGGGAGTTTATGGGGTGAATGGAGGTTTTTACCCAGAGTTTCCAGAATTTCCCACCTGGCCTTAGTCCATTTAAATACCAATGGGTGTTTCAGAATCTCCTGTTGATCTGGGGCATGGAGTGGAGAGAAAATGGCCATTCTCTGCTCTCCTCCACTCCTGTACCTAATTGCTCTGGTGCTCTCCAGCCATTGAGAACCCACCCATGGACTTCCTGCCAGAAGTGGTGGGCAGGGTGGGAGAACATGAGCCCATGTCCAGAGGGGACAGACAGAGCCGGGCCTGGCCAGTGAACTTGAGTAAGCTGTGAGCAATGAAATCTCTTTCTCCCAACCTGCACTTCCCTTGTCCTCCTTCAGTTTGAACGGATTCATAGGGAATTTGTCCTGGGAAGGGGAACCCCTTCCCCCGGGAGCTAGATTTCCATTTTGAAGGTTTTCATTTTTTCTCTCTGTAGTATGAAGTAAGTGAACATTTAAAGAGTGGAAAAATTGTAGAACATCAAGGAGTCGCTTAAAATTCCCTTGTTGCTAGTGACTAGAAAAACAAGGTAGGTAGAAGATGGGTACCTTGTTAAAACCTAGTTGGTCAACTTGAACATTAGAGAACTACCACATGGTAGTGAATGGTGAGAAATACAGTACAAAAACTATAAAAATTCAGATTAAAAAAACAGTTTTTATAAAGAAAGTCCTCATGAACAGTGACATTTGACATTCAGTAAGGGAAGACTTAGATAAACAAAGAACAAAGTTTACCAGGAGTATTGTAAGGCCAAAAATGACTTGGCACAAAGTAGGAAATTTACAAGGAATGTTCAGTGGATCATGAAACAATCAATTTGGCTGAAGTAACAACACAAAAATTGGAAATAAGAGCATTTTGTAATAGGTATTAACTGCCTGTATTTTTTATTGCATTTCATTTTCTCTGAATTTTCCATGTACTGCTGAAAATTGCACAGAAGAAAGAGATATTTCAAGTATACAGCACAGTAAAAAGACAATGCAAACAAACCAGTGATACCCACAAGTTAATCTCAAAGGCTTTTTCAGTCATGCACTAAACAGTATTTAACTGTGTATAGTATTCTTAACTAATTTTATAAGGAAACAACAATTCTTATTTTATTGATACTACTGCAAACACACATGCAAAAGAAGAAAGTACCAGCATTGTCAGGCAAGAAAAACACATTTTGTAAAGAATAACAGAATGTCTTCCATATAATACTACTTACAACATTATTTTATTGAATAAAATCCTTGGCCTAACTAATTAATAAGATTAAATCATTGTGTGTGAGTTAAATAATTTGAGCTTGTTTTATGTAATGTGAAATAAGATGAATACTAAAAAGAAAAGGCTATCTGTTTCTGTAAAATTTCATTTTCTCAGAATTGTTAAATAATGTTATCTCTGTACTAGCAGTCACTAAGGACTACACTCATGGAGATTTTTCCCAATTTAACTGGGCACTGAAATATGCAAAAACATGAGAGATATTGGAAATAACTTTACCCTTCCTTCTTAGAGCTGATTTTGCTCAATTTCTAATGCAAATTTTTTCTAATCTGTACCATTGAAATATCCACAGAAATATCATCAGTGTCAGAGCTATCCTTCCTTCTATATAATTTATTTGTATTTATCAACATTATTTTTAGTTATTTTTAAATGTTAGCTCAAGTAAGAAACAGGTCTACATAAACAATGCAAAACTGGAGCTAAGAAATGAGGCAGTATATTTGTATGTCTTTTAGTAAGATGCACTTTTAAAATGTATTTTGATAATTAGGATAAGATATAAAGTGTGCACGTTTCCAAATCCTTTATTTAAAAATGTAAAATATTAGAAAACACATTTAGTCATGTTTGTGTGTCACAAAGGCAAGAGCATGAGAAGCATGAGATAAACAATGATTTTTTTTTCTCTTTTCCATATATTTCAGTAAATTACTTATTCTTGTAAAATTTCTGACACACACATGCAGATACCTGCTCTTTGTGTATGTGTACGTGTGTGTATATACATATATGAAATTTATATATATATATAAGATGCTTATTTTTCCTGTCAATCTTCATTTTTATATCTGAGTTAAGTAACATCTGAAAATAATGTAATATACCTTTAAATGATTCCACTTTTATCTTCAGGGACTTTTTAATCCTTTATATAGTCATGGAAGTCCTTGACACTCAGTTTTAAATCTGCTGTGTCTGTATAAAATAAGATTAATTTGTCATAGGTTAAAGTATTAATAAATAACATATACTGAAAGAATTTACAAAATAAGTTGGATTTTATTTACGTGTGTTCAATTAATTTTGTAGAACATTATATTTCTGTAAATAGAAATATAATTCCGAGATTCACCTGCAGATGGCGTACAAAATGGAACTGCAGACAGGACAAAGGCGGAGGAACAACTGTGCCAGGAGACATGGCTCATGTGAAAAGTTCTCAGAGAAGAACTAAAAAGATGCTTGGTTCAGCAAAATACAGAATGTAAGAAGCCTGTTTTTTATATTGTTTGCTGAAAGCTATATTACTGAAGACATCTGTTAAATCCAATGATGAGTTCTTTCTAAAAAAGAGAGAGTGAGCTTCTATTATGAAGCTCAGTCAGCATTGAAATGTCCTAATGGAAGATTAGTGTATCAATAAACTCAGGAAAATGAAGGAAGGGAAATATAGAAAAGGCCATTTTGCAAGTTCTGATAAAAGGCACTGATTCAAGTTACACTGGTCCTTTAGATTGATTAAAACCTTGAATATGATGGTATGCCTCAAGAGTTATCAATACGTGCATTTGATGTTTGATCTCCACCTCTATTATCATGAAAGTTAATCTCATGTAGTATGCATGTAAAAAGATAGGTAATTATAATCCTTAATCAGGTATCCCGGGATGAAAGTAAGGCAGTAACAGTAACTATCAATGACTTAGCTCAAATATTATAACTTCTGTGGAGACTTTACAGATTTATCCCTGCAAGGAGCATTTGCTCCTCTGTTTATCATGGTCTGAGTGTACAAATACGTATTTATTGATTAAAATTCCTATATGTAAGAAGGGATTGTGTTTTACTAATCTTCAACTCTCCCAATGCCAATCCCTGAGCCTTATATTATGTGCTTAACATGTTACTATAATAAAAAACTTCATAATAGGTTGTGATTTTTCTCATTGTTCTGTCTTATCTCATTGTTTAAATAAGATACTATTCATGCAAAAATATTATATTTTTAAACTTTTGAGAATTTAGCAATTGAGAATAAGAATACATGCAAAGACTTAACATTTGAAAAATACAACAAAAGGAGAGCTGATTTTACTCAATGACTTTTAAAGATATTACTTTAAAACTATTTTTTAAGAGTTTCAAAGTGGTGAATGAAATAGTTTATCTTTGATATTACTATGAAATAAATTCTGTCTATATCTTCTAATATACACTTTTCTATTTGTTTTAGTATTTAATAATGTTATGCTCTATCAGTATTTCATATTTTACTTACAAGGACATTGCCTTCTTACGTATTGCTAAATGCTGTCATATACTTGAGTAACTGAGGTCATGATCCTGGGATTTATTTCTTTTAAGGAGAAAGCACACTGTGTCTGTGCAAAAAAAAAATTATAAACTATAAAAACTGTAAAAATTATTAATCTTCAGTAAGACACATGAACCATTTATGTTCACAGAGCCCAAATTTATCATTTTGGGGAATATTTAACTAAAAAGAAAATACAAATAATAATCTGACATAAGACACATGGTGCTGACTCTCTTATCCCAGAAAGAAACACAAAGAAGAGATGATTTGGGAAGGAAAAAATAAACATTAGTATTCTTCATGGGAAGTGTTAAAACAGTATCCTTTTGATGACATATGCAGGTTATGATTCAATTCTGGGACACACAACATTGATTAGAAATTATGTTATAATCAAATGTAAAAACACATTTTGGATTTTTGTTATAAAATTACAACTGCTCAGGAAATGTTAAAGTCACTGGTAATCAAAACAATAAAATTAAGTGAATGTTAGTGTTACAATTCTTTATTCTTACAACAACTGACAATTTTATACCACAGGTAAGACTATACAGTATGACAAAAAAATTACTCCAAGTTTTCTGTCTGCTTTTGAAAATAGGAAGAGATTGTCTTGTGAATTCCGTACATTCTAATGCTCATGATATGTGATAAAAACAACATGTCACTTATTGGCAAGAGAGAGCTAATAGAAATTTATATGATAAAGATATATTGCCTCTGCTGTACGCTATATATTTCTCTAAAAATAAGCCATATGAAGTAATGTCCTCTCAGGTGGAGTGTTATTCATGCTTCACTAATAGATACATAGTTTTGTCTTGAATTTCTAAGGCAAGACCACTCTTGTACTGTAATAACTATTACTTGTTTTTATCTTACTCTGTAATGTGTTTGTTCTATTAAGTGTTTTTTTAAATGTAGTCAGTTAAGATTTGCTTATTAAGATTTTCTGAATAGTCATAAAGGAAGAGCAAAGTCAGAGGTTTTGAAAAGTAATTTGCCTCTCAGTTATAAAGACAGAAGAATAATTTAATATAGAATGAGCATACAGATATAATTCATCAATTAAAGCCTCTTTTCTATAATAACGTTTAAAGGAGAAAAAGTGATTACCACTAAACTATCAACATTGATCCTTCATTTTTCTACCTTAATTTTATCTATGTGTTTATCAGCCAATCTTTCTACCTGCTTCTGCCATTCTTCCATGTCTCTTACTTGATGGCCTGACTTTATTTAGAGATATGTAAGTTTTCTATATTAGATTGGGCAAAGGCTGTATGTTTTTATCACCTAATATGCAATGTAGAATTAATATAATATTGCGTATAACTGAGGATCATTTCAAAAATATAATTTAATCAGTGGTGTTCATATTTAACAAAAAACAAGATATTATATTTAACATCAACCTGATATACTTAACAATATCAGAGGTCAAGTAAATTTCTACTATGATATTTCTAAAATTAATGTGGTTTGAGAAAACTATTTATGTAAGCTAGTAAGTGAAATAATCAGTTTTCACGAGAACCAATTCATGCTCAGATTCAATATTCTAACTGTAGGTATATATCAGCATTCTGCAATGGAAATGTGAATCTAGTTAAGAAAGGAAACTTTTGCTTCTCACTTTTGATTTTAATGCACTATTTGCATTTTACCATGAGGCTCGATTTATAATAAGTTGAATGAACATCTTCTTTAAGATTTATAGATATAGGAATTTTTAAGTTGGAAGGCTAAATAGAAGATCAAAACATTCTGTCCTTATATTTCATGAAACAGTTTTGAAATAATCTAAAAAGGAAATAATGTTTTCTACATGAATATAATAAAGCATTTAGGACAAAAATAGAAACATATCAATTCCCCAAATGGAATATCTGTAATAACACAAAGAGCTTTAAATAATAGTTAAAATATGTTGTTGATATTAAAATGTAAAAGGGCACATTTTGTAATGTGGGTTTGTAATGTGCAAGAATTGGGTTTGAATTAAACAATTATGAATACAAAGTAAAAACATTCATAGATAGATAAAATTGTTACAATTATAACAAATTTAAACTAGAAAATATTAAATGACTTGGACAACAAACTATCAAGTTATGCCACATTCCACATTCCAGGAATCAGAAAATTAAATAACAAGATAAAATACTTCAACAGGACCTACTTATTAATATAAATCAGAGAGCTAAGGTGTGAATGAATTCTCTCATTAAAGGAAGTACTGATAGAAAATTGATGAAAAGGTTATACTAGACCTAAATTCCTTAGGGTAGAGGAAGTTCTAAGAACAAACTCATTAAACCACATGTATTATTATCAGTCAAAACCAACAGCAAGGCATATTCATTTACCTTAAAAAATTCTATGAAACTAAAAGAGGTTTAATTTGAAGAAATATAGAATTAGAATTGATGTTACCATTTTCCCTAATCTAGTAAAACCCTGAGAAATGGAAAGAACATAAATTCCTCAGACATAAAGTATATTTTCAGTAACATGGACATACATCACAAGCCTTCTCAAAACTGTTTTAAGAAATGTTCAAAATCAAATGTAAATTATTAAATCCAAATGTCTAAAGAAAGTTGAATTTGTTATTCTTAAAACAGACTAGACAAACTAAACTATAAATGATGTAAATAAATGAGAATTCTATTAAGTAATCTACCAGTGATCAAAGGGAGAAAAGAGGACAATAATACAGTACAAATTAGCTTTGCAAATCTGAAATTTTGAGTTCTGACATAGATTAGGAATTCAGGGCTGCTATTTTCCTTACTGTACTAAAGCAAATAAAAAGATAAGGACATTTGACCCAAAGCAAAGATAGATATTTAGTTTAATACTCTATTTTATAACTTTTGTAATTAAATATCACACACTATGCTTAGATTTTTCATATAATTCTATAAGTACAATTCCAATTTCCTTAAGTTTGTTTCCTTCACATTAATTTAATTATCCTTATCATTTCTCCATGTTAAAGGGTAAAATAATTTTAATGTAAAACAAAGGCAATTAACACTAATGCAGTGAATGTTTGCATTTTTTTACCTTGATGTATATTCATTCACAAAATTCCCCAAAAAACTAGCTAATTTAATGAGTAGGGAACTATTAATGCTGTAAAAACAATGGTAAATATCTGACTTGTTTTTACAACTGTTTGATTTTTTATGACATCAAAAAATTCCAAAGCTTGAATATATATCGATTAAAAATAAATTAGCACCAATTCATAAATAAAATATAATAGCACTGATTAGTAATATTTTTTATCTCTATGTGCAAAGTTCTATTCTACTTTAAATAAGTTAACTCATTTAATGAACCAAAAAACACTATGAAGTGGATAGTATTAAACATTTTACAGATAAAGAACCCAAAACACAAAGAAGTTAAGGAATTTTTCTAATATCAATCAGCTATAAAATGGTAGGAGCTGGTATTTTAACCTGTCAGTCTGGCTCCAAGGAGTTAGATATTTACTCCCATGCTACATAAATTCTAAAGCTTGTGGGAATCTACTTAAAAACTGGAACAAGGAATTAGTCTTAAAAAGAGAGAAAATAAATTTTTATGACACTTTGGCAATCCCACCACCACCAAAACCACCATGAAAATCCATTTAAGTTGCTCATAAACTATGAGTCAGTGTCTCACTCAGTAGAATTTATTATCAGGAAATATGTTTTTAAAAATTCATACATACAAAGAGGCAAGATTGTTTGCAATAATGGAGAATTGGAAATTACCTAAGTAATATTTCCTTAGAAAAATAGTATTTATACTTTATGCTACTTTATGCACTATGATGTACACATAATAAATGTGAAGACTTTTTGGCAACATAGCAAATTTCTCACAAACCAACCAAAATTAAAAAGGTCTATTTCAACAATATACATAAATTCATAGCTGTAGAAAAACAAATTCAGAAATACAAATTTAGCCACAGATATTTTAGAGTAGTTATAAATATGAGTGATTGTTTTATCCTTTCTATGATTTTTTCTCTAATATGCAATTTTATATTTAAAAAATATTAATTGTAAATTGGGAGACTTTTTTCTAAGACTGGAAATATTTTTTCTGCTCTTTGACCTTTATGTCAATTTCTAGAAATCAATCCCTGGGTGCTCAAAGGCTTCCAACATGTATGTTCATAATAGAATTATCTGTTGAAATAAAATATTGCCAACAAACTAAGCATCCAAAATAGTATGAATCCTGTTTCATTCATATGATAGGAACAACCAGCCATGAATATATAGTAGAAAATATTTAACAACATAGGACCTTGTCAAGAAATACTGCAAATAGTTTAACAGTGCTTATTTCTGTGAGTTGTATTTATGGGTAATTTAATTTTATAAAGATCTCCATTTGTCAGTTTTTCAGAGTTCAACATACATAATATTACTTTCATGCTTAGAAGTAAATGCACGTGTTTGTCTCAAGAGTCATTTGAGAATGTTCATTTTAATATCAAATAATATATCTTTAGCATTTCATTCTTTTACGTAGAAAATTTTATAGTATGAAAACCTGAAAATCTTTTTTATTTAATGGCAAGATCAAGAATACCCTATCAGGTTAAATCATTTTTTGCATCTGGTCAAGCTATTATCATTTTGATTTAAATCCCACTGAGGATAACAGCAACCAAAATATTCATATACTGAGCAAAATTAATGTTTTAGTATTTGTGTCTACATTTATTGAAACTATTCCCTTATTTTTGCTCTACTTAAAATATACAAGTAGTAATTATAGGATGTCCTTTGTAACAGAAAACTGACATTCATTTGGTTGATTAAAAACTATTTTTAGCTCTGCAACTTGTACCTGGTCAACTGTGCACACAGAACAATTTAATCTCAAGTATTTTGAATTCTTCTTCTAAGTAGTATCTTAGAGGACTTTTTAATAATCCTTTTAAAATTAAGACCTTTTGAACTATAGTGTGTCAAATTTTCAACACACAGAAAAAGTTAGTAATGAAAATTTTATATAAATATAAAATAAACATGTCTCTACATATAGTCTGGAGTTATAGTAGAATCAGCAAGTTTTATAGTAGGGATACTCTTCCAATTTCAAGGAAGTATATCTAGAATTTGCTAAATTTAAATTCCTTTGTTTTGAAGACCATTTTTAATTACATTCTTTTTATGTTATTATTTTGCCATAATATAATCTATGAATACTATTCAAAAGGCAACTTGCTTTTCTATCTTTAATAATGGTTTCTTAATGTCAAGATAAATAATATTAAATTACAATGTTTATATAAGTTCCAAGTGATTAGAAGTTTTTACTATTCATGAGCCATTTCTATAAATAGCTTTATGAAGTGATATTACCTTATTATTTGACTAGCACTGTAGCATCCTTTTCAAGGAAGCTGTCCTTGAAATCCAATACATTTTAAGGAGGTTAATTAAGGTCACATTCATAATGGGATGGAAATAGAATCTAGAATCAAACTAAAGTACCTTAGTATCAAACTACAAAGTAGTTTCCTACAGAGCCCATTAATACATAGGCCAGGAGAAATGGGATGGGTGAATAATTGCACAGCATGTACGCAAAGGAATGGCTACAAATAAGATACACATATTGATGTATCTTTAGCTCAGTCACTCTAACTGCAAAATTATTTAGGTCATTGTATTAACTGCCTTTGGCTACCATAACAAGTACAACAAATTGGGTGGTTTAAAACAAAAAACTATATTATTGGAGGATAGGAGACTTAAATCAAGGTGCTGGCAGGACCATGCTCCCTTTGAAACCAGTAAGGGAATCCTTCCTTGCTTCCTCCTGGAATATGGGGGTAGCTGTCAGTTCTTGGTATTCCTTGGCTTGCAGCTGCATGCTCTGCTCTAGTCATCACATGGTGTGATACCTGTGTGTCTGTGTCTTCACATGTGGCCATCTCCTTATAGATCACATCTGATACAGGGCACACCCTATTCCCCTATAAGCACATCCTGACTTAACTAATTACATTAAAATTTCCAAATAAGGACACATTCTGGAGTTAGAAATCCAACATATCTTTTTTTGGGGGGGTGGCATGGGGAGCACATAATTTAACCCTTACCAGTCATAACTATTGTATGAGGTTCCTAAAAAAGAAAATAATGGAATATCTATATTGAACATTTCCATTGCTCTACAAGTCAAGAAATATTTATTTAGGACTAAAGGCCTAAAGAGCTATTCTACCATAACAGATCCAGGGCCATGCAGCATAAACAAGCAACATTATTTCAGAAAGCCTACTCTCACCCATAAGTTTAAGTATGTTCCTTCTTCAAATGGAGTAGTGAATTTTTCCCACTGCAAAAGGAATTTGAATGTAAGATCTATGTTTTTTAGCAGAAAGTTATTACTGCCAGTATAGGTTCTACTAAGAACTCTCTCAATATGAAACATTTTTCCTCCTACCTTACTCTTCCTAAAATCTTGACTGAAGCTTATTTGTTAAGATTTAGAGTATGTGGTTATATTGATTTATAGAAATTGAAACATTTTGGATGAAGATATGTTTTCTTTATACTTCCACAACTTCCTCTCTGCTTATCATTCTTCACATTTCCCAAGTTGTTATTTGCACCTTTTTCTACAGACATTGAATGAACACAAAATTGCCATCCTTTCTTTCTTTTATAGTAGTATAATTAAAGAAGCATTCACCTGTAGAAAAAATACAATTTGATTCAATTCAGGAAAATGTTTCCCTAGATATGGAATAAAGATGATCCCTCTGTCATTAATCCTACCCTTGCTCTCAGAGAAAATTTACAATTGTTAACTAAGACAAGGCTACCATTAAACCACACCAAAATATGAGGAAAAAAATAATTTTCCATAAGATTATTTTAAAGAAAATTCCCCAATCCCACCATAATATCACAATTCCAAATATTCACAATAAATATGATAATGGCAAACTTAATATACATGCCATGCAGTTATGCATTAACAGTGTAACTGTACAGGGTAATTACATATGCCAAACATGTTTCAAGAATTTCATGTATGTCAACTTATTTAATCTTCACAAATAACAGTACATGCTTCACATGTAAGAAGTTATAAAGGGTATATAAAACAGCTGGATGATTTCAATTCCTTAACTGACAACTTAAATCCTTAGAAAATGATTAACTGTGTTGAATATTGAACCCAAAACATTGGTGTGTTTATATGGAAGATTGCAATAAATATCGAGAAGTGTTATAAATATATAATATATGCAGCCATTAATCAACAGCCCCATTTTCCCTTATGATGACATAATTTTAAGCCACCCATCACTTTTGTTAGTCTTATCAGAAAAAATACATCAATTCACTTCATAGATACCATATGCACCATTATTCATCTTACTCTTAAATCAGTCTTGTTATGCCATCCTCCAATTCTTTATACTGCTTGCTACAAATGGTATAGTAAGGATAAGAATGTATACATACATTCTGCTATAACCCTGGCTTAATATCATGGGTCAGATAATTAAATGTAACTTTACTACTATTGTTTTGAAGAGAAGCGAGAACAAGCATTTGTATGCAGTGCTATTTGAAAACTTCTATGAGAGGACTAATATTTTTGTATTGTATTTTAATTCCTTTCAGAAAGGCTCATACACACACATGACTTTTTTGTACATTTTATTTGTATATAGACATAAGTTAATAACTAGAAAATGTGTTTCACGATCACTGGATTTGTTTCCTTTGATATGTTGTTGAGTATTTATTAATGACTTTTTGTTACTTTTTTTAAATATAAAAACAGGGAATGTTTTCACTTATATTTGTATTTTCTACAGAACTTAGGTTGTGCCTGTAGATGATGATTATAATGAGGCTGATGTTGGCTACAATTATTATAATTGTACAGGTAGTACTTGCAGAACTCAGACAAAATCCTTGTTTCCTAACTTCCTTATATCTGTAATGACAAGCGAGATATAAAAATTTTTTTTTTAATTCTGTCACCTCAGTAGATTTGGTGACACTCCTTGAAGCAAAGATTTACATTACATCTACCTCATAACCAAAATTTTATTTGGGAAGGTAATAATTCATAGAACATACCAAACCTTCTGATAGGTACTACATAAACATAACATGAATATTTTTGTTGATTGCACTTTTCAATTTTTGTTGCACACATATAACTCTACATGTTTAGAAAAAAAGACGTGTATTTTTTTGTGTCAAATAGGTTTCCCTTTATTTGTGTTCAATGTACCAAATGGTAAAGACTCCAACAGCATAACATAATTTGTCAATTTGATCACTTGTCAAACTTTGGATGTATTACAGAAAGCACTGAATTACCTTTTTATAGTCCCACATCTGAGGAAAAAATTTATTAGTACATTTAATTTTGCAGCACTGAAGTGCAGAACATCAATTGGCACTAGATGACTTCAAGAACACCAACAACTTCTGTAAATGTTGTCTGAAAAGAAATTCAACAAATATTTCATATATCATCCAAAAATAATAAAAGAGTTCTGATATTTTTACTCGGTATTGTTGACTACAGAATATGGAAAATATTATTGATTATACCAGTGCTTGCACATAATTGTATTGTCAGAAAAATTATCAGACAAAATTTTAAAATCACATTTATTTGAACCATAAAGTTATTAATACTTTGGGTGCCATTTTTTGCTCCCAAATCTGGTAGTGGTTTTGTGTTTTTAGTTTTTATTTTATCTTAACATGTATTGGTTTCAAAAGACAAATGTAACTATCACCGTTTTATAGGTGAGAAAAATAATATAAATTTTTAACATTAAGTACTCAATGCAGTACCTGGGAAAACACCCATATCTTTCAGCTTTTTGAATACTGATCTAAAATTGTGTCTTAAGTAGTTTTTTTTAAATTATTACCTATTACCTAAACACATCAAATAACTCTACAGAGTTAAATTGCCTTGATGTGAAATTGTCAACATATCTTTAGTAGAAGGGAAAAGGAATTTTATGAACTTCAAATCATTAACATATAATTATCAAAATTTCAATATCTCATATTAACCAATCTGCATTTAGTGTACAATTTATAGTACTATTAGTCATTGAAAAACTATATAATTGCCTTTCATAATTCATTTGACTTTTCAATGTAATTAAATTCTCTGTTTTATAGACTTTTTAAATAGCTTAGAGTATTTTTGTTTTGTTTTGTTTTCACAATATGCAATTTTGGTAGACATATCTGCATCCAATACAAAACAGCAAGGACTTCCTACAAGGGATTCAATAAATATTTATTTAACCATGAACAAATGAATGGTCTGTGTGCTTGTGTGTGTGTGTGTGTGTGTGATAGAGAGAGAGAGATGAATGAATATTGGAGGAGCAATTGTGGGCATAGGGAGTTGCATAAGAAGAGAAATGAAGGGATGGCAAGGTTTATTACATTAGAAATCTTCTAAGTGTTGTAGATTCTGTCAGTTTTAGGGGGCACTGCAGTATGAGATAGGATAGGAGAGCAGAAGAGACATAAAACACAATACTGCATTCAGTCCTTGGGTTTGGCTTCATGTGCAACATCTCTTCACTAGCCTGAGGTCACTTCTGTCATTGTCAGTTGCTTGTAATCAGACATGCTGGGAGTACTCACACACTGAAAATCAAGGAACACTAGAAAGCAAAACTTTTTCCTCCCACAGAATGTCAGTTGTTAAATCTTTCCCAGCACACTACTCCATGACATGCAAATAAATTTAGACCTGTGCATTAAGGTAGTTTTGAAGTATTTAAAAAAGTGAAATAACACTATCCTATCTGACATTTTTCAAAGAGTGGAAGATTCAAGGGTGTAAGTTTTAAGTCAAGGAGACAAGTTAAACAAATATTTCTATATTCTATATGAGAGATTATGGAGGTAACACTGAACATGAAAAGAGGAACAGAAAACACAAATATAAATGAATAGTGTTTTAATCTTCAAGTGATTATGTCCCTTTACACTCTGTATCCACTCACAGTATATTATTGTGTATGAGAGTATGTTTTTCAAAAAATACTTGAATGACATATTTTATATTTTAAAATAATTTTCTTATGAAAATAAATCTGGTTGTCCTTAGGTTACTTATTTCTCTTTTTTTATTCCATTTATCATTAGTTTTCTATATTCTCTAAATTCACCCCTTTTAATGATTTTTATCAGACTGTTATTTCACTGTTGAGATTGTTTTCACATTTTCTAATTTGTGAACCTTGAGCCATCATTCAGATTATTGAAGGTTACCAGGTCTTTGAATCTTAGATATACATTTACACAGGGCATTTTTCCAAGGTGAAATGGAGTAGTTGAATCTATACACAACTGTGGCATTAAGGGTCTATGAGTCTGTCAGGCAGATTGCATCCTCTTAAAGAAAGCTTAACCTTTGAAGGAAACAGAAAACCTTAAAAAAAAAAACTATTTTCAGAGGATACATTTCATATGAGAGAACATTACTGTAATTTTAATTTCTTTTAAAAAATTAAAGAAAAACATGTAAGGATGAATTAATGATTCTGAACTATCATGGACACAGCCTGTATGGATGATAAGAGCATCTAATGTAAACTGTCACTAAGGAGTTTTATAAACACTTTCTCTTTGAAAGAAAGTATTTCCTACATATTCCAAAATCTTACTATAGAAACTTATACTTAAAAACCTAAATATGTTTTAAGGTATTCTTCTAAATCCTTGTAAAATGTAGTAAACTTTATCTAATGGTTTTCAGAATATAATTCAGTTACTTCTGAATTGCACCTAAGTCTGACTTCATTTTGCAAAGTTTTCATCATTTAGTCCCATAATCTACATAAAATATGTGAAGCACCCAAATCTCCATGGTGCAGTTGGACCACATGATTAAATTGAAATGTGTTTTATGTCTATTGTATTCCCACTGGACTCCAATAGTAAACTTGGCATTGATTCTACTAAATTTATTTTACAGAGAATTTTCATTGTATCATTTAAACCTTTGACTTATGCAATCACGTTTTATGACTCGAAACAAGAAACTATGTGTTCAAGTATGATTTTACATCTCTTAACTGTACATGTCCAGAAAAGAGGGAATTCATTTTATATGAAGAAAGAAGGTCACAGAATGTTTAAAGGAAAATGTCTTTGAGGACATGTATATTTCCTTCATCCATTATATTTTAGCATCTCCTGTTATTGATAATGTAAATGAAAAGGAAATATAATCTCAACAAATAAACTTAGATAGAAAATTATCTTTTAAAAATTACCCTTTCCCCCGTCACAAAATCCTAACAGCAAGTAACAAAATTGGTATGCTCCTTCCTAATGTATTTATTCATTCACTTTAATACCATGTTACAGTTTTAAATATGCTATATTCATACTCTATAAAGGCTTTGAATATATATATTTTACATTATGAACAAGCATCATTCCATGTTATTGTAGACAATGTTTTTTAACTGAACTTTACATTTTCAACTGCTCCTCTAAAATACAATGGTTGTCCATTTAAAATAATTTTAAGTTGTTGAAAGAATTTCTTTTAGTCTTTTCAAAAATTTTAGAGGATCATGTAATTCTTATTTTTAAATGCCTTTGTTACATCTATTTAGATGTTTAGTTTGGAGCTCTGTTATGTCACATATAAATGGCCTTGCATTTATGAGATAATACCTACCTGATCATGACATGTTTTCTTTAAACATAATTTAGAATTTTATGTATTAGCATTTTATTTATTAAAATGGCATAAATTTTGTTTCTTTCACCAAAGAAATCTGAGTCATTGAATAGTAATGTATTAAAGCCTAGTTGTAGGGCAACATGAAGGACTGCAGAATTTATCACAAGAAATGAAATGCATCCTGGAAACTTGTTTAAACTGTCAGCTATACCATATTTATTTTAAGTGACCATTATATGGAACTTTAGGCTGTTATGATAGCATTTCATATAGTGCTTTGTACCTATAAGTTTATAGTTAGAATTTATATCTATTTTATTTTATTATCCTATGTTGACATATATGTTTACATTTTTAAAGTGAATGCCACTGTATACAGTTTTCTAACTAAAAGCCAATTCTTGCATAAATATTTTTTCTAGAATTGAGTAGAAATAATGAAAAGTAGTTTCAGAATACATTTGGAAGGAAGACTTAACGAGATTTATTGACAGATTATTAGCAGGCTTTGATCAAAGGAGAGGAATCAGACGTGTCTCCAAAGAAATTGTCTTGAGCATCTGGAAGGATAGAATTGCCGGAGATGGCAAAGGCTGCAGAAATAACACATCTTAGGGCATGAGTTTATGATATTTTTCACCTGAGATGTCTGGTAATAGAAATATCATATGTTAAATATGATAATTGTGGATTTGAAATAATCTTTACAAACTTAGAACATATTTGGCATGTCTTTTAGAGTTTCTTTAATCAGTAATTAGTGATTTGTATTTTTATGAGTGATAAGAAATATAGACTTTCTTTGCTCTTGTTCAGATATAAAATGTTTAACCTTATTTCCCAAGTGGGAAAAAGAATACGGAGTTATGTAGGTAGTTTGAAGTACATACAGTATAGGAGTTCAGATTGAAGGCATAAATGGGGTAGTCATTTACATGTTTATAGATGGTGCTAAAAGGCAAGAACGTACATAAGATCATTATGTGAATGAATAGGGATTGAAATGAGAAGAGGTCCCTAAGTTCATTCAACATTAAGAATGAGAGAGAAGAGAAAAAACAGCAAAGGAGTCTGAAGAGGCTTAATTAAAGAGGTAGTAGGCAACCTCACAGAATGTGGTGACTTGGGACCCAAGCAATACATTTCAAACAGGAGAAAGAATTCATATTTGTCAAATTCTGTTATTGGTAAGGTAAAGACAAAAAAATTATCATTTCATTTAGCCAGATGTACATTGACAAGAATAATTTGGGGTTGAGCAGTGGTAGACAAGTTCTATTGAAAAGGTTTATAAGAGAATTAAAAACATGTAGAGAGGATTTTTTCAGGGATTTTTCTACCAAGAGGATTACAGAAATGGAAGTGTAGATGATAGGGAACAGGGGTGATTATGAGAAAATTGTTTCTTTCTTTCCAATTAAAGAAGAAGTAGTGTGTTTCCATGCTGATGGACAAATCCTGTAGACAGTAAAAAACTGGTGATATGGAGAGAGAGAGAGGACTGATTGATTTTTGAGTATGTAAGAAGTGATGGGATTGGATTTAGAGAAGAGCAAGGCTAACACATTAGGAATAATGATCAGAGTATACACACAGAAATTGACAGGCAGGATTGCCAATTGCACAGCTCCAGGTGCACCTTTAGTTGTATATTCTGTGAAATTTTGCTCTAGTAAGTAGCGTTCACATAAAACAAAAGGTGAACTGTGGTCTGCGGACCTGTCCAATTCAGAGTAGTAGTCCAATGCATGATGGTGGGAGTCTGTGGAAATCCTTTTAGACTGTCAGCTAAGCAAGAGATTAGTTCATCAGAAGTGAGAATGCACTGTCAGAGGACTGAGTGGAATATGTGACATAGTTATTTAGGAGATCTGGATAACAGAGATATGGGATAATTTCAGTGAAGCATTAATGACTTGCTTGAGGCTAGTAAGCATGCAATTAAAAGGATATCATCCAGTATTTTGGGGTGTGTTACTCTAGATTCATTCAGCTGCATGGATATAGAAGCATGCAGTGGATGTGCATTTGAATTTAACACAGAATAAAGATATGAAAACAGCAGGAGATTTGATGGTGTATGAAAAGGAGTAATAATAATGTCTGACAGTGAAATTTAAGCTAGTTAAGGAAGAACAATAGGATAGAAAGATGGACTTGAGATACTAGAGGAAGTGAACTGAAATGAAAGAAGGTGCTGGTTAGAAGGAAGGATCCATGAAATTTAAATTGAAAGGAGCTTGCAGTTTGTGGTAATGATGATATCTAGGGAATAATCATGGGAGACTGTAGAACTTAAATGTCTCACCAAAAAAAAAAAAAGATAAATATGTGAGTTGATGTATGGGGTAAATAATTAGATGGGGGAATCCTTTCAACATATATATGTTTCATATAATATACAAATAACATACACTTCAAATGTCTTAGCATTTTTATGTCAACTATACCTTCATAACACTGAAATTAAAAACTATATATATTGTTTCTGCAGGAAAATGTGTTGTCATTGACAAAACTGATTTTAAAATGACAGTTTTAAAACAACCTTTGGTAGTTTGGGGATTGCCTGTGAATTATTTTCTTTTGAAGAAATGTCTGCATTTTGAAAAATCATATCTAATAAAAGGGACATTCAGAATTAATGAAATACATAGATATTATTAATCAGATGTAATCATTTCTTGAATACAATGTTGGATATGTCAACATGTTTCCTCAAATTATATACAAAAGATATAGGCAGAAAAATAAAATGTTAAGGTATAATGAATAATATAAGGTTTTATGTTTTAAGAATCAGAAATTTAATTTAGATACTCAACTCTAGAGAATGAATTTATGTGTGAAATCATGTTCTTGCTTGTGGGAAATAATTATATATAATTCTATTTAACATAGACTTGTGGAATATACAAATAGAAATTTGAATGCTAACTTTTTGTTACTTTTCCCAAAGGAAAACTCATTATAGAGTTCATAGCAGTATAGAGACCAAATCAGTTTTATTTGTTTTCAAAATGATATTAAAACTTTTGGGGAATGCAATTTCTTCAAAATCATCAAAATATATATTTTCACTTTGTAGTTTCATGTTTCATCTAGGAATAGAGCTAAAATGTCACTTCTCACCTTTCTTTGACATCCTAGAAAGACGCATACTTAGATAACTCCACAGGCCTCTTACCAAATGGAAAGTCGATCCAACAGCTTTGAATTTAACCTCCATTTTATTTTCATACCCACTAACACATACATTCAGACAAGATAGTTCTATTATGACTTGAAATTTTTCTTTAAAAAAACTGGTTTTACTTCTCTAATATGTTACCGATAACTATATTTAAAATTTACTAATGTAAGTTCCTAATTAAGTAAATATACTATATATATATTATGTAATATATAATATATATATGGGTTTTAAGGAATAGGATGTATTATCTGCTAAGTGAATCAAGTTTGATATTTTATATAACATCTTTGGTTACATTTAATTCATAACTAACTAATTGTAGTTCCCTTCCCCAAGTTTCCTGTTAGTCCTCCTCTGTTCATATTAGACTTTCATGTTTTTGCATTTAATAGGAAAACATATTTTGCTATTTTCCAGAAAGATAAGAAAATAGCAATGTTTTGAAGTCGATTTTACATTTTCATTGTATTTTTGATACATTGCTTTTGTGTGTGTAAGGCTCGCTGCATGTGTTATGAAATAAGTGAGTACATATTTAGAAGTTATTTATATGTGTCTGCCATTAGTATTTAAAGATGTTATTTATAGTAATTGTTCTCTAGATATTCAAGCATGACTAAAATTACTGAAGTATAAGGAACTAAATTATTATTTTTTAAATCTATCAGAAAGTAAACTGCTAAGGATATTACAGTGGTGGCTAACAAGAAATATTGTATCCTGGGATTAAATTCATCATTAATGTGCCCAGTGGAATCTCATTGGAAATACAAAGAGGTTGACTGTTATGTATTTGTTGAATTATTGTTGTATTGTTCATATCACTGGCAGTTTTCTAATGCAAGAGTTAAGGATATGCAAATTGGACTAAGTGAACCTTAGTTAATATTCAGTTTATTAAATTTATTTTAAATTTTCTGCCAGAGATGTGGGTAGCTGTGTAGAACCTTTCTGGTAAAAATGATCATCACTTTGATGACTCACTCTTTGCAAATATATTTACATGTGACTATATTTTAAATATAATACATTTAAAGGGATTTGCATAAAGGAAATATTCTAGCAATAGGAGGAACATTGGGCTACCCATTTATTATTCAGAGGGTAAGAAGCATAGGATGTAGAATGCTTAAGTGACATAGAAATTCACATAGTTAGTGGGGAGCAAATATCAGATCATGGGTGCCCTAACACAAGAACCACTTTCCAATGTATGTAAATTTATGTAGGCATGTAAATTATGAATAAACCATGCTTTGTTAATTATATCTATGCCATTCAAGAATAAAATCCTGTCTGGGCCTCAGCTTTATCAATATTAAATTGGAGAATTTCAACTTCATAATCATCAGATATGGCAAGCATCTGATTTTCTATGTTGTGAACGGTTTAATTCCAGATTTAAATTTTACTGAACTTGGAGAAATTGCCAATGCAATGTGAAACTATGAAAGGATCTCTTCAGCAGAAACATGTAAGACAAATACTACATTTATATTTTTTAAGAGAATTTTGGTACTTTGGTTTAATTTGGAATATTGTGACAGGCATAAAAATTTTACAGTAAAATCAGAATGAAAGAAAAACTTATGAGAATCAAAGAGCATAAACGGAGTGGGCTGGGGAGGATTCTTATTGAAGGGGTGATGAAATTTTATGGGACAAAGGACATGGTCTATATCTTGACTATGGTGATGATTATATGCTGTGTACCTTTATAAAAAAATAGAAATCAGGCTACATAGCTCAGTTGGGAAAGCATTAGGCTAAAGATCGAAATATATAGCATATATTTACTATACACTATATGAAAAGGAAGAATTTTATTGTATATAATGTATACTTCAATAAACCTGAGTTGAAGAAAATAATGTGAAAAAATTTGATTTCATATATATATTTTTACACATACATATGTAAATATAACACTCCATTTTTATATGCAAATGAGATTTTGGCATGTCTGAGTTTCTGAATATTACTGTATAAATTATGTAAAAGTACTTTAATTGATTCATATAATCTCAAAATTGAACAATAATTTAGAAGTTTATTTTTTAACTTTATTTTTATTGAACTAATGTGCAGGACTACTATAATTGTCTTTTTCTTCCTCTGTCCTCTTTACTATAAAAATTACAATCATTTTTCTTATCTCTTTTTCTTCTTAAAAAAATTAGTGAAACATTTAAACCTGAACTCTAATATGTAGATTATCTTTTTATTTATTTGTTATGTTGTGACTTCTGATATGAGTCTATTAACTTTGCCATTTATAATCTTCACTGGTAACAGTAAATATTCTACCCTCTATTAAAATCCTCCTTTCTGAATTGTTTTAATATCTTCTTAGATATTAACTCTTATTTCCATACAATAGATATTAACTCTTATACTCCATATCATGAGCAAGAAAGAGTTGCTTAGCAAGTTGTTTAAGAGCCTGAAAAAGAGAAAATATGCACGTAATCCCTTTAATCGTTACAGGTTTATGAACAATTCCTATCCAAAGACCTCTATTAAATTCTACTTGAGATGATTTAAGGTTGAAGAATAGAAGAACATAAGAACATGCTTATGAGGGAAGAACTTAGAGCAAGCTGAAACTAAATAATTCATAAATATAGGTTGTCATTAAATTTTGATCAAATAACAACAAAATAAAACATCATTTGCAAAATTTTGGCAAAGTAGATGATGTGGGGATTACCTGGTTAGTTTGTTTTAGTGAAATATGTAATATCTGTAATATCAGTACGGAAAGGACTGGAGAAAAAAGAATACATAATCTTATTTATGTATGTGATGAATGAATAAATGATATGTATGTTTAAACTAATAAAAAGAAAATGCCAGTAAGCATGCAGTTAATAACTTTCATTTTGCCAGCAAGTTCTTTGAATTTTGCTTGAATAAGCTCTTCGGAGTACTATTACCATTAAAATTATTTTGTAAACAAAGAGTAGGAAAATATTGAAAGGAATTATATTAAGAAATAACCAATTAAATAATTTGTTACTGCTCCTAAAAGGCATGTGAATAACACTATTTGTTACTTACATTAGACTGGGCAGCAGAACTGAACAGAAAACATTTGATGAGCAAAATTATTTTAGCCCATAACAGCTCCGCTGTTGAGAGAGCTGTCTGGTCTCCTTATTTTCAAAATTATGTTTCTTACAAAGAATTTTCCTGAGACAAATTAGCATCTTAGATGTAAATAAAAACACATATGTGTATATGTGTAATATAAATGTGACATTTTATTAACATAGCCTTACACCTAGATTTCATGTTCAAGTTCAGGAAAAGAAGGTATGAGACTCATCAGGATATAGAAAATGTTAATAAAATAAGTAACTTAATGGAACAGAAATGTGCTGATACATTTTATTGTGTTTATTTTAAATTTATATTCATTTTTATCACTGGAGAAGACTAAGCATAAAACTTTTTTTAACTATTTATAAATATCTCAAATTATTTACTTTACACCTTTCTCTTAGACAATGAAAATGTATGGTTTTAAAATTTAGCGAAGAATTTTTGCTTTCAGGGAGGAAAACATCTGTCTTCAATTCTTGGCTGTTAGTAGGGTTTCTGGTATTCTGTAGGGCTTAATAAAAATTAGCTCAAAGGGAAAAAAGACAAGAAAAATATTTAATGGATTCTGATGAATAATTATGTTTAAACTTGTAGTGCGATAAATCCCTTCAAGCTGGAAAACAGCATGTGTTGTGTATTCTGCAACACCTAGCTGAAGACTTAAACCAAACGGTAAAAATATATTTTAGGAACAATTGGGTCAATAAATTATTTAGGAAAATAATTTTATTATAGGGAAAAATTGAAACCAGAAATATTATGGGAAGCATATGGGATCTCTACTCCTATAAAGTTTCAATAGAATCTATCTTAAGAAATGTATCTGGTGGAAGAAATCACTTGTATGTGTTAAATGCATATCACTATAATGAATATTCATTGAAAAACTAATAGTGAGCACACATGATTCCATGAGCAGTAATGATTGTCCTTCAACTGATAACTAGATAAAATTCCTCTTTCAGAAGTAAAGGTATAAGCTTTCTTGGGAAAAGAAGTCTGAGAAAGTAAATTATTTTTTTCTTCTATAAATATATACATTTAAAATATGATATAAATTGAAAAATATTTGCCTTGGCTATCTGCCTCATTTTTCTCAGCTTACCCTAGTAACAACATCAGTTGATACCAATCCTATAAATTTTCAAGGGCAAGAACTGGTACAGATTGCCCAATCTTAAAAAAGTAGCAGCACTTTAACCAGAAAGAAGGACTCGGTTGTTTGTACAGGTTGATACAACTGCAGAGGACAGAGCTGCCCAGGAGTGACAGAGCCAGGAAGAAACAGCTTCTTCATTTTACTACAAAGTTGGCAGTCTCTGGGTAATTATCCAGTGAATATAAAATCACAGTGGAAATTGACCTTTTTTATTTCATTTATTGGTGTGTGCTTTGCCTAGACATTAAAATGGATTTCGCAAAGAGCAAAATAAATATGAAGACTACTCAAGCATACAGATTTAAGAAGGAAAACAAATCTCATCTTTTTTTTCCAGCATACTTTTATTTCTGTTCTTGTTCTTTTAATCTTTATTCTTCATTTAGTTAATGTAGTCTATCATCAACTAGGTTGCCTGATGTAATTTTATGTGAAAATAAAGTTTTTGTCAGTTCACAATTTCCTATGAATTTAAGTAGTCTTATTTGTAATAAACTGGAAAAATTGAATTCTGATAAGAAAAAACTTCTTCATAGAAATTTGTTTTAATCTTGGATAAAATGATCTGAACAGTTTATGAAGAAATGTAACAAAATGAGGTATCTCTAGTGCAAACTGATTCCATACAATGTAGCAAGTAATTCATACTTCTTTCCCCAATCCAGTGTTGAGTTTGTAAAAATTATCCCTACCAATTTATATTTTATATCATTCCTGAGTTTAATTTTTCTTATTCAACTTAACACATTTTTTCAGTTTTTATGTATTTGTGTTTGGTAATCAAATGCAGACACTCAGAAAACTTCACTAACATAGATGACCAAAAGTTCTGTGACGATAATACAGTATCATTTACTTGCTTTTCAATAAACATTTTTAAATTACAATATGTTAACTATACTCCACTCTGATAAAGGATCAGTTTGGATAAATTCATCACAGTAAAAACTAATGGGTGCTCTATGGCTCTGGAGAGGAAAAGTTATTGGCAATATCCATCTTATATATTAACTGATGTCCCCAAAACACAACAAATGCCAAACACTTTTAAGAATCTCCATGATCACCTGCCTCCTTGATACAGAATTAGTAGGTTTTCAAGAGTTTGAATAAGGCTAACATTCAATGGTGCAAAGCACAGGGAGCATAGACAATTTAATGAATTTATTATTTAATAATGTTATAGCAACTGAAAGATCAAAGGGAGAATTAGATATTTGTCATCCTTATATTAATTTTTGGTTAAATTTTTGTTTGGAATTATATGTGAGATTGAGGTACTTTATCATGAGTAGTTTAACCCTCTACTTGGCTCACATGGAGATGATCACCTCAGTTGTGGAAAAGTGCTTTTATATCACTTGTTAACTGGGGAGGTCTAGTTTTCTCTCAGTTATGATACAATGTCTTCTTATTTCAATCAGAATGGAAATTACACATACATGCATGCCCAAAAAGCTGGTATTGTAAGTAAATTTTATAAATGACCAAGTGAGAGATGACAATGTTATCAATTAATAAAAAATAAACAGTAGTATAAGAAATGTCTGAGGAAAATTTGAAATATATTCTATATCTGTCTTTTTACAGAGACAGATTTTCAATTCCAATTTCCTCACAGTATCTTGCTCCATATACTAGGATATATAACAACTTCAATTAACATTTAGTGATGTGTGGGATAAAGAGTGGAATCTGGAGAACAGAAGCTGTATCAAGATTTACAAATCTATTTCTAAGCAGATTAATTATAACTTATTGTGAGCAAACAGATACGAAAGTTTATACAAAAAAGTGAGATAAAGAAGGAATAACAAATAAAACTGAAAATAATTTCTTTCATTGTTAAGGATTCTTTTTTACATACCCAAACTTTTCATATCACTTTCATTCTCTAAAAGACTAATATTCTAAACGTAAGTATAATTCATTGGTTTTTGTGAATATTAGTGGGCACAATTCCCAAAAGTAATTTGCTATTGTTAAAAGAAGGAATAGATATTCAATAATTAAAGTAAAATATATTTTTCAAAACATGTATTTAATATTAAACCATTTATTATAAGTCATATTTTGAGTCACTGCATGTACTATTCTAGTTTTTAGATTTACATTTATACAGGCAATTGCTGAAATGAGATTTAGCTGAGTTTCCACCTGATGTGCTCAGCATTTGAACTTGACTTACATTTACTAAAATACTATATCTTTAGATGGTGCATGCCAAAATATTAAATGTAAAGCAATTTAATTTGATGAAAATTGGAAGTTTTAATGCAGTTTAAATTAAATTAAATTACACATATGCAAATTTACATATATAGATATATAATATATAAATATAAAAATATGAAAATAAATATATATGCATACACACATACACCTACATGGACACATGCATTTTAAAATAAAGAACAAAGTAATATAATAGTGAATTAATTGAGGGAGTTGTACTACTAGAAATTAACTAATATTAGTGACAAAGGTAAATCAACAGATAATAAGGAATAAAAATATGGCAATAAATCCAAATGTGTATTAAAAATTTATTATATGAGATCAACTGAAAATTTGAATTAATGAAGAAAGGATAACTTATTAAAAAAGTAATACTGAGAATACTTATTTAGCATAGGCAATCAGCAAGTTCCAGAAAACTAATGAGTTCGAAAGAAAAATATTTAAAAATCAAGAGAAGTATGTTCTTTAATTATGTTGACATGCCAAAGGACTCTATATAAAAGGACTTAGATATTTGAGTACATAAATATTATAAAATAATGTTCATAATGTTTAAAATTAAATAGCAAATTCAGCAGAATCTTTAAATATATAACATCTGAACAGTTATTTCTAAATTCACAAAGTGCTCTTAAAAATCATATCAGCAACATGGGAAACTTGCAGAAAAAATTTTTCCAGAAGACAATATGAAGTAAGTTTATGTTCATACATGAAATCTTATTAAATAAACTACATTAAATGCAATGTATATCAATTTTTAACTAGAAAACAAGTTAATATAGAAAATGGGAGAAATAATAAGATTCATAATTGTAGATACTGTGAAAGATGGAGGAAAAAATAGCTTTTACAATTTTAATGTTTATTTATGACTTTAAAATATTTATGTTTTTGACCGTATATTCACATTTATAAATTTATCCCACCAAATTAGATATTTGTGTAACATGAAATGTTTATGTTTACTGTGTTTGGTACACTTATTATATCTCAAGCATGATAGCAACAAAATTGAAACAAGTTAAACGGAAATAACAATTAGAGATTAAGCAGAAGTAGGGCCACTTTAGGCCGCAAAGGCTATTTTTTCCTCCTATGCAACAATGGCATCTGTGGCTTGATGCAGCACTAGTGAAACATGAGAGAAGGGTCTAGGCTTTGTATCTTCAATGCCACCAGCAAAAGAAAAGTATTACACAATTAATCAAGCCATAAAAAAAATTACAATGAACTACCACGTGAAAGAAGAAACATGTATAAATCTGGATGCAGAAACATTTCAACCAAATTAAAGTATTTGGAAATATAAATAAAAATACTAATATGTACACAGGACTGATAGTTTGCAGTTTTTACAAATTGTAAGATGTTCGCGCTTGTTCTCTATCCCATCTTTGTTGGACATGGGAGCTTTTACATCATGCATTACTCCAAGGTCACAGTGACCTATTATACTAAGGGCATCAAGAAGGTCAGAGGGAAACTAAAAGAGTTTGCGAGCACAGGAGCACTTTGCTTGAAACAGGAACCATGATAGTTACTGTCAACAGGTGGTCTTTGCCAAGCAGCAAAAGTAGGAAAACTGGGCTTACATTCAGTGCCAGTTTGCAAATAGTAGCTTAAGTTCTATCCACATGGATGATTTTCTTTCTCTCTTTCTCCATTTCTCCTTCTCCTTTTCTGACCCACTCTCTGTTTTTCTTGTCTAGGATAAAGGTAGCTCACCTTGCAATGACACTTTTATGGCTATGTCTCTTCTTCCTTATTCTTACACTACTAAACTGGAGTGTTTTCAAGAATTTGTGGTCTTTATTTTCCAATTTATAGTTGATGAGTTATCCGGGCTGCAACCAAAGTATGATTGAAGCAAAATGTAGAGAAAGGTTTTAATAGTTGTACATAGAGATATAACAGATAGTGATATAGATGCAGATATACATATATAATTGAATGTATATATTATTTATGTATGTTTTTTCATAACGATATATCTAATATGTACATATTGTATATCATATAAAATATACAGATGGTGTGTGTGGGTATGTGTGTGTATACATATATACACATATATACATATGTATATATATTTTGTATATGTTATAATACATCGTATATTTATGAAAAGTCAATAAGGGACTCGGCTGAGTGTGGTAGGCTGTAGTCAAGTCTATTACACTACAATTGCGCACCTAGTTCCAAGTGTGGAGTTTTTAACAACAACAAGCAATTCTCTGATACCAGCTGGTTATCTAACTCAATTTGACACTATCTACCCAGAGATAGCATCAGATTCTACAGGATAAGAGCTCAGTCTCATAAGACTGCCCCCACTTCAGAAGCCTATTACAAGTCCAGGTTGCTATTTGTGCTTCTGACAGACTGGCTATAAATCAGAAGTTTCCAAACCCCCTTTTTGGGTTCCATTAATTTGCTGCAGTGGCTCACAGGACTCAGTTTATTACAAAGGATGCCAAAGGATAAGAATCAATAACCAGATAAGAGATATGTAGGGCAAGGTCCCAACAGAGCTTCCATTGCTCTGAAGTTCAGACCTGGTGTGGTGGCACAGGGAAACACTCAAGTTCACCATCGTGGACTCTCCAAACCCCATCCTATTAGGTTTTCATGGTAGATTCATGATTGATTAAATCACTGGCCACTGGTCATTGGTTCGACCACTAGTTCTTCTCTCCAACCAGGAGAAATGGGACTGAAAGTTCCAACCTTCAAATCACCTGGTTGACTCCACTGGAAAGCAGCCCTCATACTCTGCGGCATTCTAAAAGTCATCATTAACATAACAAAAGACACCTTTATCTCTCTTAGCTCCTATCACAGTAAATTCCAAGGATTTTCGCTCTACACCAAAAAAGGGAGAAAGCTAAACATATCCTTCTTATTATAAATTACAATATCACATACACTGAATCACCTAATGAATCTGGGAATATAGTAAGAAACAAAGCAGAAAATCATGTAATTGTGAAATAATACAATAACCTCTACTGGTCCTTGCCCAGATCTTTTGTTAAACCTAAAATCAAATTCAAGGCAATGAAGCTGAGGGTCTTGGGCATAACTGCTTGGACTAGCTTTATTTAAATGGGGTGCTGAATCTACTGAATTTTAATAATGTATTTGTGAATTTGAAAAGTAGCAAATATTGGGAGCTAGTACTATCTTTTGTCTTGAGTCTTGAGTAATTCCTTTTTACTGCTGGGGCTGGTTTAATAATGAACCAATGTGAAAGAAACGCTAAATAGTCATACCTGCCAGCTTTTGTAAACTATCAAGCTTAGTATTGTGGCTAATTCAGGAGAAATATGAATGTTGTTTTTTTCTTGTCTCAAATCATAAATTTTTCCTTAAAGCTACATTATATTTGGAACCAGCAAAAAGATATCTTTGAAATAAAATCAGTGTCACTAACTACAATCTGACATTGCACTGAATCATCTTCTACAGGGTCAATTTAAATGAAGAGTGTAAGTGTTAAATTTCTTGGGACAGGTTGAATAGCCATAAAAATCTAACTTCAGTGACCTATTGCTAATAGAATCCAGTAAAAAAATAAAAACCATTATAAAGATCAATTGTTTGTTTGAAAATTTCTTCTCTGTGCACCTTCTAGAAACTTCTATTAACTGACAGTTTCCTTTTTTTTTTTTAAGCAACTTGAAATAATCCAACATTCCTGGGCTGTCACCTCAGTTGCTCTTCATTGTAGATAGTATTATTTGGTAAATGTTTTCCAAAACAGGTAGGCAGTATGTGCTACTGACATATTGGGTGACCTTTGTTCTCTAATGAGAAAAATTTTTGAAAAATCATACTTATTCTGACATTGTAAATTTTACATTCAACATGTTTAACATGAACAAGACTTTTATACTTCTTAAACCTAAATATGTTTATTGCTGCTTTTTTGGGAGGTACTCAGATTATCAACTTCCTGATTTTGTTTCAGTTAGCCCTAAGTAGGACAAACATGCATAAACTAGATAATCCTATTAAATATCTATCTGTGTTGTTTTGTCATGATATCTGTCTACCTATCATGTCTTGTGGCAATGGATGCTAAAGATTATACACTTCTAGTTTATGTGGCATGTGTGCTTTAGTAAAACTTAGCACTGTTACTAGGACTTTTCTTTTTTTACTTAAAGGAATTACACAGACACTAGAAAATCAATGTTTTAAAAAACAAACTTTTCTAAACCACTTACACTATTATCTATTTAAATAAATGACATTTTTATAAGCCAGAAAATAAGAAATCATCTTTGGCACTTCCTTTTTTCTTAACTCTTCCAATCTTGCAAGCTCTGCCAAATCTACCTCATAAATACCCATGCAATTTTAATTTCCTGCTTTCAGTAGCATACTAATCTATTTCTCCACATGTTCTTCTGCTCTCTCCACACTCTCTTTCACATTGCATCTAGAGCAATAATTTTAAAATTTAAATTTAGTGATATAATAACATCCCTTCTTTACTTAAAAATCTTTGATGATGTCACACAAAAGGCTCTGATGGATAAAAATCCCATGTTGCAATACTCACCTATCATAGCTCTCTGCCTTCCAGTGATTCTTTCTCAGAGTACATTGGATTCACCCTGGATTCTCCCACTCCAGGACTTTTCAATATAATGGAATAAATATTGTCCTCCCTAATAAAAGAGCCCTGAAACACAAACACACACACACACAGAGAAAAGTCCCCCGTAACGTTTATATCTTTCCAAAGATTTCCCAGCACACACCCATCAGGTGCCACTCCAAGTCAGTCCAGATCCTGCTGCATTTCCCTGTCATATATCTATGTACTTTTTCATCTATAATTATCATCTGTAATCATATAATTGATGTTGGCCCTGCTTAACATTGTAATCCCCCAAAAATGATATTTAGCTGAATGTGTATTTGTATTTATTGTAGATGTACAGAAATATTAAGATATGATGAAAATTTACAAATGGAAAAAGGTCATTTCACTCTTTATTATAATAAAAGTACAATTATTTACCACTACTAGTATTTTTTTAAGTATTTGTAGTAGCATCTCACAACATAAATAAAAAGTAATCAAAATAAATCACGAATAGGCTTTAAACTTCTGGAAGAAAACAGGAGGTAAAGGTTTCTTAGAAATGAGAGCAAAAACAAATCAATAAAAATTTTAAAAATGATAAATTGCACTTAAGAAAAATTTAAAACATCTGTTTCTAAAAGAAACTACTAAAGGAATGAAGAGAAAATCCAAGAGAAAATATTTGTAAACCAAACCTTTCAGAATGTCTAAAATTAAAACCTCCAATAATACCCAGTGTTGATGAGGATTTAGAGGAACTAGAACTCTCATGCAATGCTGGAGGAAATGTAAACGATATGACCACTTTGGAAAACATTTTATCTGTTTCTTTAAAGTGTGAAGTACATTTAGTATCCAGTAATCCCACTTCTACATATTTAGCAAATTAATCCCAAAGCAAATTCTTACACATCTAATTTGATTTAAATGTATTCCAAGTACACATATTTTCAGCCACTTAGACAGGAGCTACTTTTTATACAGTGCAAACTCTGCCTATCATTTGCTGACTATAGATAAGAAAACCTGTAGCTATAAAAGACTGAACTTCTGCTACCCTATGGCACTCTACTACCCAGCTATTCCCCATCTTGCTGCTGAGACACACAATCCACATCTCCACTTTCCTTTCAGCCTCAGCAGGTTCCTATTTGCTTCTCGGTGATGATCTTCCACCCTCCGGGTAGAGCTTAATACCAGGTGTCTTGTGGGAGGGACTTCCTCTCTCATGCAACTCTGTGCACATGTTGCCCAGTAAAGCTTGTGTGTTACTGCCTCTCATGAGCCTGTCTCTTCCTTTAATCTAACGTCATGGTACTCGTAGGCTTTGGGCTAACAGGCCTAGCCTGCTGTGAGAGAGGAAATAGCATGGGATTGCTTTAAGCCAACACACAGGAGCCATTTTTGCTCCATGTATATGGCAGTGATATCTAGCCAAGTGAGTGCCTGGTAACAAGAAAAAAACTTCGGTGAAAACTTAGCAAACCTGACAAGATTTCTAAATGTTTTATTAATTCCCGTAATGTTTTCACTTTGTTAATTCCTTTATCTTTTTAAATAATCATAGTTTAAAGAATGGAAATATGATTTTTCTGTGTGCTTTGTTATTTTCTAGTACCTGTTGTTTAACCATAACTGTCAGGCATCACTTGTTGCTAGGAGTAGCTATGAAACTAATTTACAGTTAATGGAAGGTGAAGAAAATTGATGTACACTATTTCTAGGAATTTTTTTTAATTCACATAAAAGAGATGTGTTACACCCCTACTTTTCATTATAACAGGTAATTTTATGTTTTTAAAATCAACATCAGAGAATAAAAGAATATAATTTCACAATATTTTGTTAATTCTTGTAAAATATTGATGTATTATATTTCAACATTGTATAATAATTCATTGAGCATATATGCCTTGAATCTCTATTATGTTCCATGCATTGCGTGATAGAGTAGTAAATATGACAGATTTGATTTCCAATAAAATTGGGATGTCCAATAGTAGTAGGAAATAAAAGAGGTTGATGCATATTAGTCCTGAGCATGACTAGAAGACAGAAGTAAATTACTCAAGCATGTGACTTGTGTTTCCATGGCATCTGCTCTTGTTAGAACTCTTCCTATAGTAAGTTCCCTATGACTGATTCCTTGAAAAGTAAAAGTTGAAGTTCTTTCCATGGATGGACTGGAATAATACCCCGGCACCAGCCATAAATGAATAGCTGCTACCTTATAAACTCATTTTCTAAAGGTCAAAATGTGAAGCATTAAATTTGGCTGTCCATTTCTTATGAAAGGACAACTGTCTAAATTATAGGTCTACACTGACTCTTATTTAGTGGTGGGCAAGATATGGAAATATTTACATTGAATAACATTGGAAAATCAGTCTAGGTATATGTAGAAAAGTATATGGATGGTCACCTTCAAGTAATGATTCCTGGGTGTCCAGTCAGCAATGTGTAACCGGCTAATTAGATTGGATTTCTCCTGTAAAGCTCAGCACATTGTCCTCATAGGGAAAGAAAATAGTTTAGTTATGGATTGCCTTCAATGTCAGTCAATGTTGACATTATTGGAATCAGTGTTTTTTATCCAGCACCATGTTGCGTACCTCACACATAACAGACTCTGTGGTATATGCTACCAGTTCCACACCCAGTACCCTTTACTGAGATAGTGCACACATTATAACTGGATGCTAATGAATGAAAACTATCATATTATCTGGAAAATTAAACTCAGCATCCAGTGATAGGTTAATATGGAGTACAATGAGCCACACCCTTGCCTCAAAGTGGAACAAACTCGGTGGTTCTGTTTTTACTCCAAACCCTCCCCATATGATCCATACATTACAGCTGAGACAACATCAGTAGCTTGCTTTCCCCCTCCCTTGCCTGCCCTTTATTGCTTTTATGGGAAATTTACTATGAAAATTAGTTTTACAAGAATCTTCAACCCAGATTGGGATTCTAGTGATTCAAATAGGGCCTATTTTATGGTAAGAGAATTTTGACACTGCTTTCTACACAAAGAATTTACTATTTTTGCCATAAATCCTATCATTCCGAAGCAGCTGGCTTCATTAAATGATAGGACAGCCAACTAAAGGTTGAGTGATGACACTTGCTTGGAGGACATAAGTACAAGATTAAGACATTTTCTATAACATTTGGCATATTCTCAAAACCAGAGCCAATATATGCACAGTGTTTTCTTCCTTGTAGCCTGAATTCACAAACAGGGGAGCAAGGGGTAGGAAGTGGGGCTTGCCCCTTTCACTATTACACCTAATAACCCATTTGAGGAATTTTTTCCTTCTATTCCTTTATGCTGGGTGGGTTGAAAATTCCTGAGGAAAGAACCTTTCAAACATGAAAGGTCATGGATTTGGTCAATTGTAAGCAGAAACTTTCCACTGGCCATTTTGAGTCTCTTGTGAAACTAAACGAACAGGAAGAGAAAACGGAACATTCTTCTAGTTGGTATGATTTATCTTTATAAATCTAGCTGGTCTCACCTCTCCTAAGATTTTGAGTAGGAACAAGGTAAAGGCTTTTTTGACAAGAGTGTATATCTCTGCTAGTATTTTGTAAGCACAGAACTCTACAAATCTTCATGCAGAAAAAGTGAGTATAAAGCTCTGCTGGCATGTCTCACTCTTTTCTGCTCAGTAACAACATAATTTCCCAGAAATGTCTTGTAGGTTAAGAAAAATGAATTTATGTCATGAATCTTCCCATATTTGTATAGCTTTTAATAGTGCATATCAATTTTTGCCTATGAATACATGTGCATACTGTATGTCTAAATTGAATTTATGTATGCATATATACATACCTGTGATTCATTGAGCATTAACAAAAGGTATTTTGTGATTTAGAAACTAATTTCCTGTTGTAAGTTAAATATCAGCAGAATCGTGACTCATAATTCACATATTGAGCTACCATTAACCAATTTTCTAATTCTTCTATTGAGTTTTCAACTGCTTTGGTGAAATAATTTAGAACCGGTATGAAGAGAAATATGTTAATTATGTCGGACCCATACTAACTATATGGGAAAAGTCTGAGCATCGATATTAATCAGCATATACCGTAGAAAAGCATTGGGTTTTGGTTCACAACTGGTGGGAGAGATTCAGATCACTGCTACCAATACAGCAAAACAATCATCAGACCTTGAACAAGTCTCTGGACAGATAAATCTGGTGTAACAAATTCAGCAATACTAAGCTTTATCAATGGGATAGGAGTTAATAAGTTCGTGGGTAGTGAAATATAAGAACAATGGTTTTACTACCATACCTGCTACTAATGCAATATGTCATTCCATTTCTTTAAATGAGTAAAGAAAAGTAGAAAAGACATTAATTAGAATATTTTCTAACTCTTTAATTCTTTATCTTGTAAACTTTTAATAATAAGTCTGTTCCAGTTTAATGTATTAGATTTGTTTTCTATTTTGGAGGTTCTGAAACTTAGTTCTTTCTATATGACCAGAGATTTCTTCAGAATCTCTGGAAAGCTGAGTTTACTCTGGGCTATATATACTCAGCTCTGGTATATATTTATGTAAAAGTCAGGGTAGGTCAAGGGGAAGTAAACAGATTTGTCTTGTTTAATTTTCTCTAGCTACATTTAGAACAAATCTATGATATATTTAGGTAAAACATTGACTCAATATATGTGTATTTTTCATACATAAAATCTAACATGAACTTATTAAACTACAATGTTAATATGAACTAGCATTTTGATTAGTAGTTTTAGGCATTATTTTTTGATAAAACAGGCTCACATATAACAGATCTTGCACATAGAGGTAGTATCATCTCACCATAATGAAACAAAATACAATCATGTGTTTTTTGCTTCATTTTGGAAGAAATAGCTTCTGCAGATTTCTAATATAACTGTCAATTCAAACTGTCTTTCTTATGATGAGTTATGTTTAACTGGTGACACATTTATTTTAAAACATTTTCATAAACACACACAAAAGGGAAAAATATAATATTTTTATATTTCCCTTGTACTCTTCTCATCTTTTTAGCCTCAAATTTCTACAGAAATTAAAAGTAACTGAATTCTTCTGATCACTTTTCAAAGACTTGGTGTGTCCATAACTAAGGCAGGATCCCAGCAGTTGTTGGAAAAGAGGACTTGTTGACACTGAAAATATTTCAGAGAGGTGTAAATTAGCTTTGCTTTACACTAGGAAATTGACAGATGGCAATATTTTTGAGAAGATAAATGAGCAAAGAGATTAGCTGTTTGACTGTATTTCAAACCTTCCTCCATGCTGCATTTCCAGAAGCCAATGTCAATGCTCTCTAATTCTGAGAGTGCTCTAAAAGAAACAAACACAAATAATGATTAGTTTTTTTATATGATCTGAGATTTCCTTAGAATCTCAGAAAAACTCAGGTTACTCAGTGCTCCAAACATGGTTCAGGGAAATATTTAGGTAGGAGTCAGGGTAGGTCAAAGGGGGAAGTTACCAGATTCGTCTTGCTTAACTTTCTTAATTAAAATGAATAAATAAACTAAGAGCATTTAAAGAAGGCAGAAATTCTCCAGTTTGCTAGTTCTTGGGACTCCTTATTGTTTTACATCTTACACCCCTGAGATCAGTGCTCAACATATGAAGTTACTCAGTGAGCATTTGTTGAAAAAATGACTGATACTTCTATACCCTAAGATATTTGTGTTGACTCAAGAATTTTATTTTTCCAAAACTGGATAGAGTTTTAACTATGCCAGACATTTAACAAAGAAGTTCAGAAGTTCAATACATAATTTCAAATGAATGATAAAGGAACAAATTCATACATTGTGCAATTAGCCTTGCAAAAAGGACAATATATGATTTCTTGTTCATATTCCTACTTCTGAAACCAATCAAGACTCTTCCAGATTAATTTCATAGTCTTCCAAAAACTGGTCTCTCCCTACTTGTCAAACTCTAATCCTGGTTACTTTTAAATTTTAATGCAACTTATTTATTTAGACTGATACTGACATTTTACAATGTTCACATCATAATCCCCCTTCTTTAAAGTGTCCTCACAGAAATGGTGCTCTGTATCCAGCTTACTTTCAAAACATTAAGATTTCTTCCTAGAACCTGCTGATTTTTCTAATGTACTGATAGTGTATTAGCAGTCAGACCCTGTACCTCACAAGGCATTAAGTAAATTTATTTTGTCTTGTCGTGTATTTTTGCCCATTGTTTGATGTGTCTCAGTCTTGTTTCTTAATTAATAGTTCATTAAATGACAATTAGGCTGGGAGAATAGATTGGAAAGGTTAGCTATAGCTAATCATAAAGTGTTTTTCGAGGAGTTTCATGTTTATTATTCCTGCAGAGGCAACCATGCAATTTTATAAATGCTGAATATTGGGGATATGATATGGACATACTGATGATGTTAGAGGACAAGATTTAAATTACGTTCAGAAGTTCTGTTGGAATTCTTTAGATCTTTCAGCTTTTATTTCTTCTTGGAACACTCAAAAGACATTAAACAGAAATGTAGTGACAGATTGATGTTTTAAGATGTTGCTGCACTGATGAAGGTGATTATGAAATCAATTTCCTTTGTATAATGAGTGTATGTCTTTACAAAGCATTGAATTAGAGAGGTAAATGTATGAATGACTTAAGAATGACAGTATGAAGAACAGAAGTTTTTTTAAAGAAAAAGATGTCACTTCAATTTAATGAAATATATTCTTAACAATTTAGTATCTTATTAATCACTATAGTCACCCATATTAATCTAAAAACAGACTATCCCTAATATACTTTTATGATTCTGCATAGAGTTTTCAACTGGACTATTTCATTGTTTTACTAATCTTTAATAGTCATATTTTACACCTCAATTTTTTATTACACTTCTAAATTTTTAGATCATTAAAGATAGCATCTGTCATTTAAAAATGTTGCAAACTGCAAAAATTGAGGATTCTTTATGCAAAATGAAAAAATGCATTCAACTGTATTTCCATTTCATATATTATTGAGTTACACTCTATTACACTAATTTTTTAACTCATACTAAAAATTATCTATAATGGAAATTAGCTTACTATTTATTATTTCCTGGTAGTAAAGAGAAACATCAGAACATTTACTGAACTTTACTGTTCATTAGATTACTGTTTCATTATATTCTCTGAATTATCCAAATAGTCCAGACTTTATTTTAGTTACTGGAAGAAAATGACAAGAGGGAAAATATGTTTTTAGAAATGTGATTCATATTTAGTACTCTTACAGGGATGCTTAAAAATTAACAGTATAAAATCAAAATTGGTCAGTATGACTAAGATCTTTGGTATTGGCTGGAATCCCATCCACTTTTACGTTTCTAAGCCAACTTATGCATATTTATAATTCACTCTCAGGAAATACCATATTTATAAAATGATCAGGCTATACATTGTTCTAAGGAGACTTTTTATTCTCTAAGAACTGAACTGAGCTTTCAGTTAGGATTTCTGTAAGGATAGTTCTGAACTCTTCAAAGCTATATAAAACAGTGTTTTTGAACACTGATAACCATGATTTTGAACACCTCCTAGGAGAAGCCATTTCATCCTCAGTGTACTTGGATTGTCACAAAATTATTTTATATTAAAATATACATAAATTAATTAGCAATGTATTTTCTTATTAAATATGGGGTGGCCTGGTAGGGCAGAGGCAAAGTGGGAGGCATAAATCTAATTGATCTGTGTTTATGCGCTTTTGCAATGTTTTTGTGGTGTGAATGGAATGAATGATTGGTTAAAAGAATCACTGGTCTTTCTTTGGTGCAATGTTTGCGCCTCAGCAGGTATCAAACAGGCCTTGAAAATGAGGATAAGATAGTGTGGATTCAGATGTATTCTCAAATTGATATTCTTTCTTTTCTCTTTTCCTTCTTTCTTCTACTCCTTTCTTTCTTCCTTATGAAGTTCTTTCTTTCCTTTTCTTTTGTGAAGTTCTAAATCCCATCTGACACATTTTAGAAGCTGACCCAAATACTACTTTCCTACTCAAATATGCAAAATAGTGAGAATCCAATCTTTATAAAATACTTTTGGTACCTTTTACATATCCAGTGTGGAGTCATTAAAGTTGTTCTAGCAGGAAAATAATATATTCAGCATAGTGGTTAGAAAGTCTGGTGAAAAGAAGACATTCAGGATATCTGTTAGTTTAGAAATAGGAAGATTATTTAAAATATCACTACTGTTGATCAGGTGTATAAGTGATAAAGGCCTGAACTGATAGTGGTGACAATGAGAATGAGGAATTATATATGATTCATGGTGTATAGTTGAATGAAGAATTCAAAAGATAGTGTGTGCATATATGGAATGCCTTATTGACTAGAGCTGTTCAGCTAAAATATGGCATCATTTATTTTATAGAGGATGTCAAAGCATCAAAACTGAGAATAACCAAATGGTTTTATTTTTCAAATTGTGGGGAAGGCATGAAAAGAACATGTCATTTGTGCAGAATATAAGTCACTCAAAATATTAGTATTTAGTGAATGTCTTAAACTAACTGGTGACTGGACAGAATAGAATCAACAGTGGACCTGGGATGACAAAAGACTAAAGTTCAAGACTCACCAATTACTTCATTTGACTCTTTACTGTTAGGTTTGCTAATACTACCCTTTCCTCCAGATTATACTAGAGATTCTCTCATATTTTAATATTGTTTTATTAATAATTTAATAATGATATTGTTACCTAAACCTGTCCTTACTCCTGCTCTGAGAGCACTGCTGTAGGTCAACTGAACATGTCCTAGTTTGGTTCCAGTACCAGGAGACCTGCTTTCATGTTAGAACTTACCAACTCCCACCCTGGACACACACAAAGTAGGGGGCATCTGATGACTTTTGATTGTTTAAATTATAAAAACCAAAAAGGGTGTTAGAAATCTGATTCCTTTGCATTTTGTAATATATCCAGTGGGCAACTCATAAGCTAAATATGGGTAAAATAACTGACCTATATCATCTTTCTCTTGAATATTTTTAATTTGATATTCTTATAGGTGAGAAATGGAAACTCCTTTGATGTTTGAAGTTTGCATTACTTAACTCCTACTGAATACTGTGGAGCATGCTTCAGACTCACAGCACCTATAGTTAGCTTATACACCAGGACAAGTTTTTCTAGCAGCTTCCCCATGAATGAAAAAAATCTTAGAGCAGATCCAAAATCCCAGCTTCTTTTTCTCTCTGCCTATATTATCATGATTATAGAATTGCACAATTCTGTGGTAACTGTAGGTATGACAAAGCTTAGGACAGTAACTGAATCCCAGTTTCCTCTTCTATAACTTGGAGTTGATAATTCCTCCTTTACAGAATAAGTATTAAGTACATTAAGTATTAAAATGAGATAATGTGTGTAAAAGCAATTTGCAAATTGTGAATCGCTATTAAAATGTGAGAACTTTTACAAGCAATAATAACAATCGTTCACATTTGTACCTAACTGAAAGTTCTCAAGAAGACAAGTATATGTAAAATAAACATGAAATGTGTTTATTGTCTGAACACAAAGATTACATCCAATCAAGTTAGGTCTACATAGCATCCAAATCTATAATTTATTGTGCAATATAATGTTATTTTCTTTTTATTCTCCATAAAAATCTGTCCCCTAAAGAGTTCAGCTCCTCGGTGGACTCCAGTGGTTTCTTTCTGTAATAAAGCTCTGACAGTTTGCTCAATGTAATACCTCTATTTCCTTAAGGAATCATTGTTAATATAATTATTATTATATATTTAATGAGAACTAAGACATAGATTTTGTTGTCATTGAGTTTATAGTTCACTTGGGGAGGTGGGAAAACAAATAGTCATTTATACTACAAATAAGATTGATTTAAATGTTTTATTAATGACAAACATTAAGAATTATGAAAGCAAAGAGAAGATTATTGAATTTTAAAAGAAAAAAAAATAGACCAAATTTTCCTGGTGGAGAAGAAACCTGGAGTTTTTAAGAACAAGTACACCTCCAATACGAAAGGAAGGAGATGAGGGATGAAACCTTGTTTGACAGGTAGGGTTCAGCATTTACTTTTCAACAAATATGTATTAATTGTCTACCTATAACAGGTTACTCAGTTATGAATTTGAGATGAAAATATAAACAGGAAATGGTCCTTACCCCAAAAGAAACAGGAATATAGGACAGCAATTACAGTTCACTAAGTGCTTTGATGAAGTATGTTACTAGAGCACAGAAAAAACATGATCTGTGTAATAACAGAGGGTACATTGTGAGCAAGCAAGAACTAAGCTGCATTTTTGGAATATAAGTAAGTTTACAGCTAGCTCAAAAAAGAAAGAAAGGATCAATGTAACACCACTGTGAAAGTGTGCTGTAAAGTAGATTGATGGGGTTAAGTGAAAATAATAATTTGTATCACTGGAGCAATAGCATATATTAAAGGGTGGTGGATGATAAATTTGGAATGCTAAGCCTGCATTTGGCTTGCCAGGCCAAGGTGTTGGAAGAATATCCCTGTACACCTGTGAGAAACAGTGGGATGATTTTTGTTTGAAAATTTCATTTTAAAATTTGAATTTTTATCTTTTTCTTCAACCAATATTTTTGGAATACTTACTTTGTCCTAAACACTGTTCTAATACTGTGCTATTTAAGAGAGGCAGGGGAATAGCTATCAGAGACCTTATATTCTAGAATGCTGACACTGAAAGGTGCAGAATAGACTGAAGAAAGACAAGGCAGGAGACAGAGCGGGCAGTGTCTGCAGTAATACACCATACAACTGCAAGGTCTTAAACTTATGACAGTTGAAGAGATAATGAGAAAGAGGAGACAGGTTTGAGAGTGAAGGTGAGCCTTAATTACTTCTCTTCATGAATTGTTTGGTGTGGGATGGGGTCAGTCAGTACAGAAAAGTAACCTAGTAAATATTTCAGTTCTCTGAGCTTGCAAGTGATGAAAGTTGTGATAGTTAATTCTGCATGTCAACTTGGCTGGAACATGTGGTGCCCAGCTATTTGGCTAAATGGTTATTGCTTTGATTGTGGGGATGTTTCCACATGAGATCATACAGGCTGGCTCCTACAAAATGAGTGGAAATTATTCCATTTGGTGAGGGCATGAATAGAACAAAAGGTGGAGTAAGGGAAAGGTCACTCTGCCTGATTGCCTGAGATGGGGCATGAATCTTATCCTGCCCTTGGACTAGAAATAAAGCCATCGGCTCCCTAGTTCTCAGGCCTTTGGACTTGGACTAGAACAAACACCATAAATTCTCTTGATTCTCAGGCCTTAAGACTCAGACTTGGAACTAAACCAATGGTTTTCTTGGGTCTCCAGCTTGTAGATGGCAGATGAAGGGACAAAGGGTCATCACATGTCTCTTGATATCATGCACATTGAAGGATGCAAAATATACGCTAGAGTATTCCCGCCAAATTATATAATCTGTACTTAATCATTAGGAGACACCAAACTCAAATGAGAGATGTCTTATAAAGTAACCATGAGTTCTCCAAAAAATGTCAGGTTCATGAGAGATAAAGAAAGTCTGCAGAATCCCTCACATACCCTTGGATCAGATATTTTTTTTGCACAATTTCTGTAATTCTGATATTATATCAAACTGAAAAAAAGTAATAAAAACAAACTAAAACAATTTGTCAGGGGAAAATGAAAAACACAGAAAGGGATTAAAGGAGAGAAAATTTCCAAGAAAGAATGTACGGATATTTGAAGAATGAGGGATTAAAGAGAGATCTGCCTGAATCTCCCTTCTAAATTATGTTAATATTAAGAATTCAAAGCCCCCCAAACTTTTTTCCTTGAAACAGTTAGTGATTATCTAAATACATAATGTATGAAAAAATAAAAAAGAGCTACTAAGAACAATGGCATAAGGTACTTTGCAGATTGGAAAGCTGATCTTGAGAACCGAGCCAATTCCTCTGTAAGTAAATTGGACCCTTTTTTTCTTGTCTGTAATTTATTTTTAAAGATTTCAGGATTTCAACCATGACATAGACAGTGTGTTAGTAAGTATGTTCTAGCTAGTTTAAGCCTCAACTCTAAGGACAATCAGTTGCTTTAATCTGAGAAAAATACCACAATTGTGGTTGGCCATTATAGCAGAAAGGCCATAATCCAAAGACAGTACTAAACCATTTCTACTATCTATAACTAAATCAATAGTTGACTGATTCTTTATTAGAAAGTAGAAATGTATTTTTATTAGTGATAGCATTGATTTGTTAAATAACATGATGAATATTAGAAGTGAGTTCTCAATTTTAAATTTTCCAGTTTAGAAAAGTTAACACTTTTTTTGAATACTCCTATTTCCTTAAGAATCTTGACAAGACAGAAGCTTGATCCCTGAGCATACTTCTATCCAGAAACTGGTTTTGAAAGATTTCTATTTCCCTGATGGAAATCTTAAGGATGACAGAATCTTGCCTCCAAAATATTATTCTCTGCTTTTTATGGATTTCTTCATCTGAAGTTATGATTCAAAGAACCAAAAAAGACAGGGAATTCGGATTTTGTCAAACTCCTAGAACAAATTTTATGAGATGTTTTCTATTTGCTCTTTAATAAATGTTTGTGTCTGCCTATGTGTTGGACAATATTCTGAGATTTCATTTTATTTTAGTATAGTAGTGAATTTGTGGGTGTGGCTAACTCTCATGTAAATCAAACGTCTTTGGAGACCACCCAAAAGAATGTAGATGAGCACTACCTACTAAATGGGCTTTGGTCAGTTAGCAACACACACCTGGAAAGATAAAACCAAAATTAATGGCTGCTCTGTATGCATAAAAGAAGTAAGAGAGAATCCCAGAATATTATTCGAATCTATGGCATTGTAAGTGGAAAGGAAACAAGAGATATATTGGAAAATAAGTTATCGAATGAGTTAAAAACATGCAAATCACAATCCCTTCAGTCCATTTTTAAAGTGTCAACTTTAAAATTTCATCAGTTTCAGACAGTTTAAAAGGCTGTGTGAGGTGGCAGAGGAGGCCAAAATGGAAAACACATAGATCTGCTTCTTTGTCAGGTATAGGCAACTTTTCAATAAGGCAAGACACAAAAGAAAAGGCATGTTGAAATCACCAGTAAGGATTGTCTTGGTCAAATAAGCAGAAGTAAATGTTAAATCACTGCAGGGGACAGGAAAGTACAAGGCTTTAGGGCTCTGTACTTTTTTCCTTCTGCACAAGAATGGAGAATCGTCCTCAGGAAGAGTATTCATTAGAAAGATTTCAGAGAAAATGGGCTGAAGTCCAAGTGGCCTACTGACCCATGTCTTTAGTCTGGCCCCTCATTCTAACCATCCTTCAACAAATAGGCAGTCCCAAAAAGTAACCCTGCATTTCAAGGGTGAAAAAGAAGAAATCACAAAGGAACCATCATAGAACCTGTGAAAACGTATTAAAAGAAAAGAGAGGAAAGGAACGCTAAAAGAGAAAGGGGGTAGTGGGGAAAAAAGATACACACTGAAAATTATATGTCAAGAAAACCTCTCTCACATATTGGTGGGTAAATGTTATAAGAAATAGAATTAAAGAAAATGGGTTTGTTTGAAATAAAAATTCAAAGAAAACAAAGATAAGTATGAAATGGTTGTACAAGGGTTCGGGAAGCAATAGAAGAGAAAATAAAATAGTCATAGAAATGATCTTCCAATAGGCATAGCAAAAAAAGTAAAACAGATCCAGCTTTAAATAGGCAGGAACATGGAAAATGGACCTAAGGAAAGACAGAACCTTAGTTTGCTGGGGGAATTTGTGCAGCAAAATAGTTCTCGCTAACAGTGTGATTGATGGTAAAAGCCTTGGGACCTGTGTTTGTTATCAGCTTAATCTCTGGAAGGGCCCGAGGGTAAAGACCCTGCCTGCACGCAGCAATTCTTATGTCACTGAGCCCCAGTCAAAGCCCTGGGCATCAAACTTCACTGTTTAGCTATGCTCCAAACTGCCACCTGTGGTGGCTGGGAGAAATAAAACCTTTCTCTACAGTTTCACTGGAAGCTTATACCTGGTGTCTCATCTCCTGGACTCTGCCCTATGACTTCTTCCCTTTGATAGTTTTGCTATATCCTGTCACTTTAATAAACAATAACCATGATATATTGGTTTTTCTTCTGTTTTGTGGGTCCTTCTAGCAAATCACTGATCATAAGTTGGTATTGGGTACCCCATTCCAATCATACCCATACAGAGAAGTAAGGACTTTCAGAAACAGGGGTTCTCTTCACTGAACTAAGCTTCACAGTTAATAATGTTAAAGAATAGCTAAAACTTGATTATTGGCTAAATTTTAAAGTCTAGACACCTAAAAAAAATTTAAAACCTGTGTCTTTTAAGAAAAAGAATTGTTTAGAGGGAATTATTTATAGAATGGGTATCTGCATAAGAATTTGCATAAAGTGAGGAGAGGAAAAGATGGAGGTGTGAGTAGGGTGGTGGAAATCTACCCAAACCATATATATTTTGAAAATACAGCAAAAGAACTATTCCTAAAAGAGTGACCGGAAGATACAGTACACCCGCCAGGCTACATCTGCAAGAACACAACATCTCACAGAAAAGGGTAAGATACAAAGCTGTGACCTGGCAGGACCTGGGCACTACCCCCACCCCAGCTAACTGCAGAAGGAAAAGAACCAGAGTGGAGAGGGAGTGGAATCACAGGACTGCTAAATAACCAGCCTTAGTAATCTGTCCCAGGAACACAGACACACATTGCACGGTGCTCTGGATATTAGAGGAGCAGAAAAACAATGAGACTAAGACTGCAAACAGGTTACCACAGCTGACTGTCCTGGGACAAAAGAAAAGCAGGCACTTTAAAAGTCTTAAAGGGACAAGGGTTTAACAGGTGGACAAAATCGTCTTGGCATATTCATCCCAGCAGGCTGGGAACTTTAAGGAACTTCAGGCACCCTAACCTCCTGGTTGGCAACGCAGCTCCAAGACACCCCTCATGATGATAAGCAGCCTGACATTCCTTCCTCCCCGCCAGCACCTGCAAGCAAACTTGCTGTCCCCCATTACTGCAGACAAGGTAGAGAGCAGCCCCGCCTACAGCAACCACACAGCTTAACACAGACACTTCTCCTGCACGTGGCTAACCAGCCCAGACCCAGAATCGGCTCCCCACGTGTGGTCGACAGCACAGACAGCAGAGATGGGTGTGGAGACAGGGAGGCACAAAGGGGCCTTGTCCTTGTGGCAGACACATGTGCTGCTGGCCTGCGACCCCGGCCAGTGCCCTAGGCCATCCTGAGGGCCGCTCTGTCCATGGCACTTAGGGGAATAACCCAGAGGCTGCTCCCTGTGTACAGTTAACTGGCACAGACAGAGAAGACAGACAAGGCAACCAGCAAGCAGGAAGGAACTTTGTTCTCCTAGCTGACACATACAACACCCACTGGAGACCACTCCCATTGACATGAAAAGGCAGAAGAACCTTGTTCAATCCCAAATCTCTTAAACACTAAAGAGAGGGCTTGGTGAGACTGAAACTACCAATCTTCCTGAATGAAACAAACAATGGAAAGTTTTAAGAGTAGATTGGATGAAGTGGAAGAGACTGTTAATGGAATAGAAATCAGAGACTAGGAATACAGAGAAAATGAGGCAGAGAGAGATAAAAGGATCTCTAGGAATGAAAGAATAATAAGAGAACTGTGTGACCAATCCAAATGGAACAATATGCACATTAGAGGGGTACCAGAAAAAGAAGAGAGAGAAAAAGGGATAGAAAGTGTCTTTGAAGAAATAATTGCTGAAAAATTCCCCAATCTGGGGAAGGAAATGGTCTCTCAGACCATGGGAGTCCACAGAGCTCCGCACACAAGGGACCCAAGGAAGACACACCAAAACATAATAATTAAAATGGCAAAGATAAAAGACAAAGACAGAGTATTAAAGGCAGCCAGAGACAGAAAAAAGATCACCTACAAAGGAAAACCCATTAGGTTATCATCAGACTTCTCAGAAGAAACCTTACAGGCCAGAAGAGAATGGCATGATATATTCAATGCAATGAAAAAGAAGGGCCTCAAACTAAGAATACTGTATCTGGCAAGATTATCATTTAAATTTGAAGTAGGGATTAAACAATTACCAGATAAGCAAAAGTTGAAGGAATTTACCTCCCACAAACCATTTCTACACTGTATTTTAAAGGAACTGCTCAAGATGGAAGTATGCCTAAGGCTAAATAGCTGTCAGCAGAGAAAATAAAACCACAGCAAAGGAAGTAGACCAACTAAATACTAACTAAATGCAAAATAAAATCAGCTATTCACAAAATCAGTCAAGGGAAATACAAAGAGTTCAGAATAAAAAACATCATATAAAGAGTGGAGGAAGAAGAAAAAGAAGGGACAGAAATAAAGAATCATCAGACTGTGTTTATAATAATGTAATAAGTGAGCTAAGTTAGACACTTAGATAGTAAAGAAGGTACCCTTGAACCTTTGGTAACCATGAATCCAAAGGCTGCAATGGCAATAAGTACATATCTATTGATAATCACCCTAAATGTAAATGGACTGAATGCACCAATAAAAACACACAGAGTTAGTTATAGAATGAATAAAAAAAGCAAGACTCATCTATATGCAGTCTACAAGAGACTCACATCAAACCCAAAGACATACACAGACTAAAAGTGAAGTGATGGAAAAAGACATTTCATGCAAACAATAGGAAGAAAAAAGTAGGTGTTGCAGTACTTGTATCAGACAAAATACACTTCAAAACAAAGAAAGAAACAAGAGACAAAAAATGACATTACATAATGATGAAGGGGTCAGTACAAGAGGATAAAACCATTATAAATATCTATGCACCCAACACAGGAGTACCTACATATGTGAAACAAATAGTAACAGAATTAAAGGGGAAACAGAATGCAATGCATTCATTTTAGGAGACTTCAACACACCACTCACTCCAAAGGACAGATCAACAAGACAGAAAATAAGTCAGGATACAGAGGCACTGAACAGCACATTAGAACAGGTGGACCTAACAGACATCTATAGCACATTCTACCCTAAATTAGGAGGATGCAGATTCTTCTCAAGTGCACATGGAACATGTTCCAGAACAGACCACATACTAGGCCACAAAGAGAGCCTCAGTAAATTCGAAAAGACTGAAATTCCTCCAACCAACTTCTCAGATCACAAAAGTATAAAACTAGAAATAAATTGTATGAAGAAAACAAAAAGAATAAAATACCTAGGAATAAGCCTAACCTAGGAAGTGAAAGACCTATACGCTGAACACTACAAGACACTCCTGAGAGAAATTAAAGGTGACACTAATAAATGGAAATTCATCCCATGCTCTTGGGTAGGAAGAATTAATATTGTCAAAATGGCCATTCTGCCAAAAGCAATCTACAGAATCACTGCAATCCCTACCAAAATTCCAACAGCATCTTCAACAAAGTGGAACAAATAGTCCTAAAATTCATGTGGAAACGCAAAAGACCCCAAATAGCCAAAGCAATCCTGAGAAGGAAGAATAAAGCAGGGGAATCTCACTTCCCAAGTTCAAGCTCTACTACAAAGCTACAGTAATCAAGACAATTTGGTACTGGCACAAGAACAGACCCATAGACCAGTGGAACAGAACAGAGAGTCCAGATATTAACACAAGCATATATGGTCAATTAATATATGATAAAGGAACCATGGACATACAATGGGAAAATGACAGCCTCTTCAACAGCTGGTGTTGGCAAAACTGGACAGCTATAATGTAAGAGAATGAAACAGGATCACTGTTTAACTCCATACACAAAAGTAAACTCGAAATGGATCAAAGACCTGAATGTAAGTCATGAAACCAACAAACTCTTAGAAGAAAACATAGGCAAAACTCTCTTGAATATAACCATGTGTAACTTCTTCATCAACATATCTCCATGGGCAAGAGAAATAAAAACAAAAATGTACAAGTGGGACTATATCAAACTAAAAAGCTTCTGTACATCAAAGGACACCATCAGTAAAACAAGCATCCTACAGTATTGGAGAATATATTCATAAATGACATATCTGATAAGGGGTTAACATCCAAAATATACAAAGAGCTCATGTACCTCAACAAACAAAAAGTAAATAATCCAGTTAAAAAATGGGCAGAGGATCTGAACAGACACTTCTCCAAAGAAGAAATTCAGATGAAAAGATGCTCCACATAGCTAATCATCAGAGAAATTCAAATTAAAATCACAATGAGATATCACCTCACACCGTTTGGATGGCCAACATTCAAAAGATAAACAACAACAAATGTTGGTGAGGATGTGGAGAAAGGGAACCCTCCTACACTGCTGGTGGGAATGTAAATTAGTTCAACCATTGTGGAAAGCAGTATGGAGGTTCCTCAAAAAACTAAAAATAGAAATACTGTTTGACCCAGGAATTCCACTCCTAGGAATTTACCCTAAGAATGCAGGAGCCCTGTTTCAAAAATACATATGCATCTCTATGTTTATCACAGCACTATTTACAATACCCAAGAAATGGAAGCAACCTAAATGTCCATCAGTAAATGAATGGATAAAGAAGAGGTGGTACATATACACAATGGAATATTATTCAGCCATAAGAAGAAAACAAATCCTACCATTTGCAACAACATGGATGGAGCTAGAGGGTATTATGCTCAGTGAAATAAGCCAAGCGGTGAAAGACAAGTACCAAATGATTTCACTCATCTGTGGACTGTAAGAACAAAGAAAAAACAGAAGGAACAAAACAGCAGGAGACTCACAGAACCCAAGAATGGACTAACAGTTACCAAAGGGAAAGGGATTGGAGAAGATGGGTGGTGGGAAAGGAGGGAGAAAGGGAATAAGGGGTATTATGATTAGCACACATAATGTGGGGGGAGCATGGGGAAGGCAGTATAGCACAGAAAAGAGAAGTAGTGACTCCTACAACACTGATGGACAGTGACTGCAACAGGGTATGTTGTGGGGAGTTAATAATGGGGGGAGTCTACCAACCACAATGTTGCTCATGTAACTGTATATTAATGATATCAAAATAGGAAAAAAGTAAATATATATATGCATAGAAAAGGGGCCTATGTTTGGAAGTATAAACTACTAATCAAAAAACATTTAGGGTTTGCTTTCAAATAATTCATTTTTTTGTGATAAATACTCCAGTTTTTTAAGACCTACACTTGTTGAATTGTTTGCTATTTTCTAGTTTCATATGTCACCAGTAAATATTCTCGAGTGACAATACTTGCTGAATCAAATTACTGAAACCATTTATAAAATAAATTTAATTGGTACTTTATTTAATTTCCTTAGTTTATTCTAATTTCTTTTAACAGAGGGTCTCTTCACCATGACACAAAAATAAATTGGAAGGTGATTTCTCTGAAAGCCCACACCACAGCCCCGTCACCACAGGTAGGTCTCATGACTGAACTGCACCCTACATCCCAGACATCTTCCTAACCATTGCTGAAGGTTTCCTCTCAGGACTGTGCAATTTGACTTCTGTTTGCCTGTTTTCCTTCTCCTTTACCCCATGTTTATTCAGTATGACTGTATGTCACTGAAACCTGAGGGCAATGTTCCAGGTCTTTGTTAATTGGACAATTCGTTTCACTCAAATTACTTGAGGCAAGGTGTTTTTCCTAACTCCACCATGTTCAGATTCTTAGCTTGCATTTTGCTTAGGAGAGTTCTCATTCAGTATTACCCAAAAGTACTACGAAAGTCAGCATAGTGTAATGGGAAGAGAACTGTTCTAGAATCCTAACATATACATATACAAGCAAGCTGCTCTGTTCATATAGCTGTGCCATTGTGAGGACAATGTATCTATATGTAAGGAAGTACTCATGTACAAAAAGGCAAGTTAAAAGCTTTTAATTTTATGTCAGTTATGTGATCAGCAGCTCCCATTTTTTCTTTCTTGTTTCTTGGGCTTCCTTCTGTTTGAAATATATCCCACTTATTTTTGCCTGTTCACACCATCCCAACATTTCTGGATCCAGCTCAAATGTGTCTTACTCCCCATATAATTAGGCTTTACTTCACAAAACAAGTTTTGTGTAGCTTATCTTTATATATCCCTTAGGAATTTATAGCATAAAATTTTGCACTTTATAAATGTCCCATAAATACTTGTTGACTTGAAGTAAATCAAAATTAGATTAACATGAAATTTTCTGAAGATGTATTTCCATTTGGAAATACATTGTTTAGTGTCCATTATACTCTCTTCAAAAAGCAATAAAGGAAATCACTTCTTTATGACAAAAAGATTCTTTTTTCCCTAAATGCTTTGGATAAATGGTTACTCTCTGTCTTTAAGGAAAAGTCTAGTCTGCATGGATTTAATCATTATGATATCCCCAAAGATTTCCAAACTTATATACCAAGTATTCTTCTTCAACTTAGTCATATTGCCAACTCGAGAGGGCTTTATCTGAAGGATACTAAAAACTTAAATGTTATTTTCCTATGATATTTTGATAACTTAGTGATTTAATGTAGTCTTTCCTCTAGACTTTAATTTCTCAGTGTTCAAATATTAAAGAAATTAACCTTGGCTAGAATCCTATGATTTCAGGCCTTTAGCAATTTACTACTTGTGTTATTAGAGTTTGGGTGCTATGTTAATAGAGGAATTTATTTTTCCCTTTTAATGAAGTCTGTTTTATTTTAAATGATATCTCAAGGACATAATTTTAACTCATGGGATTGTTAGGCAATTCACTTTTGTATGGGTAATTTCTAAATTGCTTTTTAAAATTTATTATATTCAGGGAAAATGGTTTAAAAACTTTATAATAAATTTAATATATGCCAAAAGTATACTCTTGTGAGAGCAGATATGTCTGTTTTGTAGCTGTGATAGCAGTTCCTTTTAAATCTTCATAAATTTGTAGCCATTATATCAGCTTCTATTATAACAACATAAAAATAAGTATGAGAAAAAGTAAAAAATTCAGGGTATTAAATATGAAGACAGAATCTAGAAAAAAAGATGCACTCATATAAATGACTAGAACGTAAAATATCTTGTTTTACAATTTTTGTTATAATTCATGGCCAGTATAAGAACATTGGCATTGCTAATGTCCCTGCTGAAGTAGCTAACATATTGGACATTTATATTAGATTTCCTGTGACCTGTTCTTTTCTACAGTTATGCAGAAAATTGATTCATAAGGTGGGTGCTTTTCCATACCAGAAGTATAGTAGATACACAACGTATAGCAGTTTTGCATAAGTAGTGAGTGGATATTTATGGAGGTGCTATGCCGTGGTTGTTTGTTTCACCCTGGAAGAGGGCAAGGAGAACCTAAGAAAAGGGTTAGTCAAGATATTAAGATGTCAGGGTTTCATCTATAATCCCATCTTCACCTTGATTCTGTTGGGAAACAAGTGACTTCCATTCACACCTAATAATGCCCCATTTGAGGAATCACAACCCACATCTGACTGTTACCTAGAGTGGAAGTAAAACATTTCAGTTTACAAAGAACATTCATTGAAACAGACAAGGCCAACAATGTCTGAGGGGCAGGTTGGTTCGGCACATGCCAAACATTTGCTGCTGCCTCACTGAGCTGATATCTCACTGCTAAAGGCCAAGTAAATATCATCTAGGGCCATGCGTTTTGAAAATTTAATTTTTATGTTTTGTTTCAGAATCATTTAAATAACTGGAAATAATGGGCCCCCAAACAGATGCAAAGTGTTTGCTAGAATCTGAATTTTATTAGAAGTTTCCTAAAAACCTTTGAAGAAATGTGGGCAGCGTTTACTTTTCTACTTGCCTATACTTGAAAAAACAACAGTTAGAGTTGATGTGTATTAACAAACAAATTACCAGCTTGTATTTGTATTAATAGTTTTCTGTTCAACAATGCTTTTTTGTGTGTCCTGATCTTTTCTGTCTGTTTTTAGGGTCACATGTACAATGCAATGAGTGAGACTCAGTATCCCCAATATCCCAAGAAAGAAAAGAAAAAAATCCAAATGAATTTATTTTACCCTCTATACTTTTGCATATTTTCAAGGTTCTTGGAAGCTGTTAATAAAATAAATGAGAGATTAAAATTAATATATAAACAGTCACAGTATGTCAATATATTCAACTTTGAAAATATGAGTCAGTGATAAGCTTTATAATAGTAATGTACAGACTGACTCATCCTCTAGTAAAAATGAAAAGTAATTTGAAAACATTTTGACACACTATTAATGAAGTTCCATAGAATTGAGACTTGCAGCCTGTCCATTCATAGATTGAGTAACCTCAAATGTTCCAACATGTTGAACATACATATAGGCAAGTTTGAGTTAACCCAAGTGTATTTGCTTTATTCCCTACATTTTTGCATATTTTCAAGATTCTTGGGAGCTTTTCATGAAACATGAGAGATTAAAATTAATATATAAGCAATCATAGTATGTCAATATATTCAACTATGAAGATACTCAACTACGAGTCAGTGATGGGCTTTTTAACAGTCATTCTGCATGAAAATACCTACAGTATGAAACTCACTGATGTTACAGTATGCAGATGACATTTTTATTGGCTGTGGGGTTCATTACTTCAAAATGAAATGAAAACAGTGCCCTTAAAATTATGAAAAAAAAACAGTTTTGATAATCCCAAATAAGGAACTGTGCAATTTAGAAAATTAAGTGAAAATTCAATAAATAACTATGCAAAAGATCCCACAGCAAACAAACCTCGGCATATCAGCATCGATGTCAAATTACTTGAAATATTTGTCAATGAAGTAGTAGATTATTTTCATCATTATCAAGAACTCTGAATTCAGCATTCTACATATATTGTACAAATGCTGTCCTTTGAATCCTCAGTGTACTTACAGTGTGTTTTCTTGATACATTTCTGAATCATTCTCATCCCATGAGATGATGGTGCTTGACCTCAAATACTGTCTTCCATAAGTGTACATCTGCTACAGAGTTTAGTCCCAGTGACCTGCTATATTGAACTAATATTATTGTAATGAAATTTTTTCCACTTTAAAAATTTCTATGCTATTTACTTAGATTTTATAATATTTGAAAATTATAAAACAAAACAAAGGCAACTGATCTTCAAAATATTTTGCATCAGAGTGACATGAGGAAAGAAGTTAAAACTCTTTGACATAAGATATGTCACGTAAATATCCAATGCTCAAAACAGGAGAAGAGAGGTAAGTACACATTATAGGAAGCACAGTGCTCCATTCTGCTGTAGTTGACCTCATGCCAGGATTGCTTCCTGCTGTCTTCAGAAAGACATGTCTGAAGCCCATAAATCCAAATTTATCTTCACAGTGTCTCAAATATTAATCCTTCTTATTTCTAAAATGTACCCAAATCAATTACATGATAAAATACAGGAAAGTGGGAAAGTAAATAGGAGCTGCTCCTTGCTGAAATCAAGCAGCAGATACACTTAAACAGTTGGTATAACTCATTCTTGAGACAATACCAGTGAGCTCTGTATGCTTCCAATACTGCCTGCTGAATTCTCCTTTGACACAGTTTTTTTTTATTTTACTATTATTAATATACAATTACATGAGCAACATTATGGTTACTAGACTCCCCCTATTATCAAGTTCCCACCACATACCCCATGGCAGTCACTGTCCATCAGCATAGTAAGATGTTATAGAATCACTACTTGTCTTCTCTGTGTTATACTGCCTTGCCCAGCTTCTTCATGAACATATCTCCCCGGGCAAGGGAAACAAAAGCAAAAATGAACAAATGGGACTATATCAAACTAAAAAGCTTTTGTACAGCAAAGGACACCATCAGTAGAACAAAAAGACATCCTACAGTATGGTAGAATGTATTCATAAATGACATATCCAATAAGGGGTTGACATCCAAATTATATAAAGAGCTCACACACCTCAACAGACAAAAAGCTAATAATCCAATTAAAAAATGGGCAGAGGAGCTGAACAGACACTTCTCCTTTGAGACAGTTTAAAACAAATTAACACTTGTTTGTTGTACCCTTTAGGTGCTCCTATAAGCTTTTTTTTTTCTATTTTTTGGCTGGGGATCCATTTAAACTGCAGGGCTGCTAACTGATAGTGGCAGGAAGAGCTCAAGCACCTCTGATTTGTCTGGGGTTGTACACCCACACAGCCTTCGGACTGCTTCCAGCACTAATTGAGGAAATAATTCTCATGCCATCATTTTGTTGGGGAAAAACAGCTAACATAAAAACATGACAACAATTTCTACAACAACTATTACTCCAAACCATAGCTACATGCAAAATAATGGACTCCTGTTTGTTTGGCAAAAGGCAATAAAGGGTGATTTAGGAAAATACTATTTTTGTTATTTATTGACCTATCACTCCTGTTCGGCAAGTTTGGCTGAAAGGAGTATTATTTTGCAAGTGATGTCTCTATTTTAAGAATAAGAGTGCAAAAGACAGAAACAAGTGGAGTCAGGCTTCCTACTGTTTTTTTGTAGACATTCAAGGACAGCTTTGGTGGAGAATAAAAGTAACTAAGAAAAAGAGCAACAGAAGAAAAGAGTAAGTTAAAAGGCCTACCAATAAGATGTACTGATGAGGTTGGTTGGCAAAGAGGACAAAAGCAGAAGTATATAACCTCAAAATAGACATTCGTGTGTGCAAAATTAGGGATGCTGCAGAAAATAGAATAAACTCAAGTTTACATGGAATATTAAAGGACTTTTCAACAAAGTGCTGGTTAAGGCAAATACAAATTTCCAATCCTAGAGAGTCAGTTTAAGAGAAATAAGTGAGATCGAAGAAAGCAGAGCAATTCCTACTTTTGAAAGAACCCAAGAGAAGAAAATATTTTATTCCAATCGCAACTGTAGGAAGGAAAAAAGTGGATGATTAAGCTACAGCTACAAAGAAACGTTATTTTGGGAAGAAGTTCTAAATTGTGATTTAAAAAATGCCTTTGGCTCAGTTTCTAGAATATACTCACACTTTGATTTGAGTAGGTAAATTTAAGAACTGGTAACATCATAATCTCAAATGACAATTTTAATTGCCTTGGGGCTTATTTTAATTGCCCCACAATGGAAGCAGTAGAAATGGAAATATGGGGTAAGATTTCAGCTCAAAATGACACTTTAAAGAAATATTTGTTCAACTGAATTCTCAGGTCTTCCACAAAACTGCTGCATCTTGTGTGTGGAAATGTAGTGGACATCCCTGAGTTCATGACTCATTTGAACATAAACGGCTGTGCAGAAGGCTTCTAGCATCTGGATGTGTGTTATTACTGATTTCTATGACAGTAACTCTATTCCACAGTCAGGCAAATATTTAGTTCACATTATAGGAAATGCTTTGCGGAGACTATCTTCTTAAGAAGCAACAACAGGATGTGTTATTGGTTTCTGCAGTACTCTAATTTGTGAATTTACATACTGACTATCTCTTTAACAAATTCCTTCAGAAAAGGTTCTCTGCATACAAAGTGGGTGTACATCTTGCAGACAGAATGAAGAAAGTGATTCACCCAGATGACTTTCCATTCTGTGATTTAAAAGTTTAAAGGCAGTTTCGGGGACTCTAAGAATGTTACTTCCAGTTTCTAAATTTATCTGCAATACATTATTCCAGTTAATGAGCTAGAATGCATTACATATAATTGTTAAAGGCCAATTACCTTTCGCTATTATTTTAATTGTAAATATCACATTGTCTGGCCCCTTAAAGTCTGCCTTCAGAGGTTAATGTGTACTGCTGGACATAGTCAGTTTTAAATTATACAGGGTTGAATTATTTTCTAGCAACATGCCTTTGTTCACAAACTCAAATTAACCTGAAGTTTGGAGTACCCTTAATTTTCAACAGCCCACCATTGAAAACACACACACAATTTGAAACTTACTGAGATCAAGTTATTTCATGTGTTTAACATGAATTTTCTACATTACTGAAATTTAAGTGAAAAATAATTTTGTAGGTCTTTTTTGATATTCTTTTCATGCTACAATTTAACCATGGCATCTGCATGAGAGGTGTACTTAGGGACTAAAACAAGGCAGGTATTACAGTGAGGCATTGCTGGGGTCAAATCTGACTCTGCTGCTTAATATGTGGAGGTTTTAGGCAAGTCATGTAATATCTTTTGGTCTCAGCTTCTACTTCTGTAAGGGGGGGAATACCAACCCTGTGGTGGAGCATTAGGCGAACAGGTGTCCTGTTTGTCTGTTGTTAACTTGACATCACTGCACCACCTTCCAAGACCTTCTCTGGATCACTCTAGGAATGCCAACCATTGTATTTGCCCTAATCTCTTTCTCTGTTTAGTTCTCAGTTTGCCGCGTGGCAGCCTTTCCTGGGGTCTCAGTGGGGAACAGAAGAAGTTAGAATTTTCTGCAAGCCATTACTGCCAAATAAATGTGTGAGTGGACAAAAAGCTCACAGAAGCAACCTCAGGAGCTGTTTGGAGCTTCTTCAAGATCTCCCTGTTGTTTTTTGTTTGTTTGTTTTAATGAACTTTAGTGAGTACTTCTCTGACATTCCTTCCTCCACCTTTCAACAATTGTGTAAGCCCCTAATTCCTAGGTTCATTTATGGATTATACAGAGTGGCTTCTGTTTCCCTGAGTAAAATAGACTGATATTGCAGTAACAAGATAAAACAAGGCAGAAATATCTAACATTTTATGTCAACTGGGTAAGCTCTGAATATGTCATACGTGTGTTATCAAGGTAGAAAATAAAATCTATCACTTGTTATGCCAATAATAATGATAAAGATAAATATTGTTGAACACTTACTAAGTCCAAAAAATACCTTTAGTAATTTAAACTGCTTTCCTACCTAATACTTACAAGTAACCTAGGAAGTAAATAATGTTAATATTCCATTTAAAAGATGAGGAAACTGAGGCACGGAGAGGTTAAGTAACTTGCCCAAGGACATGGGCTGTAAGCAAGAGTAAAAACTTGAAATTAACAAGTTTGTAAACCTGCACTTTTCACCATAATACGTAGTATTGTCTTGAAGCCTAGCTTTACCCTCATGTTCTATATTTTGCAGTCTGTGCCTATAACCACCTCATGAGGCTGTACTATATGAGCTATTCCCTCAAATACTTAGTATAGTGTACCCTCCACAATAGATCCTAAAAGACATTTCTTAACAATATTACTAATACTGTTATTTTTAAAATTAAGACTTCTAATAATTTCCATAGTAAGATCTCTGAGAGCGGAGACCTTGCCTTGCTCATTTCTCTACCTTAGAGCTCCAAACACAGGGCCTGACATAAGCAAAATTGTTCTAGGCTCTCTATTGTCAGAATTTAATAAGATACTGCTAATGAATTGTCTTTACCTTATTTGTCAAACTGAATTTACATAATTAAGGTAGTTATAGCTTAAATTTGTATTAAAAAATAAAATTTCACTGGATTAATAGATTTATAAATTTAAGAAATCATTTGTATTGCAGGACACTTTAATTTGTGTAAGTACATTTGAGTTTTTTTTTTTAAGTTCTGGCATAAAAGTATCAGGTTTAAAAGAAAAGAGTTAGATTCTATTCAGATGATATAAAATATTTCAAAGAGGTATGGCTTAGATGGATTATATTTGGAAAACAAAATTATGTTACTCAAATAATATTTTAGACAGCAAGATATTATATTTAGACATCAATACAATATTTTAAAAGTAGTTATATACATAAGTATATTTTAGACATCCACACAAACTCACATACTATATATATATGCATGTGTGTGTGTATATATGCTGTTATCACATAAAATGTTGAAGAAAATTATTTATGAATTATAGAGTAAGTAATATGATCATAGCAAACAACACTTTCCTATACTCTTATTAAATTTTATAGTTTATTAATGGCAAATATAATTTTGAAAAACATAATTTTGGATGACAATTCAATCTTATTCTAACATGGCTACATGTGTCTTGAAATAATAAACTGAACTTCTCACCAGGAAAGTAATATATGCCAGGAATTATTTTCAGTTAGGAACAGGAAAAAGAGTTAAATCAAAACCTTCAAAAATGTTGCCAAAGCTACTTTTTGTTTTCCTCCTTCACATCAAGACTTTGTTTCTTTAGCAAATGAACTTGAGACCATACATCTTTGATTGTTTTTGACTTTTTATAACGGATATGCAAAGGGCCTTGGGTTGAGAACATTTATCTAGCTAGTATATCATTTGTCTCTCTATAAAAACAGCTGGAATGGTTCTGACTTCTACAAGACACTTCATTTTTGATAGTGTTAATCTTTTTATGAGGATTTTTTTGGTAGTAATTATTCCCTTTAATATAATAAGATTTCTTGTTTGCTTATGTTTTTGTTTTTTAAGGTTGTTAGGAACAAATAGATATGGGCTAAAGGTTAAATATATAGGCTGTATGGTATATAGTTTATTTAGAAAATTGACAGGCAGTTTCCATGGCAGTTTAAAACTATACGATAAAATTATTTAAAATATAACTTCTCTTTAAAGATATTAGAGTGCCTATCTCTCTAAATCAGGAAAGATTTATAAAGGCTACTGCACATGTGTGTAGCTTATTAATAAATACATTTCATATGTATTTTAAAAACTAGGTATACTTAAATTTAAAAGAAAAATAATAGCTACATTATATGTTGGAGAGTCCAAACTTTGACCATAGGAGCTGTCAAGGCGGATACATATTTCATTTGTACCACTGTATATATTTAAGTTCCATAATGCCCTGCATCTCTGAGATACCAGGTTACTGTTTTTGTATCTTACAGCCCACACCTGAGCACCTCAGTCCCTATGGTCACTACACTGTCTAATCCAGCAATGCAGGTTTTTAGCCACCATAATATAATCTTGAACAAAGTTCATGAATAATCCATGTGGAAATGAATCTTGCTGTCACATTAGTTTCTGGCTAATCTGGTTTTGTCAAGTGTATAATTATGTTTATGAAATTAGTAGATTGTGCTGCCTTCAGTATTGGTGTAACATGTAGTGACAGAAACAGAGGCTTATTGACCACCAGAGCTGTAAAATGGAAAGGGAAAGAATGCTTTCCTCCTTAAACTAAATGTATTCCTCAAGGAGTTAGGAAGTTAGGTGGAGAGGCATCTGATCTAACAACTTTATTGTATAACCTCTATATCCCATATGGCAGACAAAATGATTTTGATATTTATTTTTAATACAGCTCCAATATTTAAAAATATTTATTTATATGTTCATTTACATCTATATATTCATTTGTACACATATATGGAATATATACGCATGCATATGTATATGTATATGTGTGTATATGTGTGTTCACCTTCTGAAATATCAATTTACTTATTTTGTTTACCATGAGGATGGTAACATTTTACTGTCCATGATTATTGAGACACACTATGGTATTACATTTTTCTACTTTTATTTAAAAATAGGAATATATTATTATTATATATTTCAAAATTGGAGATATATTTCTTTGTTTGATTATGTTATCATGTTTATCATTTACTGTAATATCCATGTTTTGTTAATTATTTATTACTTGAAGTATCATTATATTGTATGTAATAATGTACATGTTATTATACTTCAAACAATGAATTTGGAATTTTTCAGAAAATACAATTGTCATAGTTTTATGAATTAGACACAAATTTTCAAAAATCAGAGAAAGAGTAAAAGAGACAAAGAGAAAGAAAGACACAGAATGTGAAATTAAGCTAAATGTTTTAGAATAAAATATTTTTTTAAACCCAAACAAGCCAAATTATCATGTACAGAAGAAAACAATCTCAGTTTAGTTCCTGCTTTAGCATAAATTTCAAGAACATTTTAACAGAAACATATCTCTTCATGTCTCTTTGTGAAAAATGTGTAGTTCTATAACATTTTGCATTATTTCAAATGACATTCTATTTAGATATCAGGTAATATGGTTTACTTATGCTGATTATGCTGAATGCACCTTAATACTTAGAACATGAGAATTAAATAGATCTTTCCAGGGATTCACTAAAGAGTGTGTTAAAAAGGTTTTAAAAAATAAAAGCCCACTAAAGAAAACATTTGCAACATCTGTTACTTTTAGTATACAGTATTTTAAAGTCTTTAAATCCATATGCCAGGATAATACCAGGAAAACAAAATTCAAACACCATCTTATTTAATAATTGACTAGGGATATTTAAATAAATCTGAGCACCGTTTTTTAAAGATGCAACTATTTATCAATTCAAATGACTATATGCAATAATAATTAAATCTGCTTTCATAAGCTCAAAACTTCAATTTTTAGTTCTTTTCATTTGTAAACAAAGGATCAAGAGAAAAAAGAGTGACTTTGTAACAAATCTATGACATAATGATATTTTCATTAATAAACAATTCAAATGGGCAAGCAGTGAATCATTTTTAGAATAGAGGTCACCATAATAGCAGGATTAATAAAGAGATTTAGCTCTAGTGATCTATTTTGTTGTCATAAATTTTGCTCACAGGGTGAAAATGATATAGGAGGTATTGAAACATTTCATCATTATTAAAATATTAATAGAAACTAAAAAAGCATTAAATATACTTGAAAATCAGTATTTATGTTTTATAAATCAAAGGGGAAAAGTAAAGTTAGGAGAAGAAGAGATATTTGAGCCTGTAATAGCTAGGGAAGGAAGGTTCTAGTTTAGATTCTTAAAGTAGTTTGTTCTCCAGGACCTGCAAAAAAAATTACTATGCTAACATTTACTGTACATTTATTATATGTTCTTGGACTTTTTTTTTTAAGATGACCTGGTAGTAGTCAGCTAGGCTTGTTCCATAACTGTGCTGGGGGTCCAGGACCACCTTCAGGCTCACTGATTCACTGGACGGTTTCACAGGACTCAGAAAAGCTGTTATATTCACAAATGCAGTGAAGGAATATAGATTAGAGTCAGCAAAGGCATGTAGCACCCGCATGAATGACCTCAGCTACCCAGACTCCAGACATACAAGAGCAAAATTAGATGTTCACCCAAAATCACATTGTTAGCATAAACTCTATCATCAAGCTGGAAGTGGCCCACTGCCTCAGGCATGCAAAAACACTCTTATCAGATAGAAGACACCAAAGGCTCAGAGTTCATGCATCAGGTGCAGGCCAAGAGCCTAAAATAGGCCTTTGTTGGCAATAGGCCATATGTAAGCAACCCAGGATTGCTGAACTAAAAATTTCCTGACAATTAGCATACCCCCAAGATTAATGGCTTGAAACAAACAACGTTTTTTACCTCCCAGTTGTTGTGGGTTAGGAATCCAGATACAGATTACCTGGGTTCTGTGCTTCAGAGTCTCTCACAGGTGGCTAAGTTGCTCAGAGATGTAGTCATCTCAGGGTCCACTGGGGAAGGATATACTTCCAAGCTCACTCATAAGGTTGTGGGAAAGATTCATTTCCTAATGGGCTTTTGGACTGAGAGCTTCGATTCCTTACTGGCTGTTGGCCAGGGACAACCCTCAGTTCCTTGCCATGTGAGCCTCTCCAGCAGGACAGCTTGCTTCCTCAAAGTGAACAAGCCAAGAAGTCAAGAGGAAGAGCAAGAGAAAAAGTGCTTGCAAGATGAAAGATAGTCTTTATAACTAATCTGGGAAGTGACATCCCAGCACTTTTGACCTGTTATATTCACTTTGAACAAGTTATAGGTCCAGCCCATATCAAGGAAAAGGAACTGTCCAAAACCATAAATAAAGGAGGCACAGAACAATGGCAACCATTTTAGAAGCCTGCCTGCCAGAACACAGTACACAATTTTTACAAGAAATCCAGGATAATTGACAGAGCCACTCTATGGCGACAATGAAACAAAAGCAAAACTACTCAGAAATCATGTCTGAACACAAAAAGAAGGATACAATACAATCAGAAATACAACCAAACATGCCCCTCTCTTGACTAACATGTGTCACTACTGCTGCTTTACCTATGCTTAGCCAAGGCTTAGGGTTACTCAGGCTGACCCTAACTGTGCTTTGCTCCTCTTGCATCCTAGATAAAACTTAAGACACCCAATAATGAAATCGACCCCATCCCTGAGACTATACTATCTAGAACAATCTTCACTTCTTTAAACCCTTCCTAAACCAAAACTTTCCAATTAGCCTCTTCTAAATCCTCCTTACTGAGACACCTCATGGCTCCCCACGATATTCCTACTTCCCTGGATGCCATAAGCTAATAAACCTAACTTTCTTTCACAATAGGTGATTCCTTGTGGTCTTTGGCTGGTAGGCATTAAACTAAGCTTTATGCTAACAACTTGCACATACTGTTTTATTTAAATTCCCCAAGTCCCGTTAGACATGTATTATTAATAGTTGTATTTATCAAATAAGTTTTCTGAGGCTTATAGAATTGAAGAGACTTTCCCTACTAGCAAAGCTAAGGTTTAAACTCAGACAGTCTGTCTCTTGCATGAGCTTTAAATCACTCAACATATCATATCACTCTTCTACTACCTCTTTGCTATGTACATAATGGCATAATGGTATGTTTTTATATCTGTCTCACCTTCGAACTCTAATATTCTCCCTAGAGGAGAGAGATCATTTTATAGGTCTTTCTGTTGAATAAATAAAATATTGCAGATAACCATATACATGTATTTCATTTAAAAATCATATGTATCTAAAATTAAATTATATTTTCACCCCTGACCTCTATGCTGGACTTCATATCTAAGTTTTTGGTATTGGTCTGATCTTTTCTTTTAGTTAAAGTGAATATGTACATGTCTTGCTCTTCTGTACTTAGTTCGTCACCAGAACTTCATCTCACTTCTTCTAATGCATGTCTACTTTACAGTGCCTGCGTTCCTGGTTGCTTCAGTTTCTCATATGTCTGGTCTTCTGGAACTATGGTCTATTTTGCTAATTTAATCCTGAGATACCAAAACCATCTTCATAGCTGAGTCCTTATTTATTGCTTTTAACCCTCGATGAGAATAACTTTCTCTGGATGAGACTCTATTCATATGTGATTATGCCCACAGGCTGGGACTTCTGTTTCAGTGCCTACTTAGTGTCTTTTTTCTTGAAGACAATTTTTGCTTATCTTTCCAGTTTATCTTACCTTTTTTTTTTCCCCAATATGGTCAGTTCCTCTTAAAATGTGCCTAGGCCTAGGGTGTGACTTGCTGAGGTACTGGGTGACTTGGAAAAATATTTAAAACTCTACAATTTTAAAATGAATAAACTGCCTTTTACTCCAGCTTTGCTTATTATTCATGCCAATGCTATATCTTGCTACTAGATTTATGTACCCAGACTGAAGCATCATTTAAAATATGCTATTTCTTTACTGTAAAATCCATCAGAGATACTCTGTTGCATATAACTAGCTTTACTCCTAGGTCTGTTGTTCACAGCTTTTGCAATGTGCATTCTTCACTTTTCAAATCTACAAACGTCAGTATATTCTTCCTATTCTAGTCAAAATTGTCTATTAGCGTCCAAATGCATGAATGTGCATAAATGCATATACGTCTTCAAACCTTGCTCAAGCTCCCATTCCTCTGTGAAGTCTTTTTACCACCACTTGCCTCTAATGATCATTCCTTCTGAGTGTCCAAAACACTATTAACCTAAATCCAGATGTAGAACTGTTATCAGGTACATAATGCTTGTATGCTTTACCTGAACAAGATTTTAAAGCAAGCACATAGAACACAATTGTGAAGACCTAGTAAATTAGAAAAGAAAACAGTTTAATTACAGGCTGATAGAGATAACTTAAGGGTTTTTGTGAATGAGTGGATTTTCCAATATTGTTTCTCCCAAAAGAAGACATCAAGACAAACAATGGAGTGTAAGTGGATTGTTCGGGAAGTGATTCATGAACACTGGTAGGAACATAGGGAAATGAAATAGGAAAAGGAAAGCTGACAGTAAAGGGTGCAAATAGGATGCTATTGTGAGCAACAGGAGCTCATTCCTACTGAAGAATTCTGGGAAACAAGTTAAAACACAGTCCCTGGACTTAGCAAAATGAGGGATAGGATGAGAATTGTCACAAACTCATGTCTGTCATTAGCTGAAAGCAGTTCCCAAAGGCATTAATTCCCCAGCACTTCCAGCCTGCACTTCTCTCCCTGTGCACATGGGCAGAGGGCCAGTGCTTTGGAAGACATAAAAGGTCCATAAATAAAAAGTTGCAGGGCTGGAGTTGGAATTTGAAGCAGCCATCATGGGTTTTTTAAGTGTCAAGAGGATGTAGAAAGATACTAACTGCATTTAGTACTGAGGGTGAAAAAATTTAAGTGTGTCTATATTAGGTTACATTAACTTGTTTTGTGGCCATGGGGAAATATATATGGACTGTACTTGTAATGATTAAAGCAAGTTATTACTAATAACTTACAAGTACTTTGTTTGATGAAACACTTTGTTACTAGATAGAGAATTTTAAGTGTAAAGTCTGAAAAACCAGGTATAAATATCACAAATTATGATCATTGTATTTCCATTGTTTCCTGTGAGATAGTCCTCCATTCCAGTATTATCTGAAGTGTGGTGTGCAAAGTGTGTTACTAGGTCACCATAATTGGAGAAGCTGGAGTTATGTTAAATCAACCAGACCAATAGCATACCACCTGTATTACTAAGTTCAGTTGAGCTTTCAATTTATATTCTGGCACAGGTTTCTTATCTCCCATAGTGGGAACAAAGAGATTGCAGACCAGCTATTTAGAGAAATATAAACTCATGAAACTATTTTTGCCCACTGTGTAATCATATACTTTTAAAAACATGCTGAATTATATTGTTCTACTTACATGTTCAACAAACAGCCATTGGATTATAATTAAATTTTCCATGTAAAATCTTCAAAAGAGAAAAATTGGATGGGACAATTAAATTAAATGTTATGGTTAATTTACTGGATGTATTTTGCTTATTAGCAGGTCCTGAAATATGGTTGCCAGGTTTTGAAAAACTGTCTGAGAAGTCAATGTGCCTCCTTGTTAAGATAGTTCTTCCTCACTACTCTGCAACAGTAATGGACCTTAAATGACAATGGTAGGATTCATTCCTTTTTTTAGTTCTAGACTCTAGCTTATTACCAGAGTTTGTAGAAGTTTATTAATCATAATTTTACATGGTCAGTGCTTTTGAGAATTTGCCGAATCCTATTAATTATCAAAAAAGGAAATTGATATCCATAGAGCTGACATTAGTAGGCTAAGAAACTTAGTTATAGAAAGTACTATATCCAAAGATTTCTTAAACCCCACACACATGGTAACTTTGATAATCCTGTTTCCAATTCTTTGAATAGTGAGTATTATTATAGCTGAATGGACAAATATAAAAATTATATCACTAAATCTTTAGATCATTTAATTTTATGCTAAATGAAACCAAATGCATTTATCTTTCTGAGAACTAATTCATTATCTATAAGTGAGTCAGATAGTGAGAGTGATAGTATTATAATTGGCCCCATAATTGAAAGATTAATTAAGAAAAAAGAACTTAAATATACAATAGGAATTGGGGCCTTCTCTTATTTCTCTACCAAGAAATAAGCCAAAGAAGTTCTTGATATTAGTATGTGCCTCCTATTTAATGAACATAAGCAAAATTTAATGCAAAATTCAAAAATAGCACCTTTGTAAAAGTCAGGAGTAATCTCTTTTTTAAAACATGTATCATTTAATAATAAATTTTTAAGTAGTGAAATTATTATTTTAATTATCTTCCTTTAGATGTGCCTTAGAAATTACTCATTTGTAGCTTTTCTAAATATATTTGGAAATTCAGATTCTGAATTCACAGACCAGATGAGCCAAAAAAAAAAAAAAACCCTTTTGGAGAGTGTGGAAATACATTCAGTTAAGTGTATAAGAAAGTTAATTTAGAGTTCTAGAAAAATCACTTGGTCTCTACTTCCTAATTTGTGAAATAAATTGCTGAGCAAAATGATACTTCCTGATCTTTTCTGGACCTAAAGTGCTGTAATTTATATTGAGTCTCTATTGCTGTGGATACGACTATCAGGAGAGAACATGAAGTGAAAAAATGACCTAATAGAGCCCTGTGATCAGTTCTATGATGCAAAGCTAATGGGATGCATGCTAAGGGTGAGCACTAAGTAATGCAAAAATGTCAGACTGGTGAGACTAAGTGTGTGTAACATCTGCCCTCAATAATGGGCATCAGCAAGTAAAACCATGCTCAACAAGATATATAATGTATCAGTGTGTGGTTATTTTATTTAAAGAACTTTTCCAAATAAAGGCATTGGCTAAGAAAGAATAGGAAAAAGAATGAGCACAAGGAACCAACTAACACCACTGGGTGGAGGGTGGGGGGGAGATATGAAAAAACATATCTAATTTTGTTTGTGCTACTCTACTCAGCAAATTTGCCATTCTTTGTTCTCCTTCATTTGATGTCTGAATTGATTTTTGTACCTATTTTCAACTTTTTCTTTTTTGACTAGATTACAAATTCTTTGAGGTAAGAGGGTATGTTTTACTTATCTTCATTACAATATCACACATTGTGATATTTCTCACAGGGGTGATGTTCAAAAAACTAATGTAAGTTAAATATTATGAAACTCCAAATATCACATTGGGGCCATTAATACTACCAATTATGGGCAAAAACCCTGGAGAAAGAAACACATAAAACCATGTGAGATAGAGGCTGTACGTTTTCTCATAATATAAGACTTTGCATTGAATTGAGTTATGGACATGGCATCAAAGTGACATTACACCATCCAGGAATATGACAACTAACATCCATTTTGTTCCATGTGATTGGATCTAGAGCAGCTTGAACAAAGGAGATGACCTTGAGAATAGAGGCCATGAAAAGTAAGCATGAAAATAATATACATTAAAACAAGCAATCCAAAGTAGACAACTGGGTCCCTGAAAATGTTGTGAAAAAATATAAGATTGTCTCATCCTCTTTAATAAATAAAAATTAAAAAAAATTAAGCCATTTACTAGTTGTGTCTCTAATACTCATAGCTCTCTCTATTCCTGTCCCAAGCTCCAAGCACATAAAATACAACTGACCCTTGAACAACATGAGTTTGAACTGTGGGAGTCCATTTATTCAAGGGTTTTTTCAATAAATATATTGGAAATATTTTTGGAGATCTAAGCCAATTAGAGAAAAACATTTCTCTAGCTTATTTTATTGTAATAGTACAGTATATAATATATATACACCAAATATGTGTTAATAGTTCATGTTATCAATAAGACTTCTAGGCAACAGTAGGCTATTAGTAGTGAAGTTTTGGGGGAGTCAGAAATTACATGCAGATTTTCAGCTGCATGGAGAGGTGGTCAGCATCCCTAACCCTCATGTTGTTCAAGGGTTAAACTTGTCTGAAATGTTAACTACAACAATGGTGGAGTTTCAGCATTGTACACTTTCTGATTTATGATAATTTGAATGAGTCACTAGTATATTGATGAAAAAAATTCTTCTCATATTGGTTCACTATTATTGAATTGTGATTCCAGGCTGTTAGACACAAACCGAGGTTACATCACTAACTCCTGTGTAACATGGATCAGGCTCCCAACATCTTGTTATCTCAGTTTCCCTATCTGTAAACGAAAATGCAAATAGTGAACTCATGCTCTAAGTAGAAAAATTGAAGGTAAACACTAAAAATCTTATAGTTACTTGATGTACAGAAAGGGACTCAATATGCAGCAGCTATTATTATTTATTTTTCTTTGTTTGTATGAACATTTTATTATATACTATGTGATGTGAAATCACGTTAAAAGTGAACAGGAATACACTGGTAAAATAGTATATAGCTTTAAAGAATGCACAGCTCACTAAAAGAGGTAGACTTGTGAAAAAATGGGACAAAATATGATAATGATATACATTTGATCCTTAAAGAATACATAGGAGAAGGACCTGACCTAGTCTAGAAAGGCTTGTGGAAGGAACTCAGAGAATATGACACTTGAGTTTAGGCATAAATGATGATTAGGAGGCAACCAGATGGCAGGGGATAGAGGAAGAATACCCATTCCTTGAAGAGCAAGAAACCTGTGCTGAAACTCTTGAGTTATATGCTATCATAGAGCTAATTACAATTTGATAAAGCTAAGGCTAGAGTCTGCCAGAAAAAGAGGCAAACTCTGCAGAGTGACTGAGAGATATGCAAGGATCAAGGAGGTCATAAAGGACTTTGAAACTTTTGCTAAAAATTTGCATTTTATCTTGATCTAGGTGGAAACCATTTTTTTTAAACCATTGAAAATAAGTTAGGGTGGAAACCAGTTAAATTTACAGAAGAAAGTGTGTAGATAAAAGTAGAGACTATAAATGACACAACTTTTGGGAAGTTTTAATTTTGAGAAGGAGAAAATGACTTTGAGCTGGATTACCCAGAAAAATCAATGAGACTGAATGACTAGGGCATGGGTCAAGGTAAGAAAGGTTATAGAACAGGCAGACAGAATGTTTCAACACAGTCTTGTACTGGAACTTAGGGGAAGTTGGAGCCATACCTCATCTCTAATACTCAAAGCAGATGAGATTTTGAAGACTACGTAGCAACCACTTAGTGAGTCTGTCTTCAGGGGAAGTACTTTCTTGGAGCAGAGCCAGGATTACCGTATGCCCATTCTGAGGAGATGCTGAAAATGCATGAGGATTATTTCACAATGTGTAGGGTAACCCAATGAACAGAGTGGGAGTGATTTGAAAGGATGGAAATTGGATTGGGGAAAGTAAATAGAAAACAGAAATAAGTATGATAAACCAATTAGTAATAAGGTATTATAATTTTTAGGGGATTCCAGGGTTCCAAAGGTTTTAATATGAAGTAATTATCTAGGTTTCCAAAAATAATATTCCCCAATAAACTGATGCTTGATTGATTTGACTTCAGAGGGAGGCTATTAGAAATATTCTGGAGTCCCTGGTTGCTCCTTCCAAGGAAAGGATTTAGCTTTTTCTTAGGTTAACTGTAATAATTTGGTAATCTGTGTGTTTGCATTTTAGGTAAATAGTTCAATCAATTCATGAAGAAAGGCTGCAAATCATTTTGCTTATGACGTGGTTGGAATTTTTACCTAATTGTATAAGTTGTTTTCAGATAAGATTTTTTTCTCAGATTGCAGTCCTCCTCTTTCATTATTTATTAACCACAGTAACACATATAAAGCTACTGAAATTTCAAGTGGTACTCTTTTGGGTAAATACATACATAAAGAAAAGGTGGTATTTCTAGTATAAAGACCAATGAGATATGCAGTTTCACTCTCTTGCTAATAACCTCTTTTCTTTATCATGAATTCTGAAGTTGTCATTTACAGAGCAGTATTGGATATTTTGCCAGATTTGTCTTATTTCCAGAAAGGATGTTTCTTTCTCCATGGCTTTATGAAGATATAATTGAAATATGACACTACATAAGTTTAAGGTGTGCAACATAATGATTTGATATATCATATGTAGTGAAATAATTGCCACAATAACTTTAGTTAATATTTCCATCACCTCACATAGTTCCTTTATTTCTTGCAGTAAGAACTTTAAAATTTATTCTTTTAGCACATTTCAAATATACAATACAGCATTATTAACAACAGTCACCATATAGGACATTACATCCCGAGAACTTAGTTATTTTATAACTGGAAGTTTGTACTTCTTAATTATCTTCATACATTCCCCCTACCCAAATCTCCCACCATGGGCAAACACCAATCTGTTGTCTGTTTCAATGATTCTGTTTTTTTTTCTTTTTTATCCTACACATAGGTGAAATCATACAGTGCTTCATTGTGGGTCTGATTTATTTCACTTTACATAACATTTCACTTCTCATCCATGTGGTCGTAAAAAAGCAGAATTTCCTTCTTTTTTATGAGTGAATAATATTCCTGTGTGTGTGTGTGTGTGTGTGTGTGTGTGTGACATTTTCTTTGTCTACTGATCTGTCAGTGGACACAGATTGTTTCTATGACTTGGCTATTATAAATAATGCTGCTGTGAACATGGGGATGCAGATAGCTCTTCAAGGAAGTGATTCTGTTTACTTCAGATGTATACAAAGAAGTAGAATTTTGGATCATATGTTAGTTCTATTTTTAATTTTTTTAGGAACCTCCATTAAGTTTTCAATAGTGGCTACATAAATTTACAGTTACACCAATAGTTTGCAAGGGTTCCCTTTTCTCCTCATCAGCCCTTGTTTTTGCTTATCATATGGTGCTAGCTATTCTAACAGGTGTGAGGTGGAATCTCAATGAGATTTTGATTTGTATTTCCCTGAAGAAAAGAAACTTTCATTCTTCAAATGCTTTTTTAAATAATTTTTTAATGTTTTTATAGGGGTTCTCAAATAGTTTATACTCATGAAATGCATTATCACAAGAGAGTGATAATATGAATGAAAATGACCAAAATTTCAAATACCCACCCCCCCTACACACACACAGGCATAAATGATTATTTCCTTTAATATTCATCATAAATAATTCTCAGAAGTATAGCCATGCAATATGAATGCAAAGCAAAGCTACCATTTCTTGAAATGGAGACAGTTCCTATACTAAAGAGAATAAATTAAGGTTTATACTTTTGAATTTAGGGATATTAGAGATTTGAAACCTAGGTTACATATAGTTTACCCACATTTAGAATAAGCTTTCCCCTCTCTTTATACAGCAGCATATTTTATGAGTATATTTTATTTTTATTTTTAAATTAAATTAAATTTGATTTAATCATATTTATTTTATATTATTATTTCATGTAAGAACACTTAATATGGTCTCTCCCCTTTTATCAAATCTTTAAAGTGTAAATACAGTATCACTGACTGTACATATAATGTTGCTTAGCAACTCTCTAGAATTTATTCATCCAGCATAACCGAAACTTCATGCCCATTGATTAGTAACACCTCACTTCTCCTAAGCAATTTGATTAAAAAATGGGCAGAGAACCTGAATAGACATTCTTCAAAGAAGACAGAATTGGCTAACAGGTACATTAAAAAATGCTCAATGTGGATTCAAGATGGAGGTGTGAGAGGTGAGACAGAGAACTCCTCCCAAAACCACATATTTTATGAAAATATAGTTAATACAACTAACCCTAAAAGAACAACAGGAAAGAAGGCTGCACCAGACTGCATACACCAGGAGAACAGACCAGACATCACGAAATAGGGTAGTGTACCAAAGCCTTTATCTGGGGGACCCAAGCCTTTCCCCTACTCCAGCTCACTGGCAGGAAACAGAGCACAGAGGGGTGGAATCCTAGGACTGCTGAACACCCAGCCCTGGAGATCTACTGTAGGATCACAAACCTACATTGCATGGTGCTCTGGAGATTAGTGGGGTTGGAAAGCTAAGACAGGTGGAATACTTGGAGAGACTGAGATTCCAGCCATTTGTAGAGGACAGGGATCCACATATGGCCTGCTCTGGAACAAAGGAAAGGCAGGTGGTAGGAGAGATCTCCTAACAGCAAGAGGGCTGCTGAAGGGGTGGGGTTTGCACAGAGATTGCTGTGCAGGAGAAGAGATAGGTGGACAAGGTTGGCTGGGTGCACTCTGCCTAGCAGGTTGGGAACTTTCAGGAGCTTCAGGCACTTCATCCCCCTGGCTGGCTACTCAGCTCTGAGGCCACCCACTGTGATATGCAGGGTGCTGCAATTTCCTCTTGGCTTGCCGACACCAGCTCGCAAAACTGGCAGCTCCAGCCCTGGCATCAGGCCAGTCAGAGGGAGGCCCTGCCTACAGCAGCTACAGACACAAAGCACAGATGCTTACCCCTGTGTACTGGCTAACTGGTTCTGACAGTGGGGACAGGCACTGCAGCCAGGAAGTAGGAAACAACTCTTTCCTCACTCCAGGCACGAGCACTGCTCCCCTGAAAACTTCGACATCACTCCAGAAGCTAGACCTTCAGGGCACTAGAGAGTGACACACAAATACAAAATGTCAAAGGAACTGGTTCAAACAAAAATCTCACAAACACTAGAAAAAGGGCCAAATGAAACTGAATTCACCAATCTTCCTGAAAGAGAGTTCAAAAATAAAAATCATAAACATGCTCATGGAGATACAGAAAAATATTCAAGAATTGAGGGACAAATTTAGGACAGAGATTCAATCATTAAGAAATTCCATAACTGAAATAAAACATACAATGGAGGGATTTAAGAGCAGATTAGATGTAGTAGAAGAGATGGTAAATGGAATAGAAATTAGAGAAGAGGAACACAAAGAAGCTGAGGTACAGAGAGAAAAAAGGATCTCTAGGAAGGAAAGTATATTGAGATAACTGCATGACCAATCCAAACAGAACAATATTTGCATTATAGGGGTACCAGAAGAAGAGAGAGACAAAGGGATATAAAGTGTCATTGAGGAGGTAATTGCTGAAAACTTCCCCAATCTGGGGAAGGAGATAGTCTCTCAAGCTATGGAGGTGCACAGACCTCCCAACACAAGGGACCCAAGGAAGACAACACCAAGACATATAATAATTAAAATAGCAAAGATCAGGGAGAAGGAAAGACTTTTAAAAGCAGATAGAGAAAAAAGATCACATACAAAGGAAAACCCATCAGGCTATCATCAGACTTATCAACAGAAACCTTACAGGACAGAGGGAGTGGCATGATATATTTAATGCAATGAAACAGAAGAGCTTGGACCAAAAATACTCTACCTGGCAAGGTTATCATTTAAATTTGAAAGAGGGATTAAACAATTTTCAGATAAACAAAAGCTGAGAGAATTTACCTCACACAAACCACCTGTACCATGCATTTGCTATAGTTGAAAGTATTCATAAGGCTAAATAGCTGACACCCAGGGATATAAAACCACAGCAAAGTAAAACAATTAATTACTGAACAGATGCAAAATCAACTCAACTACCCCAAAAGTCAGTCAAGCGATAGAAAAAGAGTACAGAATATGATACCTAATATATAAAGAATGGAGGAGGAAGAAAAAGGAGGAAAAAAAAAGAAGCTTTAGGATGTGTTTGTAATAGCATATTATGTGAGTTAAATTAGACTGTTAGATAGTAAGGGAATTACCCTTGAATCTTTGATAACCATGAATCTAAAGTCTGCAATGGCAATAAGTACATAACTATTGATAATCACCCTAAATGTAAATGGTTTGAATGCACCAATCAAAACCCACTGAGTCACTGAATGGATTAAAAAAACAAGACCCATCTAAATGCTGCCTACAAGAGACTCACTTCAAACACAAAGACATACACAGACTGAAAGTAAAGGGATAGAAAAAGATATTTCATGTAACTAATAAGAAGAAAAAAGCAGGACTTGCAGTGCTTGTATCAGACTTAATATTGTCATAATGGCCATCTTGCCTAAAGCAATCTAAAAGTTCAATGCAATCCCTATCAAAATACCAACAGCATTCTTCCACAAAGCAGAACAAATAGTTCTAAAATTTGTATGGAACCACAAAAGACCCCAAATAGCCAAAACAATCCTGAGAAGGAAGAATAAAGTGGGGGTATTATGCTCCCCAACTTCAAGCTCTACTACGAAGCCACAGTAATCAAGACAATTTGGTACTGGCACAAGAACAGACCCATAGACTAATGGAACAGACTAAAGAGCCCAGATATAAACCCAAGCATATATGGTCAATTAATATATGATAAAGGAGCCATCGACATACAGTGGGGAAATGACAGCCTCTTCAACAACTGGTGTTGGCAAAACTGGACAACTACATGTAAGAGAATGAAACTGGATTATTGTCTAACCCCATACACAAAAGTAAACTCAAAATGGATCAAAGACCTGAATGTACATCATGAAACCATAAAACTCTTAAAGGAAAGCATAGGCAAAATTCTCTTGCATAAAAAACATGAGCAACTTTTTCCTGAATGCATCTCCTCTGGCAAGGAAAACAAAATAAAAAATGAACAAATGTAACTACATCATGCTAAAAAGCTTCTGTATAGCAAAGGACATCATGAGCAGAGCAAAAAGGTATCCTACAGTATGGGAGTCATATTTGTAAATGACATATCCAACTTACAAGGGGTTAACATCCAAAATATATAAAGAATCCACATGCCTCAACCCAAAAAGCAAACAACCTCATTAAAAAATGGATGGAGGATATCAAACGACACTTCTCCAAAGAGGAAATTCAGATGGCCAACAGGAACATGAAAAGATGCTCTACATCACTAATTATCAGGGAAATGAAAATTAAAACCACAGTGAGATATTACCTCACACCAGTTAGGATGGCCAACATCCAAAAGACAAATAACAACAAATGTTGGAACCCCTTGTTGGATATGTCATTTAAAAATACATTCTCCCATACTGTAGGATGCCTTTTTGTTCTGCCGATGGTGTCCTTTGCTGTACAGAAGCTTTTTAGCATGATGTAGTCCCACTTGTTCATTTTTTATTTTGTTTCCCTTGCCCAAGGAGATGTGTTCAGGAAAAAGTTGCTCATGTTTATATTCAAGAGATTTTTGCCTATGTTTTCTTCTAAGAGTTTTACCATATGTAGTTTTATATGATAATGAATGGAGAGACACTTATCCCTAATTTACTAGGGGTTCAAAAGGGGCCCATAAATCATCTATGAGACTATGCCTTGTGTTCTGTTACTGTGGCATCAAAAACTGTGCTGTAAGAGCACAAGGAAGGAAAGTCTGAAGAGTCCGAGGAGAATCAAGGAAGACTTTACAAAGTAGGTGACATCTGAGCTATGCCTGTGAGATGAAAACAGCTCCCAGACAAAGCACAAGCATGGAAAGGGGGAGTCTACTGGTGCACAGAGGAGAAATCTCAGCCATCACAGGAGAAAAACAACACAACTAATAATCAGGCAGTGTATTTAAAACTGTGTTTCAGAGTAAGCTGCTTTAGTTTGTCTTCTCTGAGTCTCCATGTCAATTCTCTATTTCCTTCCTGTATTAAAATTTCATTCTTGCCCTTTGTTGCATCACAGTGATTCTCTTTCAGCTTTAATATGTAGCTATCGAGCAGAAGCATTAGAAAGAGCACACTGGAAAGTTTTACAACAAAGATCCACTTACCAGACACTTCCATGAGAGGAACAGGCCCATTTGCAGCACTGAGAATAAATCTGTTCTGGCAGCAATAGGTGGATTTGGACCACCCACACCTTCCTCCCATTTCTCAAGGAAAGGGGAAAATAAAAAGGCATGCAGGGAGCAGAAATCGTTTATTAGCTTTGGAAGCTCTAAGGATTTTGGCTCTGTAGCAGTATTTCCAACCTATTCTTGAAGACTCTACAACTCTGGTGGGAAATGGAGTCAGCTATACAAAAGGATGGCAGCTCCCAAATTTGGGGAAATGAGCTTCCATGTAAGGCACAACAGGTCATAAATCACCAGTGCCAAGGAAAAGCACCAGCTGGAGGAGGCACTGAGCCCGGCACTACGGACCAATGGTGCCAGCTCCGTGGCGGAGGAGATGTTATCATCTGCAGATGGGAGAGTAACACCCTGACTTCCTCCTCGGACACTGGCAATTTACTCACATGTGAAATATGAAAATAATAAAACAACTGCCCTGCTTGACTCACATTTGGTCCTGTTGGGAAGATGAAATAAGTTAAGAGACATTAAAATGCTTAGAAAATTGTACAGCAGATACAAAGTATTGCATTTATTGTGCAGAAAGCAGTAAGCTTACTTACTGCCCTACCTGGAAACAGGCAAAGGCCAAGTGATCCAAGGCATCCTCTAGACTTGCCTCATCCTCTGTCTTCCATTCTCCGTAAGATCCTCGGAAGAGACTGACAGCCTCCTGCAGCCATGGAATGGCATGGTAGTAATCCCCCATGTCATAGGCCACCTTTAGGGGACATAAGCGCCATCATTAAAGTCTTAGTCCACAGGTGGTGAAAAAGGAAATGACAAAGGGCTAGAGTGCCTTTGGAACCCAAGAAGGCAAGGTTTCATCTCATATTCATTTAAATTCAATTTATTAAGCATCTATTATATACAATACATTGTTCTAGATTCAGAGAAGACACAAGGTTTCTTGTATTTAAGGAATTTTAATCTGGGGAGAAAAGACATGTGAACTATAACACTGCTCAGAATGACATGAATCTTAGAAGGAAATGCACATAATTTGCTGTGCAGGCACAGAGAAGGCAGGAGACGTGAGAATCTCAGGCTCCATGGAAGAAGTGGCATCTGAGACAGGCCTTCCTTGAAGAAGAAAATGGATTTCAGTGAGGAGAGATTGGGAGAAGACCATTTTAAGGTGAGCAAATGGCAGAAACAGAAGCCCCAAAGCGAGAATGTGTTCAAGTTACATTGTGGCTACAACCTAAGGGGAAGGGAAACAGAAAATGAGCTTAGAAAGGCAGCCTGGGATGAGCTAATGAGAATAGGGAATGTCATGTGTTTTAGGAAGATATTGCTGGTAACAATGTAAGGAATGGATTACATTAGTTAACTTATTTATTCAATATTTACTGAGTATTTACAATGTATCTGGTGGTCCCTGACCTTAAAGAGCTTATGAAGAGCATGTGCTGCATGACCTCCCTGTGACCAACGTATATTATGACTGAGAATTTTTGTGCCTCTTTATCCCTCTCACCCTCCCCACCCATCCAGCCCAACACTCCGCCATGGTAACCACCAGTCCCTTCTCAGTGTCATTGAGTCTACTGCTGTTTTGTTCATTTTGTTTTGTTTTGTTTTTAGATTCCACATACAAGTGAAATCATTTGGTACTTGTCTTCCTCCACCTGGCCTATTTCACTGAGCATAATACCCTCTAGGTCCATCCATGTTGTTGTAAGTGGCAGGATTTCTTTCTTTTTTATGGCTCCATTGTGTGTATATACCACATCTTTATAGCCATTCATCTACTGATGAACACTTTAGTTGTTCATCAACCAAGCTTCCAGAGCTTAGCTATAGTGAATAATGTGGCAATAAACATAGGGGTGCACATGTCTTTTCAAATCAGGGATTTTGTTTTCTTTGGGTAAATTCCTAGAAGTGGAATTACTGGGTCGTATGGTATTTCTATTTTCAGTTTTTGAAGAACCTCCATATTGCTTTCCACAGAAGCTGCACCAATTTACATTCCCACCAACAGTATCAGAGGGTTCCCTCTTCTCCACATCCTTGCCAACACTTACTATTTCTTGTCTTTTTGATAGGGACCATTCTAACTGGTGTAAAGTGATACTCATTGTAGTTTTGATTTGCATTTCCCTGATGATTAGATGTGGAATATTTTTTCAGTGCTTGTTGGCCATCAAACAAGGGGCACATGAGTAAACCAATCATTGTGACACAATACAATAGCTCCACACAGGAATGCTAGGAGAGCTCAGTAAATTTGTTCTCATGTTGGAATGTCGGAATGCGGGGAATATGACAACATGTGCTAGACATAGCTTCTGTTGCCTAAAAGCTTACAGTTAATGAGAATACCAGCACTGCAGGCGGAATTTCCTGAAAGCTGATGTTGGAGACAGCATGGGATTATAAAGACATAGAGTTGGAAGGGCTCTTACAAAATGATCTAATTTAGGTGTAACATCCAGACTGCAGAAAGACAGGGAAGAACATGAAGATTCTGCCACTCTGCAGCCTAAATAATAAATAAATGGTGGTTCCAGTTCTGCCATTAACCTTCTGTGTTATCTCTGGTCCTCAAATTTCCCCTTTGTAAAAAAGGTTGAATTGAAGAATAACATCTAAAAATGACAAAACTTTTTCCGCTACGTTAATATATTTAAGATTTCCATGAGGAGCTCCAAGTCCCAACAATATGATAGATTGAGATAACTGGAATTCTTCCATTCACAAAGACTTAGAAATTTTGAGTAAAATGTAACAAGCATTTTATCATATTTTTTCAAGAAAAGATGGAAAATACTGAGGTACAGAAACAAAAAAGGAGCTAAAAACCAAGCAATAAGCATATGAGCAAATGCTGAAGCTGCCTAGGATTGGGGTGGATTTTAAATTTTGTAGTCTTGGTACTTAATAACCTTAGGTTACAATGCCCACATGAGGACAGATGAGCCTTGCTCAGACTCCCAAAAACTAGGAATTGGAGCTAAGATACATTCATAAAACTGAAATCCAAGAAAAAAGAAATACCTTATATCTTTTTTTACTTTTTTAAAATTAAAATATCATTAATATACGATCTTATATTGGTTTCAAATGTACCTCACAGAGGTTCGACAGTTCCTATGATCAACATATTGTGATTGCACATTACTGTGCCTTTTTATCCCCCTTCCTGTCCCCCCCACCCACTGCACCCACCCCAACCCCTCCCCGTGGTAACTACTAGTCACTTCTCGGTGTCTATGAGTCTAATGCTGTTCTGAGGAATTCCTTATATCTTAAAGGAAAGGGTAGAGAGAAAAAAATCTACCCAGTGTTACAAGAAGGCAAGAAGGTTGGTTTGTTTCTGTCGGTGCTCTGCTTAGGGAAATAAAATATCTCCTTAGAATATTCACAATCTTGAGCCTTTGCTTCCTGTGAGTTTAGGGTTTGAATCTGCATTATTCATATAGTTAAGCCCACCCCCACCCCTACAAAATAAGTATTTAACAGTGGATCTAAGGCCACTGAAAATCAAAACTATGAGAAATCGGACTTCCGGGAAGATGGCGGAGTGAGCAGGGTGACGGAAATCTCCTCCCAAAACCATATGTATTTATGAAAACACAACAAATACAACTATTCCTAAACAAGAGACCAGAAGATACAGGACAGCACACAGCCTGCAGTTACACCTGAGAGGACTCAGCACCCCGCAAGTTGGGTAAGATAGAGAGCCATGACCTGAGCACGCCCCCACCCCAGCGCACCGGTGGGAGGAGAGGATTCAGAGCCGGGAGGGACTGGAAGTACAGGTCCGTGAAATAACCAGCCCTGGTGATCTGCACCGGCAGCACTGACACACATCGCGTGCTGTATTGGAGATTGGACAGACAGAGGGTACAGGATCTGAGCCAGGGAACACACCAGGTCCTTGCAGGCTCCCAGGACAAAGGAAAAGTGTGCGCTCTTTTTTTAGCAGTTTTAAAGAGACAAGGGCCCAGGATCGTCCCAGCACACTCAGCCCAGCAGGCTGGGAGTCCTGGGGAATTTTGGACCCCTTGGCTGGCGACTGGGAAAGAGTAGCCGCACTCAGACTTCCAAAGAGATCAACAGCCTCCCATTTGTTCCCACCGTGGCCAGAGCTACAAAGTGCCCTGAGGAGCAGCATGGCCATGGCTGCGGAATAGTGGAGGAACAGCGCCACCTACAGCATCCCCACAGAATCTACTCCGAGTGGGCTTTTTTTTTTCTTTCTTTCTGTTTTCTTTTCTTTCTTTTACGTCTTTCCTTTTTTCCCCTCTTTTCTTTCTTTTTTTTTCTTTTTAAAAGTCTTAAAGAGCCCAGCTGACAAATGTGGCACCTACCAGAGACCACTTCTATTGCCATGAAAAGACAGAGGAAAATGGTACAAACAAAACTCACCCAGACACAGACAACACCAGAGAGGGAACCTGAAGGGATGGAAATGCACAATCTTCCTGAAAAAGAATTCAGAACAAAAGTCATAACCATATGGATGGATCTACAAAGTAATATGCAAGAGCTGAGGGAGGAAGTGAAGGAAGTGAGGAAAGACAATGCAGAATTGAGACAAGCGATCGACGGGCTTAGCAGCAGACTGGACGAGATGCAAGAGACTGTTAATGGAATAGAAATCAGAGAACAGGAATACAGAGAAGCTGAGGCAGAGAGAGATAAAAGGATCTCTAGGAATGAAAGAATATTAAGAGAACTGTGTGACCAATCAAAATGGAAAAATATTCGCATTATAGGAGTACCAGAGGAAGAAGAGAGAGAAAAAGGGATAGAAAGCGTCTTTGAAGAAATAATTGCTGAAAACGTTCCCTTGCTGGGGAAGGAAATAGTCTCACAGTCCACCGAAGCCCACAGATCTCCCGACACAAGGGACCCAAGGAAGACAACACCAAGACACATAATAATTAAAATGACAAAGATCAAAGATAAGGACAGAGTATTAAAGGCAGCTAGAGAGAGAAAAAAGATCACCTACAAAGGAAAACCCATCAGGCTATCATCAGACTTCTCAACAGAAACCTTAGAGGCCAGAAGAGAATGGCATGATATATTTAACGTAATGAAACAGAAGGGCCTCGAACCAAGAATATTGAATCCAGCACAAATATCATTTAAATATGATGGAGGGATTAAACAATTTCCAGACAAGTGAAAGTTGAGAGAGTTTGCCTCTCATAAAGCACCTCTACAGGATATCTTAAATGGACTGCTCTAGAGGGAAGCATTCCTAAGGCTAAAAAGATGTCACCAGAGAAAATAAAATAATAGCAAAGAAAGCAAACCATCCAAATACTAAACTAAAGGCAAAGAATAAAACACCTAGTATATAAAGAATGGAGGAAGAAGAATAAGAAGGGAGAGAAATAAAGAAACATCAAAGTGTGTTTAAAATAACTTAACAAGAAAGTTAAGTTAGATTGTCAGATAGTAAAGAAGCAACCCTTGAACCTTTGGTAACCATGAATCTAAACCCAGCAATGGCGATAAGTACATATCTATCGATAATCACCCTAAATGGAAATGGACTGAATGCACCAATCAAAAGACACAGAGTAATAGAATGGATAAAAAAGCAAGACCCATCTATATGCTGCTTACAAGAGACTCACCTCAAACCCAAAGATATACACAGATTAAAAGTGAAGGGATGGAAAAACATATTTCATGCAAACAACAAAGAGAAAAAATCAGCTGTTGCAGTACTTGTATCAGAAAAAATAGACTTCAAAACGAAGAAAGTAGCAAGAGATAAAAGAAGGACATTGCGTAATGATAAAGATAAAACCATTATAAATATATATGCACCCAACACAGGAGCACCAGCATATGTGAAACAAATACTAACAGAATTAAAGGAGGAAATAGAAAGCAATGCATTCATTTTAGGAGACTTCAATGCACCACTCACTCCAAATGACAGATCGACCAGACAGAAAATAAGTATAGACACAGAGGCATTCAACAACACACTAGAACAGATGGACCTAACAGACATCTACAGAAGTCTGCAGCCAAAAGCAACAGGATACACATTCTTCTCAAGTGCACATGGAACATTTTCCAGAATAGACCACATACTAGGCCACAAAAAGAACCTCAATAAATTCAAAAATATTGAAATTCTACCAACCAACTTCTCAGATCACAAAGGTATACAACTAGAAATAAATTTTAGAAAGAAATCAAAAAGGCTCACAAATATATGGAGACTTAATAATATTCTCCTAATTAATCAATGGGTTAATGACAAAATCAAAACAGAAATCAAAGAATATATGGAGATTAATGACAACAACAACAGAAAGCCACAACTTCTGTGGGAAGCAGCAAAGGCAGTCCTAAGAGGAAAGAATATTGCATACCAGGCCTATTTAAAGAAGGAAGAACATTCCCAAATGAATAGTCTAAAGACACAATTACTGAAATTGGAAAAAGAAGAACAAATGAGGTACAGAGTCACCAAAAGGAGGGACATAATAAAGATCAGAGAAGAAATAAATAAAATTGAGAAGAATAAAACAATAGAAAAAATCAATGAAACCAAGAGTTGGTTCTTTGAAAAAATAAACAAAATAGATAAACCCCTACCCAGACTCATTAAGAGAAAAAGACTATCTACACACATAAACAGAATCAGAAATGAGAAAGGAAAAATAACGACGGACCCCACAGAAATACAAAGAATCATAAGAGAATATTATGAGAATCTATATGCTAACAAGCTGGAAAACCTAGAAGAAATGGACAACTTCTTAGAAAAATACAACCTTCCAAGACTCACCAAGCAAGAAACAGAAAAACTAAACAGACCAATCACCAGCAACGAAATTGAAACAGTAATCAAAAAACTACCCAAGAACAAAACCCCTGGACCAGATGGATTCACCTCTGAATTCTACCAGACATATAGAGAAGAAATAACACCCATTCTCCTTAAAGTTTTCCAAAAAATAGAAGAGGAGGGAATACTTCCAAACTCATTCTACGAAGCCAGCATCACTCTAATACCAAAACCGGGCAAAGACCTCACCAAAAAGAAAATTACAGACCAATATCCCTGATGAACGTAGATGCAAAAATACTCAACAAAATATTAGCAAACCGAATTCAAAAATACATCAAGAGGATCATACACCATGATCAAGTGGGATTCATCCCAGGGATGCAAGGATGGTACAACATTCGAAAATCCATCAACATCATCCACCACATCAACAAAAAGAAGAACAAAAACCACATGATCATCTCCATAGATGCTGAAAAAGCATTTGACAAAATTCAACATCTATTTATGATAAAAGCTCTCAACAAAATGTGTATAGATGGCAAGTACCTCAACATCATAAAGGCCATATATGACAAACCCACAGCCAACATCATACTTAACAGCGAGAAGCTGAAAGCTTTTCATTTAAGATCGGGAACAAGACAGGAATGCCCACTCTCTCCACTGTTATTCAACATAGTACTTGAGGTCCTAGCCATGGCAATCAGACAAAACAAAGACCTACAAGGCATCCAGATTGGTAAAGAAGTCAAATTGTCACTATTTGCAGATGACATGATATTGTACATAAAAACCTTAAAGACTCCACTCCAAAACTACTAGAACTAATATCTGAATTCACCAAGTTGCAGGATACAAAATTAACACACAGAAATCCGTTGCTTTCCTATACACTAACGATGAACTAACAGAAAGAGAAATCAGAAAAACAATTCCATTCACAATTGCATCAAAAAGAATAAAATACCTAGGAATAAACCTAACGAAGGAAGTGAAAGACCTGTACTCTGAAAACTACAAGACACTCCTAAGAGAAATTAAAGAGGACACTAACAAATGGAAATGCATCCCATGCTCTTGTCTAGGAAGAATAAATATTGTCAAAATGGCTATACTACCTAAAGCAATCTACAGATTCAATGCAATCCCTATCAAAATACCAATAGCTTTCTTCAATGAACTGGAACAAATAATTCTAAAATTCATATGAAACCACAAAAGACCCCGAATAGCCAAAGCAATCCTGAGAAGGAGGAATAAAACAGGGGGAATTATGCTCCCTGACTTCAAGCTCTACTACAAAGCCACAGTAATCAAGACAATTTGGTATTGGCACAAAAACAGACCCTCAGACCAGTGGAACAAAATAGAAAATCCAAACATTAACCCAAACATATACAGTCAATTACTATTTGATAAAGGAGCCTTGGATATACAATGGGGAGATGACAGCCTCTTCAGCAGCTGGTGTTGGAAAAACTGGACAGCTACATGTAAGAGAATGAAACTGGACTACTGTCTAACCCATACACAAAGGTAAACTCAAGGTGGATCAAAGACCTGAATGTAAGTCATGAAACCATAAAACTCTTAGAAAAAAACATAGGCAAAAATCTCTTGGACATAAACATGAGCGACTTCTTCATGAACATATCTCCCTGGGCAAGGGAAACAAAAGCAAAAATGAACAAGTGGGACTATATCAAGCTGAAAAGCTTCTGTACAGCAAAGGACACCATCAGTAGAACAAAAAGACATCCTACAGTATGGGAGAATATATTCATAAATGACGTATCCGATAAGGGGTTGACATCCAAAATATATAAAGAACTCACACACCTGAACAAACAAAAAGCAAATAATCCAATTAAGAAATGGGCAGAGGACATGAATAGACACTTCTCCAAAGAAGAAATTCAGGTGGCCAACAGGCACATGAAAAGATGCTCCACATCGCTAATCATCAGAGAAATCCAGGTTAAAACCACAATGAGATATCATCTCACACCAGTGAGGATTGCCAACATCCAAAACACAACCAACAACAAATGTTGGCGAGGATGTGGAGAAAAGGGGAACCCTCCTACACTGCTGGTGGGAATGCAAATTAGTTCAACCATTGTGGAAAGCAGTATGGAGGTTCCTCAAAAAACTCAAAATAGAAATACCATTTGACCCAGGAATTCCACTCCTAGGAATTTACCCTAAGAATGCAGCAGCCCAGTTTGAAAAAGACAGATGCACCTCTATGTTTATCGCAGCACTATTTACAATAGCCAAGAAATGGAAGCAACCTAAGTGTCCATCAGTAGATGAATGGATAAAGAAGATGTGGTAGATATACACAATGGAATATTATTCAGCCATAAGAAGAAAACAAATCCTACCATTTGCAACAACATGGATGGAGCTAGAGGGTATTATGCTCAGTGAAATAAGCCAAGCCGAAAAGACAAGTATCAATTGATTTCATTCTTTGTGCAGTATAAGAACAAAGAAAAAAAACTGAAGGAACAAAACAGCAGCAGACACACAGAACCCAAGAACGGACTATTAGTTACCAATGGGAAAAGGACTTGGGAAGATGGGTGGGAAGGGAGGGACAAGGGGGAAAAAAGGGCATTACAACTAGGAGATGTAATGTTTGGGGCACACGGGGAGGGCTGTACAACTCAGAGAGGACAAGTAGTGATTCTATAGCATCTCAGTACGCTGATGGACAGTGACTGTAATGGGGTTCGTGGGGGGGACTTGATGAAGGGGGTAGTTTAATCACCGTAATATTGCACATGTAATTGTAGATTAATGATACCAAAATAAATTATAATTAAAAAAACCTTGAGAAATCACCTCACACCTCTTAGAATGGCTGTTATCAAAAGGATAAGAAATAAGTCTTGACAAGGATGTGGAGGAAAGGGAAGCTTCCTGCAGTCACAGTGGGAATGTCAGTTGGTGCAGTGACTTTGGAAAGCAGTATGGAAGTTCCTCAAAAAATTAAAAATAGCACTAACATTTGTTCCAGCAATTCCACTTCTGAGTATTTACTGAAGAAAATGAAAACACTAACTTGAAAAGATAGATGCACCCCTATGTTCACTGCAACACTATTACAGCAACCAAGACATGGAAACAACCCAAGTGTCCATCAGAGGATGAATGGATAAAGAAATGTGGTGTGCACGTGCACACGCACACACACACACACACACACACACACACACACACACGTGCGCGTGCACACTCTGGAATATTACTTGGCCATAAAAAAGAAGGAACTCTTGCCATTTTCAACAGTGTGGATGGACCTAGCAGGCATTATGCTAAGTGAAATAAGTCAGATAGAGAAAGATAAATATCATATATTCTCACTTAAATGCAGAATCTAAAAACAAAAACAAACAAGAAATGAGCCCAGAGATACAAAGAACAGATTGGTGGTTGCCAGAGGATGGAGGTAGGGGTTGAGAAAAATGGGCGAAGGGAGTCAAAAGGTACAAACTTTACATATATAGTAAATAAGTCATGGGGATGTCATGTACAGTGGGGGGAAAAAAAAACATCTAAGGCTAGTGATACCAGCAGGGAACCTAGAAGAAGAAAACCCAAAGTTCTGTGGAGTGATATTCCCCCAACTCCAGGCTTGGAGATTCTTCTGGGGAAAAAAAAAGCCCTGCTAAAAATAAGCACATAATCAAATATAAGAAACCATATTAGGAAATAATCAAACGTGAGTAAGAGTCAACAGACAACAATAGCATCATAGAATTAGACAATCAAGAATTTCAGATAATAGAAAGGTTGATCTGCTTTAAAATAACCCGTGGAGGACAGAATTAGACACATGTAGATGAACCAAATTTGACCACATGTTAATAATTATTGAAGCTTATTCTTTGATCCAGCAACACCACTCTCAGGAATTTACCCAAGAGAAATGAAAATAAATGTCTGCAGAAAGACTTACATACAAATGTTAATAACAGCTTTATTTACAGTAGCCCACGGTGGAAACAATCCAAGTATCCATCAGCTGGAGACCTGGTAAAGTGTGTGGTATATTCACACAATGGAATACTACTCAGCAATAAAAAGGAATCAACTACTAATAAATGCAACAATGTGGATGAATTTGACAGATGTAATGTGCTGAGTGAAAGAAGCTGGACTCAGAAGAGTACATATTGTATGGCTCAGGACACCTAATACCAAGTACCTGGGCAAGGGTAGAATAGAACAGGTGGGGAGTGATTAGGAGGAAAAGGAGTGGGGCTTTATTGAGCTATACATAAATTCCTTTTTTAATATTAATTTTTAATGCCTTATATTTTATGTAAATTCTTTGTCAGAAATCTGAAAAAAATATAGAAAATTTTGAACATCTATTTCATCTCAGTTGTAGATACAATTGTTTATTGTATTGTTTTAGGTACATTTCTTATACTGGAAATTTTTCACCTTTTAAAATAAGTAAAAAAATACAGAAATAAAGAGTGCCAGTGAGGCTTTCAGGAAGTGATTTACTAAATTTTCAATTTGTGGCTTAAAAAAAGCCTCAATAATAAAGCATATATTGGTACCACACATGGAATTACTCTGACTGGCTTAAATTTAAATAAGTTATGAACATAGCATTGAGTTCTGATTCCATTCAGGATCTCAGAAAAGTAAAAATGGTACACTGAGGGGAGGGGCTTAGGGCAACCTACTTTGAATTAATTTGGAAGACTGATCCCCCAAATTTGGATTCAGGACACCTGAGGTCCACTCTCAGATGTGCTAATGAATACTGTAAGGGGCTGGGAAAAATTCACTTTCCTGCAATATACATCTTCAAAATTAAAAAGGATTTGCTCCATTTCTTCTTAAGGCAAAGACTAACAAAGAGAGTATTGTAAAATCACCTCAAGTATGCTGATAGCTTATGATCAAAGATCAGTTAAATATCTCATATGGAACATTCCTGAAGTCTATCTCCTCAAGTAATGTTTAAGTGAATGGCCTAGTTTTTGGACAATACTGTAATTTAGTATTTCTAGATGCTTAGGAAATGTTGCGAGGGCTTCCGGGAAGTCTCAGGAAGCTGAGTTTCCATGATCTTACCATCACATCACCATCTCTTTTCCTTCTGCCCCACCATTAATCTTTCTTCACTTTTCCACCCAGCTGTTCATTTATTGGCAGGCAGCTATAGTCAGGGTGACCGAAGGACCATTTTGCCCATCGTCCTGGCATAATAAACAACCCTTTCATGCTCAAGAGTGTCATAAGTAAATGATCACCCTGGACACCATGGAAAGAGCATGGGATTGGGAGGTAAAAGACCTGGGTTCAAAATTTAGTTCTGCTACTTAAAATTGTGTAACGTTAGGCAACTTTTTAACCTTCTTGGAACCATAGTTTCTTCATCTGAAAATGAGGAATAATACCAAATTTCCAGTTTGCTGTGAGGATTAAAAATATGTAAAAGCAATCAGACCACAGTTATTTCAACCACAAGAAACTAAAGCTGAGCAGTTTGCCCTTCCTCTGAATATTGCTACCTTGCCAACTTGGAAGCAGTCATCTGCTGTAAGGGAGAAAAGCCGTCCAGGACTATACAGATCAGTGACAGCGGAGCCAGCAACTCTCTGAAAGACGCCTCGGGCAAGGCCCTTCACGTTGAGCATGTACACATCCTGCAGCCGCATTAGAGCCCTTGCTGCTCCCTCAAGGTCCTCAAAGGCTGGCAGGTCCTGCTCCACCTTCTCATAACCATCCTTCAGAGCTGTGCAGGTAGCAAAAACATCAATCCACCATTCAAAAACAGGTGGTGAGCACTTAATACATGCAAGGCATAATAATCACCCTTTCAATATACCATGAGTAAAGGTAATGTTTTATCTGTTTTTGTTCCTGGTGGCAACCACAGCTCCTGGCACAGAGTGGAGGCTTAACACAATCTTCTGAATGAGGAACACACACTCCGGAGTAAAAACCAAGGTGCACACCTTTACCATGTTGTTCCATCCTGTGTCTCAGGGAATCTTGTCCTTTGTGAGGACGGTTCTTCTGCCTTGTAACTTCCCCAGACAAGAAACTTGACTTCAAGTACAAGGTGAGTAAATTAGGAAAGTGATCTTGCTACAGATCACATTGTAGTGGCAATTTAATAAAATAGAAATTACTAGAAGACATTACTTTCTACACATAAGTAAATGGGATGATAACCTGTACTTCACAGGATTGTAGTGAAGCTCAAATGAGATAATGGATGTGAAAGTGTTTTCTAATATATAATTGTATAAACATATTAACAAGGGGACCTCGTTCTGCATAACAGCTAGAGCTAAGGAGATCAAGCAGTACCCACCCTCTTCATTACCCTTCATCCCATCCCATCAGAATCTCTCTTGCTGCCACTGAGCCAAGAGATAGAATCTTCTCATACCCTCCAGCTCTCCTCCTCATTACCTCGGATGTTCTCACTGGCCTCCAGACTATGTACCACATTCCTCCAGTCGGACTGTAGGCGTTTGATGAGAGTAAATGCAAGCAGAGGGTTAGACACAGGGGTGGCCGAGTCCTCATGCAAAGAAAGCACCTTGTCATAGAATCTGAAAGAGAGGAATAGAATGACCTCGCCGACTGACACAACGGCTACATCAGGGAAGGCCTGCCTGGTGTATATACACTAAGAGTAGTTAAAAATGAAATGCTGAACCTCTTGAGAGTCATGTACGATTCTAACCAAGAAGCATAAAGAATATTAAAACTACCAACACAACAAAAGTAGGTCCATTCATTTGTTTATTCAGTGAGTCAGTTTGTACTGGCCAATTACCATACATCAGGCACCATGCTAGGTGCTGGAGATACAAAGGCAAGACAGGGTCACTACTTGCTACATGCTGGCAAGGCAGGGTCCAGTGCTCAAGGATTTCACTGATGAGAAAATAGCTCTTTTTCTCATCACTGTATACCTAAATTCTATATATACATTTCTATGAAAGGATGAATAAAATACACTCTTCTAGGAGCTAGATGGGTAAGACAATTTTGAATAAGACAATTACCTTGGTCTCAAGGACTCACAGTATAGTCGGTAAGATAGACACAAATAATTATATTACCAGTGCAACACCTGATTTAAGAACAAGGCTTAGGGGAGGACAGAGAAGATTGGTCAGTTTGGCCAGAGCAGGTCTGAGATGGTTTCACAGAGGAGATAATAAACCCAAGACTTGATACATGAATGCAAACAATGAGGAAGGGAGGAGGAGGCCTCCTCCGGGCAGGAATAGTCCAACATATGCAAAGATACAGAGAGAAACAGTAGGCGAATAATTACAAGCAGTTTAGCATTGTTGGAGCACAGGATTTAGTTGGAGGATGGGTAGACCAGACTGGAGAAGTGAGGAGTACCTCATCGGCCTTGCTGAGGAATTCAGTTTTTACCTTGAGTGCAATTAGGAGCCACCAAAGTGTTTTAAGTAAGAGTGGGATACATTATGTTCACATACATAAATCTGTGAGAGGATGGGAGGAGAGTTCAGAAGAGGAAGTGACTGGAGGCAGAAAGACCAGTTAGGAGGCCAGTTCAAAACTGTAAGAGAGATGAAGAGAGTCTGAATCAACATAGTGACAGTGGGAGCAGAGAATGGGATGGATTCAGGAGATATTTAGGAAGAAGACTGTATAGAACCTGGTGACGGTTGTAATGGGAAATGAAGAAATGGGGTTGTCTAGAATGCTTCCAACCTTTCTGGTTTGCCGACTTTTGTAGAAAAGAGCCAACTGGTGACGCCAGAGTGATTATCTCTCCAGTTAATTTCTCTCCTCCTTGGATGTCCTACATGAGTGTTCATATAAGCAAAAGATGCTGTCTCCTTTCCAGGTATACTATGGTTATTCCATTTCTAATACAGTAGTAGGATTAATATTATTGACATTTGTTGATTTTAATAAGGCAGGCTTAAGAGTTCTAGTCCTGCCTTCTAAGAATTTTTCCTTATTTTAAAATTATTTTCAAAAGCAATATAATAGCAACAATGGAAGTTAAAAAAAAGTATGTGCAAAGAGAAAAGGATATGGAGTTACATGAAAGTGTGCAAGAGCGTGTGGGAATACAGGAGTCCTTTGTCCAGAGTGGGGAACTCCTGCGAGTGTAAAGGGTGAATGTAAAGAGTAGAAGGAGCAGTGCGGGGTGGATTTCAATCCCATGAAGCAGTCTGGCCTGAGGATTTCTCAAGGGTGGAGCCCTCAACTGAACAAAACCTCAAATACTTGCCACGTGGTGCTTCCAGGGAGCCAAAGGTCCAATTCAAGCATGAATGAAGGAACAAGAATCTGGGCCAGGATGCCCCAGGGAAGAAATGAGAAGCCTGTCAGGTCCCAGGATGTCTCTGATCCCCATGACAGAGTGATTTCAGAGCAACTACTCAAAGGTTTTAAAAATTAAACCAGCCTCCAGGGTGTGGGATTTTTTTTACTACCCATTATTCCCTGCTTTGCCTTCATATGGAACTACTTAATGAAAGATATTCCACTGCTGGACAAAAACACTTACAAGCAGAGGCTTGGGCCTGAGGCCAGCCTGAAGACTGTGTCCAGAGATGACAGAGGCTGAGTGGGCAGAGATTTTGTAAGACAGTTGGATAGGAAGGTGCTGGGAGGGGACCTGACAGGTATCCTGACCCAGTTTCCACCTCTATAAAATGATAGAGCTCGTATAGTCTAGAAGACCTCTACAGATTCTTTCAGCAAGACCATTCTATTCTTTCTCCCCATCCCCATCTTCACAACTGAATAAATAGGCTCCTTATATGGTGCTTGATGACTAAGGTTTACCAGGCGTCAGAGGAAACTGAGGCACGAGGGAAAGAGGCAAGGCAGAGAGGCGAGGGCTACTCCCAAGACGGCCACATCAAAAGCCCTATCTCTTTGTCCTCTGCATGTCCCACTTCCAATTACAGGGTCAGTTTATTTAGGGCAGGGGTTTGGTCTCCACTGCAAAGCATAAATCAGATCAGTTGTTCAGATACATAATTTTTCTGTCACACAAAGGGAAAAAAAGACCTATCAGCTGAAATCTGAGACTGGTTTGGAATCCAGTTGTTGGCCCTATGCCCAGCCTCTGAGCAAATAGCTGGTTTTCAGACACTGAGTTACAGGATGCCAAATTCAAACTTCAGGGTTTCCTAAATGGATTTTTGCTTTAACAAATGCTGCTGAGCATGGAAAATCAGACCCTTTCCTTCAAGAATCTGGGCATAAAATCTGCAACCCAATCCCATGTTAAACAGAGCCTGGACAGGTTATCCAGCCACAATACGTGAGCTACTTTAATTGAATGTGTTTCTCCTTTGGAATTCAGAAATGGTTTTGTCTCAGTTCTTCTGAGCATTCTGAATGTCTAATTACTGGCACAGAAATAATTGCTACTTATACTCCTCTTTCAATCTTTGTAGATTTTTAAAACTGCAACAACAAAAAAGTTAGAGGTTGAATATGTATACATTTATATACATTGTATACATGTGTGTAATTTATATATTAGATATATTATTATTATATCTAATATATAGCATATCATACATAGTACAAAATGTATAATAATATGATATATAAGTATATATTTATATTACATATATACATATAACATACATATAACTAGTATATGTACTATGCCAATATAAAACTATCTACTGCAAGTAGTATAATTTTTATTCATTAACTTGAGGGTAGGGTGTGTAGTTTCAACATCAAAACATATTTCATTTCTAAATGTAGAATTTCAAAGAAGAACGTTAACTGAGGCCCTTTAAAATAACATCTCAAATTACATTAGATCACCAGATGGAGAGTATAGGAAAATGAGCAGGGAACTGCCAAAATTCTTGTTTTAAAAAGCAGACATCTGACTAGGTTTTAGCATTGACTAGAGGACAATATTCTCTATAATGTCTAACTAAACTTTCTGAAACAAAATGTTCATAAGTCATATGAGAAGAGAATCTAGAATTTTCCTGATTCTTTTTAAATACCTGAACTGTCAGAATCCTACTTACTGCTTAGAGCCAAAAGTGGGATCTAATTTCACCAGGTAGTCTTAAAATAAGTAACAGTCGTACAGAGCTAACATTTGTTGAGCAATTATTACATTGCAAGCACAATGCAAACAAAATACCTTTATGTGGTATTTAATCCTTCCAACATCCCTATAGTGGCAGGTATTATCATTACCATCATTTTACAGATAAGGAAACTAATGCTTAAAGAGGTAAAGGAACTTGTCCAAGGCCAGAGCAAGGATTTAAATAGACGTATGTTAAATTCCTGAATCCATACTCTTACCCACTGTGTAATCCAGCTGCTCATAAAACCTCAGTGGTTCTAAGGCTTGGTCTGGGTCCTGGCATCTCAGGTAAAGCAAGAGTAGGGACATCATGGTGGGATAGAAAAAATCAAAAGAAGTGTGTCCTAGTCCTGGATTTGCTACATACTAGATTTATAATCTTGCGTAAGGTACTAAACTTTAGTGTTCTCATGTTTTAAATGATTTCTCATGTGTTTAAAAGAGTAATATAAACCTGTTTCAAGCATCGTGTGTAAAAGAAAATAAAATGAGATCAGGTTTGTGCAAGACCTCCCACTGTGACAAAGCTGCAACAGTGACAGTTGTGATAAGATAGTAAAGGAAACTAGCATGCCTGGGGGCCTTGGCCAGCCGCATTGACCAACACTGCAAGCACTCTCCTCCGAGCCTGTTCCCTGAGAATCGCCATCGGGATGCCCACCCCCGCTGCCACCCACATATTAGTGGTCTGAGAACAAGCACATGGGGAGCAGGCAGCATGCAATGATCAAAGAGAGAAGAGTCTATTCTAGATCTACCAATGAGCCTGGACTCCAGTGAATCTGGACTTGAAATATAAAACATTAAAACATTAAGCTCTCTAAATGAGTGCCCAAAGAACGGTAGGCAACCACACTACTCCAAAGAATGACAAGAATTATTGAAATTATCATCACATATTGTTATAATGTATACACACTTATCTACATTATATCTGTGCGCATATTGTCACACTATTTGAAACTACCAATAAATTTAAAACATGTGTATAACTTTATATGCAAGCTACAACTTAAAGCACATACCAAATTACATCATCATTCAGTCACCATCGAGTAACAAGATTTCTCACCCATACTTTCACACATGAACTGATTCCCTTCGACGTGGGACCTCTCATACAGCCATTGTGTCTCATACACCTTTCCATGGACCCCAGGATTGGCATTACTATCCCATACACCCACAGTACGCTGTGAGACAGCCCTCTTGTTTCAGCTCAGTGGAGGGTCACATCATTATGTAAGCACAATATTAATATATTCAGATAGCAACATGGTTATACCACAGTTCGTTACATTATAGGCTTCTTAATGTCCCAAGCAGAGAAGGTACAACACGTATTTACACACATGGTATCATACAATCATTCATCTTTCATAGTTTGACACTGAGGTCCACACAAAGTGCCCCAGTGTTCCAAGTCTACATTATTTGATCCTACAGTATGTAGCACTGGTTTGTTGATTGTACAGCAAAACAATAATGGCTGAGGATCTGCCTGTGTGTGCTACACTCACATTCCCCTAACATTAAGTATGGTTTTACCCAGTGTTTTCTTGGTGTGAAATACTTTTATACACATAAACTCTCAGTTATTTATTTAGAATTTAGAGAGCTCTTACATGTATAAAGAGAAGGGAGAGCTGAAAGCAAAGGAAGTGATGGACATCTCTGATTAACAATCATATGCTACACACTCCAAATTCCTTGAGGGGACGGTTGGGACTTGTTCAGCATTTATACCAGTGCCTGGAACAGCTTGGCTCATAGTAGGCACTCAAACATGTGTTGAATGAATTGGTGAAATGAAGCATTAGTCATATAGTGACCTATACAATTACTGGGCTTCTTTCACACGCAGAGTATGATCTCCAGCGTGCCATGCCCATCCAGTCCCAGTGACGTGTAAACCTCCTATATGGCACAAAAGGTCACCTCATATTAAACACCAGTTTGCTGGGTCACATGGTCAACACATGAATGGCTGCAGCACCACAGAGTATTCTCTCCATCTCACTCCCACCCTGTTGCTGTGTCTCTGTGACACAAAGCCTGGGGTTCCACACAGCTGGACAGTGGCTGTGAGGTCCTTCTGGGCCTCAGTGTCACTCCACCATGCCTTTCCACAGGGTATCAACTTGGCTGTGTGAAGATGGCTCTGGAGTGCTACTGTATGTGACAGAGTCTGAGTTTCCAAACTGTGTGACACAGTCGCACTTTACTCACACCTAATGCCACTGTATCTCGGAGTCACACATAGGGTGACAATAGGTCTCCAGGTCACACTGGGCCACAGCGTTCTCAAACGCACACTGTGACACTGGGTCTGAGGTCCCATGCAGGGCGATACTCAGAGTCAACCCCAGCCCCGGCCCCGGCCCCGGCCCCGTAGCACAGTGGGTCTCGCCCTCTGCCTCAGTCTCCTCCACGCAGACCCTTCTGCCGCCGCGACCCCCGCGCCTCACCTGGTCAGGTCCCGCAGGCGCGCCTCCTCCCCGCGCAGGTAGCGCCGCAGCAGTCCCAGCAGCCGGCGCTCCGGCGCCAGGGCGCGCGCAACGCTGGTCAGAGCCGAGAACGTGTCCCCTCGCGCCTCAGCCCCCGCCGGGTCCCCTGCTCGGAGCGCAAGGACCGCCAGCAGAGCTGCCAGCCGCGCCGCGGGGCCCATCGCCGGCGCTCAGCGCGTCCCCCGGGCCGTCCCGCTAGCCCGGGCCTCGCCGCTCCCGCCAGGCCCGCCCCTCGGCCCCGCCCCGGGTCCTCGGCCCTCCCGGCCGACCCGCCGCGCCCGCCGCCCTCCTCTTCGCTCTGACACCTCCGCTGGCTCTGGATCTCCCACTCTCCTGCCGCTGCGCTCCGCACGCTGCGTCGGGGGGCCTGCAGCCTCAGCGTCCGCTCGCGCCCCAACCAAGCAAACCCTGGGGAGGTGTTTCGCGGAGCCCATTTCACACGGGAGGAAACTGAGGCGGGGGTGTGGGGAGGAATGAGTTCACTGGTCTATGGCTGTACAAGGCCATCCCCGAAATATTCGCCTCTCTGAATCAAGGGGTAGAAATACAGAAATACCACGGGATTCGTGTGGGAAAATCCAGGGGAGTAAACGGCGCAGTATGGTAACAGCGATGCGGGTAAAGAGCTGAGAGTAAGCAATGGGGAGGCAAACACTTCACAGAGGACGTGACATCGGGGCCGTCTTGGAGGAGCAGAATTTTGACCCGAGATGAAGACGGTGAAGGCAGTTAGGGTCAGTACATGGCAAATCTAGGACCTACAGAACCTAAAACTCTGGGGTCCTGGATCACTGCTCTACACATTAAACCTATGGTGACTTAAGCAAACAAAAATATTATTGTACTCTACTAAGCTATTTATTTTTCCCCCTTTTCCCCGGGCAATATTCATTCATTCGTTCGTTCATTTAACAATTATTTAGCACCTCTGTTCACTGTACTGAAGACACAGAGAAATAGCAGATCCAACCCTGGACTCCCAAGGGGAAACGGAGATGTAAACAACCATTATAAAGTGCTGTTGGGATAATGGAGGGTTATGTAATGAGCAATGGCAACGCTAGGAGGGGGCCCATGCCCATACATAGGTGGTGGAGTGGGGTCCACAGAGGAGGCTATGCGGGCAGGTCCAAAAGGATGCAAAGGAATCGTCTGGAAGAGGACAGGCAAGGGAGGGATGGGCTTTCCTGGCAGAAGGTACCTATGTGTACCGAGGTTTGGAGATGCAAAATAGTTTGAGCTCTAGAAATGATGGAAAGTTCCTTGTAGTTGGAACTATCAGATTGTCAAGGTGCTTTGCATGGCATACTAACAAATTTAGCCTATCTGCGATGAAAATCCTATAAAAGGTTTTTAAGGTGGCAATAATAGTAATAAAACAGCAACAGTAAAAATAATACTGAGTGCTTCCAGTGTGCCAGGTGTTGTCCCAAGTATTTTACATGTATTAGCTTATTTTTTTTTGAGAGGCAGTAAATTTTTCTTTTGTTGCCTTCATTTTGAAATAAATCTGAAATAAAACATGTTTCATTTAAAATAAGCTTAGGAAGTTGCATCTTCTTTCCCAGATTCAAGATTATCACTGAAGAGCTTTTTAAAAACATCTACATTTTTAAAAATTTTGGTATCGTTAACGTACAATCACTTGAACACCACTATGGTTACTAGACCCCCTATGATCAAGTCCCCCCCCCCCACATACACCACTACAGTCACTGTCCATCAGTGTAGTAAGATGCTATAGAATCATTACGTGTATTCTCTATAAATACTGCTTTTCCCGCGTCCCCCACAGCTGCATTATGTGTGCTAATCGTAATGCCCCTTTTCCCCCCTTATCCCTCCCTTCCCACCCATCCTCCCCAGTCCTTTCCCTTTGGTAACTGTTAGTCCATTCTTGGGTTCTGTGAGTCTGCTGCTGTTTTGTTCCTTCAGTTTTTGCTTTGTGCTTATACTCCACAGATGAGTGAGATCATTTGATTCTTGTCTTTCTCTGCCTGCCTTATTTCACTGAGCATAATAACCTCTAGCTCCATCCATGTTGTTGCAAATGGTAGGATTTGTTTTCTTATGGCTGAATAATATTCCATTGTGTATGTGTACCACATCTTCTTTATCCGTTCATCTACTGATGGACAGACACGTAGGTTGCTTCCACTTCTTGGCTATTGTAAATAGTGCTGTGATAAACATAGGGGTGCATTAGTCTTTTTCAAACTGTGCTCCTGCATTCTTAGGGTAAATTCCTAGGAGTGGAATTCCTGGGTCAAATGGTATTTCTATTTTGAGTTATTTGAAGAACCTCCATACTGCTTTCCACAATGGTTGAACAAGTTTACATTCCCACCAGCAGTGTAGGAGGGTTCCCCTTTCTCCACATTCTCACCAACATTTGTTGTTGTTTGTCTCTTGGATGTTGGCCACCCTAACTGGTGTGAGGTGATACCTCATTGTGGTTTTAATTCGCATTTCTCTGATGACTGGCAATGTGGAGCATCTTTTCATGTGCCTGTTTGCCATCTGAAATTCTTCGTTGGAGAAGTGTCTGTTCAGCTCCTTGGCCCATTTTATAATTGGCTTATTTGCTTTTTGTTTGTTGAGGTGTGTGAGTTCTTTATATATTTTGGATGTCAACCCCTTATCGGATATGTCATTTATGAATATATTCTCCCATCTGTAGGATGTCTTTTTGTTCTACCGATGGTTTCCTGTGCTGTACAGAAGCTTTGCAGCTTGATACAGTCCCACTTGTTCATTTTTGCTTTTGTTTTCCTTGCCCGGGGAGATATGTTCATGAAGAAGTCGCTCATGTTTATGTACAAGAGATTTTTGCCTATGTTTTTCTCTAAGAGTTTTATGGTTTCATGACTTACATTCAGGTCTTTGATCCACCTTGAGTTTACCTTTGTGAATGGGGTTAGACAGTAGTCCAGTTTCATTCTCTTACATGTAGCTGTCCAGTTTTGCCAACACCAGCTGCTGAAGAGGCCGTCATCTCCGCATTGTATATCCAAGGCTCCTTTTCAAATATTAATTGACTGTATATGTTTGGGTTAATGTTTGGATTTTCTATTCTGTTCCACTGGTCTGTGGGTCTGTTTTTGTGCCAATACCAAATTGTCTTGATTACTGTGGCTTTGTAGTAGAGCTTGAAGTCAGGGAGTATAATTCCCCCTGTTTTATTCCTCCTTCTCAGGATTGCTTTGGCTATTCGGGGTCTTTTGTGGTTCCATATGAATTTTAGAATTATTTGTTCCAGTTCATTGAAGAAAGCTATTGGTATTTTGATAGGGATTGCATTGAATCTGTAGATTGCTTTAGATAGTATAGCCATTTTGACAATATTTATTCTTCCTAGCCAAGAGCATGGGATGAATTTCCATTTGTTAGTGTCCTCTTTAATTTCTCTTAAGAGTGTCTTGTAGTTTTCAGAGTACAGGTCTTTCACTTCCTTCGTTAGGTTTATTCCTAGGTATTTTATTCTTTTTGATGCAATTGTGAATGGAATTGTTTTTCTGATTTCTCTTACTGTTAGATCATCATTAGTGTATAGGAAAGCAACAGATTTCTGTGTGTTAATTTTGTATCCTGCAACTTTGCTGAATTCAGATATTAGTTCTAGTAGTTTTGGAGTGGAGTCCTTAGGGTTTTTTATGTACAATATCATGTCATCTGCAAATAGTGACAATTTGACTTCTTCTTTACCAATCTGGATGCCCTGTATGTCTTTGTTTTGTCTGATTGCTGTGGCTAGGACCTCCAGTATTATGTTGAATAACAGTGGAGAGAGTGGACATGCCTGTCTTGTTCCCGATCTTAGATGAAAAGCTTTCAGCTTCTCTCTCTTATGTATGATGTTAACTCTGCGTTTGTGATACATGGCCTTTATGATGTTGAGGTACTTGCCTTCTATACCCATTTTGTTGAGAGTTTTAATCATGAATGGATGCTGAACTTTGTCAAATGCTTTTTCAGCATCTGTGGAGATGATCATGTGGTTTTGTTCTTCTTTTTGTTGATGTGGTGGATGATGTTGATGGATTTTCGAATGTTGTACCATCCTTGCATCCCTGAGATGAATCCCACTTGATCATGGTGTATGATCCTCTTGATGTATTTTTGAATTCGGTTTGCTAATATTTTGTTGAGTATTTTTGCATCTACGTTCATCAGGGATATTGGTCTGTAATTTTCTTTTTGGTGAGGTCTTTGCCCGGTTTTGGTATTAGAGTGATGCTGGCTTCATAGAATGAGTTTGGAAGTATTCCCTCCTCTTCTATTTTTTGGAAAACTTTAAGGAGAATGGGTTTTATTTCTTCTCTATATGTCTGGTAGAATTCAGAGGTGAATCCATCAGGCCCGGGGGTTATGTTCTTGGGTAGTTTTTTGATTACCAATTCGATTTCGTCACTGGTGATTGGTCTGTTTAGTTTTTCTGTTTCTTGCTTGGTCAGTCTTGGAAGGTTGTATTTTTCTAAGAAGTTGTCCATTTCTTCTATGTTTTCCAGCTTGTTAGCATATAGATTCTCATAATATTCTCTTATGATTCTTTGTATTTCTGTGGGGTCCGTCGTGATTTTTCCTTTCTCATTTCTGTTTCTGTTTATGTGTGTAGATTCTCTTTTTCTCTTAATGAGTCTGGCTAGGGGTTTATCTATTTTGTTTATTTTTTCAAAGAACCAACTCTTGGATTCATTGATTTTTTTCTATTGTTTTATTCTTCTCAATTTTATTTATTTATTCTCTGATCTTTATTATGTCCCTCCTTTTTGTGACTTTGCACCTCATTTGTTCTTCTTTTTCCAATTTCAGTAATTGTGTCTTTAGACTATTCATTTGGGAATGTTCTTCCTTCTTTAAATAGGCCTGGACTGCAATATACTTTCCTCTTAGAACTGCCTTTGCTGCGTCCCACAGAAGTTGTGGCTTTGTGTTGTTGTTGTCATTAGTCTCCATATATTCTTTGATTTCTGTTTTGATTTGGTCGTTAACCCATTGATTAATTAGGAGAATGTTGTTAATCTCCATATATTTGTGAGCCTTTTTGATTTCTTTCTAAAATTTATTTCTAGTTTTATACCATTGTGATCTGAGAAGTTGGTTGGTAGGATTTCAATATTTTTGAATTTCCTGAGCTTCTTTTCGTGGCCTACTATGTGGTCTATTCTGGAAAATGTTCCATGTGCACTCTAGAAGAATGTGTATCCTGCTGCTTTCGGGTGTAGAGTTCTGTAGATGTCTGTTAGGTCCATCTGTTCTAGTGTGTTGTTGAGTGCCTCCGAGTCTTTAGTTATTTTCTGTCTGGTTGATCTGTCCTTTGGAGTGAGTGGTGCATTGAAGTCTCCTAAAATGAATGCATTGCTTTCTATTTCCTCCTTTAATTCTGTTAGTATTTGTTTCACATATGCCGGCGCTCCTGTGTTGGGTGCATATATATATTTATAATGGTTATATCCTCTTGTTGGACTGACCCTTTTATCATTATGTAATGTCCTTCTTTATCTCTTGCTACTTTCTTCGTTTTGAAGTCTATTTTGTCTGATACAAGTACTGCCACACCTGCTTTTTTCTCCTTGTTGTTTGCGTGAAATATCTTTTTCCATCCCTTCACTTTTAGTCTGTGTATATCCTTGGGTTTGAGGTGAGTCTCTTGTAAGCAGCATGTAGATGGGTTTGCTTTTTTATCCATTCTATTACTCTGTGTCTTTTGATTGGTGCATTCAGTCCATTTACATTTAGGGTGATTATGGATAGATATGTACTTATTACCATTGCTGGCTTTTGATTTGTGGTTTCCAAAGGTTCAAGGGTTGCTTCTTTACTATCTAACAATCTAACTGAACTTTCTTGTTAAGTTATTGTAAATAGTTTCTTTATTTCTCTCCCTTCTTATTCTTCCTTCTCCATTCTTTATATACTAGGTGTTTTTTTCTTTGCCTTTAGTTTAGTATTTGGATGGTTTGCTTTCTTTGCTATGATTTTATTTTCTCTGGTGACATCTTTTTAGTCTTAGGGGTGCTTCCCTCTAGAGCAGTCCGTTTAAGATATCCTGTAGTGGTGGTTTATGAGAGGCAAACTCTGGAAATTGTTTAATCCCTCCGTCATATTTAAATGATATTCGTGCTGGATACAATACTCTTGGTTCGAGGCCCTTCTGTTTCATTACATTAAATATATCATGCCATTCTCTTCTGGCCTGTAAGGTTTCTGTTGAGAAGTCTGATGATAGTCTGATGGGTTTTCCTTTGTAGGTGATCTTTTTCTCTCTCTAGCTGCCTTTAATACTGTGTCTTTATCTTTGATCTTTGCTATTTTAATTATTATGTGTCTTGGTGTTGTCTTTCTTGGGTCCCTTGTGTTGGGAGATCTGTGGGCTTCCGTGGACTGCGAGACTATTTCCTTCCCAACATGGGGAAGTTTTCAGCAATTATTTCTTCAAAGACACTTTCTATCCTTTTTTCTCTCTCTTCTTCCTCTGGCACTCCTATAATGTGAATATTGTTCCGTTTGGATTGGTCACACAGTTCTTTCAATATTCTTTCATTCCTAGAAATCCTTTTATCTCTCTGTGCCTCAGCTTCTCTGTATTCCTATTTTCTGATTTCTTTTCCATTAACAGTCTTTTGCATCTGTTCCAGGCTGCTGCTAATCCCGTTGATCGCTTGTCTCATTTCTGCATTATCTTTCCTCACTTCCCTCACTTCCTCCCTCAGCTCTTGCATATTTCTCTGTAGATCCATCAATATGGTTATGACTTTTGTTCTGAATTCTTTTTCAGGAAGGGTGTGCATTTCCATCCCTCAGGTTCCCTCTCTGGTGTTGTCTGGGTCTGGGTGAGTTTTGTTTGTACCATATTCCTCTGTCTTTTCATGGTGGTAGAAGTGGTCTCTGGTAGGTGCCACGTGTGTCAGCTGGGCTCTTTAAGACTTAAAAAAGGAAAAAAGAAAGAAAAAGAAAGAAAGAAAAGAGAAAACAATGAAAGAAAAGAAAAGAGGAAAAAAAACGCCCTCCAGGAGTAGATTCTGTGGGGATGCTGTAGGTGGTGCTGTTGCTCCACTATTCCACAGCTGTGGCTGTGCCGCTCCGCAGGCGCCATTTGTAGCTCTGGCTGGGGCAGAAACGAATGGGAGGCTGTTGTTCTTTGTATGAAGACTCAGTGGGCTACTTTTTCCCAGTTGCCAGCCAAGGGGTCTGAAATTCCCCAGGACTCCCAGCCTGCCGGACCGAGTGCGCTGGGACGACCCACCCCTCAGCTGGGCCCCCAACTACCCAAGACCGCCAAAAAAGTGCACGCTTTTCTTTTGTCCTGGGTAAGCCAGTGTGAGGACTCGGTGCGTTCCCCAGCTCAGATCCTGCACCCTCTCTCTCTCCAATCTCCGATACACCGCGCAGTGTGTGTCAGAGCTCCCGGCGCAGATCACCAGGGCTGGTTATTTTGTGGGCCTGTACTACCACTCCATCCCCGCTCTGAATCCTCTCCTCCTGCTGGTGCACTTGGGTGGGGGAGTGCTCGGGTCCCGCGGGGTTGTGGTTCTGTATCTTACCCACCTCATGAGGTACTGAGTCCTCTCAGGTGTAGCTGCTGCCTGGGTGCCGTCCTTTATCTTCTGGTCTCTCTTTTAGGAATAGTTGTATTTGTTGTATTTTCATAAATATATATGGTTTTGGGAGGAGATTTCTGTCGCCCTGGTCATGTTGCCATCTTCCTGGAAGTACTCTTTGATCCATTTTGAATTTACTTTTGTGTGTGGGGTAAGACAGTAATCCAGTTTCATGTGGCTGTCCAGTTTTGCCAACACCAGCTGTTGAAGAGGCTGTCATTTCCCTATTGTATATCCATGGCTCCTTTATTGTATATTAATTGACCATATATGCTTGGGTTCATATCTGCGTTCTCTATTTTGTTCCACTGGTCTATGGGTCTGTTCTTGTGCCAGTACCAAACTCTCTTGATTACTGTGGCTTTGTAGTAGAGCTTGAAGTCAGGGAGCGTAATTCCCCCTGCTTTATTCTTCCTTCTCAGGATAGCTTTGGTTATTCGGGGTCTTTTTTTGTTCCATATGAATTTTAGAACATTTGCTCTAGTTCATTGAAGAGTGCTGTGGGTACATTGATAGGGAGGGCATTGAATCTGTAGATTGCTTTAGGCAGGATGGCCATTTTGACAATATTAATTCTTCCTAGCCAAGAGCATGGGATGAATTTCCATTTGTTAGTGTCCTCTTTAATTTCTCTTAAGAGTGTCTTGTAGTTTTCAGGGTATAGGTCTTTCACCTCCTTGGTTAGGTTTATTCCTAGGTATTTTATTTTTTTTGATGTGATTGTGAATGGAATTGTTTTCCTGATTTCTCTTTTGGCTAGTTCATCATTAGTGTATAGGAATGCAACATATTTCTGTGTGTTAATTTTGTATCTCACAACTTTGCTGAATCCATATTTTAGATCTAGTAGTTTTGGAGTGGATTCTTTAGGGTTCTTTATGTACACTATCATGTCATCTGCAAACAGGGACAGTTTGACTTCTTCCTTACCAATCTGGATGCCTTTTATTTCTTTGTGTTGTCTGATTCCTGTGGCTAGGACCTCCAGAACTATATTGAGTAAAAGTGGGTGAGTGGGCATCCTTGTCTTGTTCCCAGTCTTAAAGGAAAAGCTTTCAGCTCCTCGCTGTTAAGTATGACGTTGGCTGTGGGTTTGTCATATATGACCTTTATTATGTTTAGGTACATGCCCTCTATACCCATTTTGCTGAGGCTTTTTATCATGAATGGATGTTGATTTTGTCAAATGCTTTTTCAGCATCTATGGAGATGATCATGTGGTTTTTTTCCTTCTTTTTGTTGAAGTGTTGGATGATGTTGATGGATTTTCGAATGTTGTACCATCCTTGCATCCCTGGGATGAATCCCACTTGATCATAATGGATGATCTTTTTGAATTCCGTTTCCTAATAGTTTGTTGAGTATGTTTGCATCAATGTTCATCAGGGATATTGGTCTGTAATTTTCCTTTTTTGTGGTGTCTTTGCCTGTTTTGGTATTAGAGTGATGTTGGTCTTGTAGAATGAGTTTGGGAGTATTCCCTCCTCTTCTACTTAATGGAAAATTTTAAGGAGGATGGGAATTAGGTCCTCACTAAGTGTTTGATAAAATTCAGCAGTGAAACCATCTGGTCCAGGTGTTTTGTTCTTAGGTAGTTTTTTGATTACCAATTTAATATCTTTCCTGGTAATTGTGTATTCAGATTTTCTCTTTCTTGCTGGGTCAGCCTTGGAAGTTTGTATTTTTCTAGAAAGTTGTCCATTTCTTCTAGGTTATCCAGTTTGTTACCATATAATTTTTCATAGTATTCTCCCATAATTCTTTGTATTTCTGTGGTGTCTCTTGTGATTTTTCCTTTCTCATTTCTGATTCTGTTTATCTGTGTGGACTCTGTTTTATTTCTAGTTTCATACCTTTGTGATCTGAGAAGAAGGTCCATACAATTTCAATCTTTTTGAATTTAATGAGGTTCTTTTTGTGGCCTGGTATATAATCTATTCTTGAAAATGTTCCATGTACACTTGAGAAGAATGTGTATCCTGTTGCTTTTGGATGGAGTGTTCTGTAGATGTCCGTTATGTCCATTTGTTCTAGTATGTTGTATAGTGCCTCTGTCTCTATTTATTTTCTGTCCAGTTGATCTGTCCTTTGGAGTGAGTGGTGTGTTCAAGTCTCCTGAAATGAATGCATTGCATTCTATTTTCCCCTTTAATTCTGTTAGTATTTGTTTCACATATGTAGGTGATCCTGTGTTGGGTGCATAGATATTTATAATAGTTATATCAGCTTGTTGGACTGATCCTTTTGTCATTATGTAATGTCCTTCTTTGTCTCTTGTGACTTTCTGTGTTTTGAAGTCTATTTTGTCTGATACAAGTACGGCAACTCCTGCTTTTTTCTCACTATTAGTTGCATGAAATATCTTTTTCCATCCCTTTACTTTCAGTCTGTGTATGTATTTGGGTTTGAAGTGAGTCTCTTGTAGGCAGCATATAGATGGGTCTTGATTTTTTTATCCATTCAGTAACTCTGTGTCTTTTGATTGGTGCATTCAGACCATTTACATTCACGGTTATTATCTATAGGTACGTACTTATTGCCATTTCAGGCTTTAGATTCATGGCTACCAAAGGCTCAAGGGTAATTCCCTTACTATCTAACAGTCTAATTTAACTTACTTCATATACTATTACAAAAATAACCTAAAGGTTCTTTTTTTTCCCTCATTTATCTTCCTCCTCCATTCTTTGTATGTTATGAATCATATTCTGTACTCTTTGTCTATCCTTTGGGTGACATCTCTTTAGCCCTAGGAATACTTCCATCTATAGGAGTCCCTCCAAAATGCACTGTAGAGGTCATTTGTGCGAGGTAAATTCTCTCAGCTTTTGCTTCTCTGTAAATTGTTTAATCCCTCCTTCAAATTTAAATGATAGCCTTGCTGGGTAGAGTATTCTTGGTTCAAGGCCCTTCTTCCTCATTGCATTAAATATATCATGCCACTCCCTTCTGGCCTGTAAGGTTTCTGTTGAGAAGTCTGATGATAGCCTGATGGGTTTTCCTTTGTATGTGATCTTTTTTCTCTCTCTAGCTGCTTTTAAAAGTCTGTCTTTATCCTTGATCTTTGCCATTTTAATTATTATATGTCTTGATGTTGTCTTCCTTGGGTCCCTTGTGTTGGGAGATGTGTGCACCTCCATGGCTTGAGAGACTATCTCCTTCCCCAGACTGGGAAAGTTTTCAGCAATTGCCTCCTGAGTAACAATTTCTATCCCTTTTTCTCTCTCTTCTTCTTCTGGTACCCCTATAATGGGGATATTGTTCCATTTGGATTGGTCACACAGTTGTCTCAATATTCTTTCATTCATAGAGATCTTTTTTTCTCTCTGTGCCTCAGCTTCTTTTTATTCCTCTTCTCTAATTTCCATTCCATTTTCCATCTCTTCTACTACATCTAGTCTGCTTTTAAATCCCTCCATTGTATATTTCATTTCAGATATGGAGTTTCTTAATGATTGAATCTCCAAGTTAAATTTGTTCCTGAGTTCTTGAATATTTTTCTGTACTCCATAAGCATGTTTATAATTTTTATTTTGAACTCTCTTTCAGGAAGATTGGTGAGTTCGGTTTCATTTTGCCCTTTTTCTGGAGTTTGTGAGATTTTCGTCTAAACCATGTTCTTTTGATGTTTCATATTTCTGTGTGGTGCCCACTAGTGCCCAGAAGCTCCAGTCTCTGGAGCTGCTCATCCCCTAGAGTGAGGTTGTGGGCTGTAGGGGAGCAGAGCTGGTGCCTGGGGAGGAAAGATCTGTTTCCTGATTCCCATCTGCAGTGCCTGTCTCCAGTGTCAGAGCCAGTGGGACAAGCGCACATGTGTAAACCTCTGTGCTTTGCATCTCTAGGTGTTGTAGGCTGGGCCTCCCTCTGGCTCGCCTGATGCCAGAGCAGTGACTGCTAGTTTGCGAGCAGGTGCCTGCAGGCCAGTAGCAAGGCTGGGCAGGCTGTGTGTCATAGTGGGGGGCCTCTGAGCTGAGTAGGCAGCCAGGGGGATGGAGCACCTGATGCTCCTCAAAGTTCCCAACCAGCTGGGCAGAGCACACCCAGACAACCTTGTCCAGCTCTCCCGTCTGTGCAGCAAACTCCGTGCAAACCCCACCCCTTCAGCCACCCTCTGGCTGCCAGGAAGCCTCTCTGCCCATCCTTCCTCTGACACAGAGCGGCCGGTGTGTATCTTGTCCTCCACAAATGGCTGGAACGTCAGTCTCCCAGGCTCTTTGCCCATCCGAGCTCCCCAGTGTCCAGAGGGCCACACAGTATAGGCTTCCGCTCACAAAGCATATCTCCAGGGCTAGGTGTTCTGCAGTTCCAGGCTTCCACCCCCTACCCTGCTCCATTTCTCTTCCTACTGCCAGTGAGCTGGGGTGGGGGAAAGGCCTGGGTCCCACCAGATTAAGGCTTTCATATGTTACCCTGTTTCATGAGGTCTGCTCTGTTTGTGAGATCTGTACAGTCTGGTTCAGCCTTCTTTGTTCTTCCTGTTTTAGGGTTAGTTGTATTAATTAACTATATTTTTATACAGTTTGTGGTTTTGGGAGGAGTTCTCTGTGTCACCTCTCACACCGCCATCTTGAATCTCAAAAACATCTACATTTTAGTATTTTATTGGTCCTGAAAGACTTTGTTGTATAAAAAGGAGTCTGAAGTCCCTTGCCTACTCTATTCTTCAAAGACTCAGTTTTTATCCTCAGTTCCACCAGCCCTGCCTGCAGACTCAGAGAAAATTACTTCATCTCTCTGACCAACAGTTTCCTCATCTTATTTAGCCCCTTGGGCTAAGTTCTCAGGCCACCACAAGTCAGTTTGCTTCTTTTATTAGGTTATTTAATTCCCAGGCCTACTCTAGGGCACAGGTGGTATTATTAGCCTCATTTTACAAATGAAAAATTGAGGTATGGAGAGGAAGAGATGTTAATTACTTATAGATCACATTCAGAGGTGCACTGGTAAGCCAATACTCCAGGGAAAAAAGTCCTGATTTGTGACATTTGCCTATTTCTGTGGTGAAAATTCTCCCACAGTGGCTGATTTCAAGGTATTTAGATGATATCTCTGAATGCAGTTGGGCAGACATGCTGACGCTGGTTCCCGTGAGCTGGTGTGAGCCAACTCCAGCATAATACTGCTCATGGCAAATAGGGAGACGCACCACCCTAATCCCCCTTCAAGGAAGGACTTGCTGCACAGCTCTAGGGAGTGTAGTCAGAAGACTCTCAGCAGTCTGCCCCTACAGGGTCTCCCTGCAGCAGAGAACAGCCATACCTGAGGCCATTTCAAAACTTCCTTGGGCAGGCTGCATTAGTACTGAGAGAGGTGAGGGAATGAAGGCTCAGCTTAACTTAAACCATATGTCATTGGCTTTGTTTGGCAAAGGCTTAAAGGCCCTCAGAATGACTGTTAACAAAATCTGGAAGGGCCCCTAGGACACTGTCAATGAAGGCTTGAAGGGCAATAAAGACATTATTGTAGGCTGGAGAAAAGAGTACGCAAGTACTGAAGTTCTGTATTGGAAGAACAGTTAATGAACCTGTTGCCTGACAGTCACATGAAAATAGTGGACATCCTCACAGTTAGATCATGAATCTGGCTAGAGAATCCCCAAGGAGAATTATAAAATACAAGAAAGAGATAAATTCTAGAAGGAGTGGCTTAACATCCAAGCAGAATTTAGAGGAAATATAGAGGGTCCAGGACAGTCTTTCCAATGATCTAAAGTTTCTCAAAGAAATGACTCAGGATAAAGAACAAGTCAAAGGTGCTGCAAGTAAAAATCACAAGATCAGGCCCTCAAAGGTGTGGTTGAAAGACCCTTTGTTGAGACTCTAGAAAGATTTATGGGCATGCTTAGTAGAGATTCAAAGCATCTTAAGGGCATGTCTCTTAAATTCCCTCTGGTAAACAAGAGAGCACCATAAAGAGTGTGTCCTATAAAGTAGACTGTTTCAATCAGGCAAAAATTATTCTAAAAATCTTAAGGCTATTGTTTCATAGCACCCTGACTCTCAGCCAAAGTTAGTGAAAGACCTGGAAAGAAATGTGGATGTGTTTTTGTCTACAAGAGTGAACTTCAATAAGATTTATAGGAAATCCTCAAAGTTTCAAGATAATTTTATTGGAAGAAGCACTGCTAGTTTGGGCTACAGAGAACACACACACACACACACACACACACACACACACACACACACACAATGCCTTTGGACTCCTGTATCATTTCCTATCGTCCTGTAGACAATTACCACAAACTCAGTGATTTAGAACAACTCAAATTTATTATCTTAGGGTCCGGGAGTTCAGAAGTCTAAAATGTTTTTCACCGGCTAAACTCAAGATGTCAACAGGGCTGTTTCTTCTGGAGGCTCTAGGGGAGAATTTGTTTCCTTGCCTTTTCCAGTTTCTACAGGTTACCTGCATGCCTTGATCTGTAGCCCCTTCAAAGCCAACAATATATCTTTATGTCTCTCTTTGATTTTGCTTCTACTGTCACATTTCCTTCTCTGACTCTTTTAAGGACCCTCGTGATTACATCAGGCCCACCAAGATAATCTTCATCTTAAGATCCATAACTTAATCATACTGCAAAGTCTCAGGGTTTGGGAATTAGGATATGGGCATCTTCAGGGGGTCATTATTCTGCCTACCACAACTCCCAACTTTTTTCTGTGGGCAGAAAGCAGGTTGTGATGACTACTCAGTCGCAAACATAGGTCCATGGCTGGTTCAATATTCCCACCATGGGGGAAGTGTTATGAGGGGAAGTGCAGTGGAGAGGATGTCAGAGTGAAAAGAGATAACCAATTGTGGTTAAAATAGCTTTCTTTGGCAAGTTTTACAGATACATATAGCAATGTGAACACATTTCTAGGCTTCCCCATCTCCCCAGTCCCAAGGGGTTTGGAAAGAGTTTTGCAGTTTAGGGGCTTTGAAACTGAAGTTTCATGGTAAAACTGCCTCCTAGTAGCCATTAAAAATATGGAATATGGATTCATACTACCTGTGTTCAGGCCTCTGAACTGTGTATGTTGTTGCACTGATGTTACAGATGGGGCTCTCCAGAAACAGATGCTGAGATGGAGCTTGGGGTGCAAGAAATTTATTAGGGATCAAAGTCTGTGAAAGGGGGAGGAAGCAGGAAAGCGCAGAGGAACAGGTCAAAGAGGCCTGACAAAGCTTTGATCAAGGTGTTAAGAGTGCTGGAGCTAATATTTCTCGTCAGATTTGTCTCATGTTGGGCCTAAATTGCTGGGTTTTTATGCCCTCACTTCACTCAGTCACTGTCTGGGGTTCACTGAACTACACTACAGGCTTATGTCTCTTGTCAAATTTGGGAACTGTTCATATGTTATTTCTTTACATAGTTATTTTTCAAATTCTTCTGGAATTCTTGACATGAATTAGCTACTGCCTCATAGACTTTGTTCATTTTTTTTAAAATCTTTTTTCTCTTATCATTCATATTAGATAATTTCAAGTTAACTCTCTCCTCTGTCATCTGTATTCTGCTACTGAGTCTGTCAGTGAGCTTTTAATTTTGGTTGTTGTACTTTCAGTTCTAACATTTCCATTGGGTTCAGTCTTTATGTCTTCTATTTCTTTGCTGATACTTTTTATCTTTCCATTTATTTCAAGATGCTTATTTCTTAGAGCTTCTTATAACACTCAGACAATTTTCAACATTTGTATTATCTCTCCCTGGATATCTGTTTAATTCCTTTTCTCGAACTTGAGATTTTCCTGGTTCTGCATATGCTGAGTAATTTTTTATCAAATGCCTGATATTTTGAATATGTATATCTAGATCTTATTTATTTATTTATTGTTTTTTTTGTTTTTACTCATGAATAATTCTTTTTTTATTAAAGTATCATTCTTATGAACAACACTGTGCTTTCAACATTCACCCATATTATCAAATCCTCACCCCCCGCCATTGCAGTCACTGTCCATCAGCGTAGTAAGATGCTATGGAGTCATTGCTTGTCTTCTCCATGCTGTACTGCCTTCCCCATGACCTACCTATATTGTGACCGCTAATTATAGTGCCCCTTAGTCCCCTGCTCCTCCCTCCCCACCACCCTCCCCATCTCCTCCCCTTTGGTAACTGCTAGTCCCTTCTCGGAGTTCTAGATCTTATTTTGTGTCAGCATGCAATCAACTCAGTTGGATTCAGGCCACAAGTCCTGATCTGCCTTCTGTGGCTGTAGTTTCAAAGTCAATTCAGTTTTCAAAGTTTTTGCATGCTGTTCAGATCTGCCTCTGTTGTGTAACACCCAGTGGTTAGTCTTGGATCTGGACAGTGGTCTATCCCATGCCTCAGGACTCAAGCCTATGGTATGCTATTGAGCATGAGATCCATGCATGCACAGCTGAAGTGTGAACCCAGGAATTCTTGGATTGATCTCTTGAGCTCCTCCCTCTCTGCTATCTCTGAAGTTTCCAGTCCCCTGAGGCTCCCCTTTTTGGTTGTCTGGCCAAAAATGTGGGCTTGAGCAACTATACCGTACTCTGCGTCTTTCATATCTGCATGTGTCTGGAGCCAAGTGGCAGGAGGATACAGAGAGAAAAATGTCTGGGGATGAGGGTGGGGGCATTACCCCACTCTGTTGGGGGTGTTGAAAGCAGAAATAAGCATTATTTGAGATTATTTCAATTTATGTAAATTTATGAAATATGTAATACATAACTCAAAGTTTTAGGTGGCCATAGGACGTCACTTCCACCATTGGCATTGAGGAATTACCTGGGGGAAAGGGTACAGGAAAAGAGAGAGAAAAAGGAAGGAAAATGTGAGCTATCCACCCCCCAGACCCCCACCCCTCCAAGTGTGGAGTTCGCTTCCTCTCTCCTTGAGCCAGAACTAGAAGCCTTCTTCTGCAGCTATCCCAGGCCTCACCCTGGGGCCAGCCTCTGGGTTTCGGAGCTATTGAGGATCAAAAAGGGGAAATTCAATGTCATTTCAGTGGTGCTTCAAATTCTGGTCTTCTTTCCCGGTCTGCCTGCTATCGTTTATTTTTCAGAGTCCTCAAATGCCATCTCCATGCATTCTGTCCAGGTTTTCTAGCTCTCAGGGGTGAGACAGGTTAGAATGTGTCTCCTTCATCTTCCCACAACCAGAACTTCTTGCACTATAATATTTTATTTAAATTCTACGTAAGAGACGAATTTTAAAGTCAGTCTAAATAACAACAGAGTTCATCAGTAAAACAAAAAGGCATCCTACAGTATGGGAGAATATATTCATAAACGACATATCCGATGAGGAGTTAACATCCAAAATATATAAAGAACTCATGCCAAAAAGCAAATAAATTGATTAAAAAATGGGCAGAGGATATGAACAGACACTTCTTCAAAGAAGAAATTCAGATGGCCAACAGGCACATGAAAAGATGCTCCACATCACTAACCACCAGAGAAATGCAAATTAAAACCACAATGAGAGATCACCTCACACCAGTTAGGGTGGCCAACATCCAAAGACAAACAACAACAAATGCTGGCGAGGATGTGGAGAAAGGGGAACCCTCCTACACTATTGGTGGGAATGTAAATTAGTTCAACCATTGTGGAAAGCAATATGGAGATTCCTCAAATAACTAAAAATAGAAATACCATTTGTCCCTGAAATTCCACCCCTAGGAATTTACTCAAAGAAAACAAGATCCCAGATTCAAAAAGACATATGCACCCCTATGTTTATCACAGCACTATTTACAATAGCGAAGTCGTGGAAGCAACCTAAGTGTCCATCAGTAGATGAATGGATAAAGAAGAGGTGGTACATATACACAATGGAATACTATTCAGCCATAAGAAGAAACCAAATCCTACCATTTGCAACAACATGATGGAGCTGGAGGGTATTATGCTCAGTGAAATAAGCCAGGCGGAGAAGGACAAGTACCAAATGATTTCAGTCATTTGTGGAGTATAAGAACAAAGCAAAACTGAAGGAACAAAACAGCAGCAGACTCACAGACTCCAAGAAAGGACTAGTGGTTACCAAAGGGGAGGGGTGGGGGAGGGTGGGTGGAGAGGGAGGGAGAAGGGGATTGAGGGGTATTATGATTAACACATATAATGTGGGGGGGGCATGGGGAAGGAGGTATAGCACAGAGAAAAGAAGTAGTGATGCTATAGCTCAATACACTGATGGACAGTAACTGAAATGGGGTGTGTGGGGGGGACTTGATAATATGGGTCAAAGTAGTAACCACAATGTTGCTCATGTGATACCTTCATAATATTGTATATCAATGATACCTTAATAAAAAAATAATAACAGGACAACTTCCGGGAAGATGGCGGTGTGAGCAGGGCGGCAGAAATCTCCTCCCAACACTATATTTACCAACAAAAACACAGAAAATACATCTATTCCTAAAAGAGAGACGAGAATACACAGGAAAGCGCACAGCGTGCAGCTACACCTGAGAGGACTTGGCACCCCAAGAGGCGGGTAAGATACGGGGCCGCGACCAGGCGGGACCCGAGCCCTCCCCCACCCCAGCGCACCGGTGGGAGGAGAGGATTCAGAGCCGGGAGGGAGTGGAAGTGCACCCCGCGAAGTAGCCAGCCCCGGTGATCTGCACGGGGAGCACTGACCCACATTGCGCAGTGCAGCTGAGATTGGAAAGACAGAGCGGCAGGATCTGAGCAGGGAATGCGCCAGGGTGCTTGCAGCCGGCTCCCGGGAAGGAAAAAAAAAAAGCGCACACTTTCTTCAGCGGTCTTAAAGAGACAGGAGCCCAGCGGAGCTGGATCGCCCCAGCACACTCAGCCCAGCAGGCTGGGAGTCCTGGAGAGTTTCAGACGCCTTAGCTGGTGACTGAGGAAGCGTAGCCATACTTAACACTTCTCACTGAGATCAACAGCCTCCTATTCATTCCCACCCCTGCCAGAACGATAAAGGGCCCTGCAGAGTGGCACAGTCACAGCTGTGGAATAGTGGGGCAATAGCGCCACCTAGAGCCTTCCCACAGAATCTACGTCCGGTGGGCATTATTTTTTGTTTTCTTTGTTTTGTTTTGTTTTTTGTTTTGTTTTTGTTTTTTCTTTTCTTTCTTTTTTCTTTTTTTCTTCCTTTCTTTCTTTCTTTTTTTTCTTCTCTTTTTAAAGTCTTAAAGAGCCCAGCTGACATACGTGGCAACTATCAGTGACCAATTATATAGCCATGAAAAGACAGAGGAATATGGTTCAGACCAAAATCAACCAGACAACCCCAGAGAGGGAGTCTGAAGGGATGGAAATGCACAGCCTCCCTGAAAAAGAATTCAGAATAAAAGTCATAACCATGCTGATGGACCTACAGAGAAATGTGCAAGAGCTGAGGGAGGAAGTGAGGGAACTGAGGAAAGACAATACAGAAATCAGACAAGCGATCGACGGGCTTAACAGCAGAATGGATGAGATGCAAGAGACTGTTAATGGAATAGAAAACAGAGAACAGGAGTACAGAGCAGCTGAGGCAGAGAGAGATAAAAGGATTTCTAGGAATGAAAGAATATTAAGAGAACTGTGTGACCAATCCAAACGGAACAATATTCGCATTATAGGAGTACCAGAGGAAGAAGAGAGAGAAAAAGGGATAGAAAGTGTCTTTGAAGAAATAATTGCTGAAAACTTTCCCTCGCTGGGGAAGGAAGTAGTCTCGCAGTCCACTGAAGCTCATAGATCTCCCAACACAAGGGACCCAAGGAAGACAACACCAAGACACATAATAATTAAGATGGCAAAGATCAAAGATAAAGACAGGGTATTAAAGGCAGCTAGAGAGAGAAAAAAGATCACCTACAAAGGAAAACCCATCAGACTATCATCAGACTTCTCAACAGAAACCTTACAGGCCAGAAGAGAATGGCATGATATATTTAACGTTATGAAACAGAAGGGCCTCGAACCAAGAATATTGTATCCAGCACGATTATCATTTAAATATGATGGAGGGATTAAACAATTTCCAGACAAGTGAAAGTTGAGAGAGTTTGCCTCTCATAAACCACCACTACAGTATATCTTAAATGGACTGCTCTAGAGGGAAGCACCCCTAAGACTAAAAAGATGTCACCAGAGAAAATAAAATCATAGCAAAAAAAGCAGACCATCCAAATACTAACTAAAGGCAAAGAATAAAACACCTATTATAGAAAGAATGGAGGAGGAGGAATAAGAAGGGAGAGAAATAAAGAAACATCAGACTGTGTTTACAATAACTTAACAAGAAAGTTAAGTTAGATTCTTAGATAGTAAAGAAGCAACCCTTGAACCCTTGGTAACCACGAATCTAAAGCCAGCAATGGCAATAAGTACATACCTATCAATAATCACCCTAAATGTAAATGGACTGAATGCACCAATCAAAAGACACAGAGCAACAGAATGGATAAAAAAGCAAGACCCATCTATATGCTGCCTACAAGAAACTCACCTCAAATCCAAAGATATACACAGACTAAAAGTGAAGGGATGGAAAAAGATATTTCATGCAAACAACAAAGAGGAAAAAGCAGGTGTTGCAGTACTTGTATCAGACAAAATAGACTTCAAAACGAAGAAAGTAGCAAAAGATAAAGAAGGACATTACATAATTACAAAGGGGTCAGTCCAACAAGAAGATATAACCATTATAAATATATATGCACCCAACACAGGAGCGTCAGCATATGTGAGACAAATACTAACAGAATTAAAGGAGGAAATAGACAGCAATGCATTCATCTTAGGAGACTTCAACACACCACTCACTCCAGAGGACAGATTAACCAGACAGAAAATAAGTAAAGACACAGAGGCACTGAACAACACACTAGAAAAGATGGACCTAACAGACATCTACAGAACTCTACACCCAAAAGCAACAGCATACACATTCTTCTAGAGTGCACATGGAACATTTTCCAGAATAGACCACATACTAGGCCACAAAAAGAACCTCAGTAATTTAAAAAATATTGAAATCGTACCAACCAACTTCTCAGATCACCAAGGTATAAAACCAGAAATAAATTTTAGAAAGAAATCAAAAAGGCTCACAAATACATGGAGACGTAACAACACTCTCCTAATTAATCAATGGGTTAACGACCAAATCAAAACAGAAATCAAAGAATATATGGAGACTAATGACAACAACAACACAAAGCCACAACTTCTGTGGGACAAAGCAAAGGCAGTTCTAAGAGGAAAGTATATTGCAATCCAGGCCTATTTAAAGAAGGAAGAACATTCCCAAATGAATAGTCTAAAGACACAATTACTGAAATTGGAAAAACAAGAACAAATGAGGCCCAAAGTCACCAGAAGGAGGGACATAATAAAGATTAGAGAAGAAATAAATAAAATTGAGAAGAATAAAACAATAGAAAAAATCAATAAAACCAAGAGCTGGTTCTTTGAAAAATAAACAAAATAGATAAACCCCTAGCCAGACTCATTAAGAGAAAAAAGAGAATCTACACACATAAACAGAATCAGAAATGAGAAAGGAAAAATCACGACGGACCCCACAGAAATACAAAGAATTATAAGAGAATATTATGAGAATCTATATGCTAACAAGCTGGAAAACATAGAAGAAATGGACAACTTCTTAGAAAAATACAACCTTCCAAGACTCACCAAGCAAGAAACAGAAAAACTAAACAGACCAATCACCAGCGACGAAATCGAATTGGTAATCAAAAAACTACCCAAGAACAAAACCCCTGGGCCTGATGGATTCACCTCTGAATTCTACCAGACATATAGAGAAGAAATAACACCGATTCTCCTTAAAGTTTTCCAAAAATAGAAGAGGAGGGAATACTTCCAAACTCATT
>JAVSCE010019710.1:0-81948 GCA_032199065.1 Smutsia gigantea | reverse complement strand
AAACCTGGTACTTGAATATTTGAATATCGATGTCAAGTGGAGAGATTACACAAAAATCTGTATTTTTGTGTAGAATAAATATTAAAAAAATCAGATACAAAAAATTCAAACATATCAAGATATACTTCATCTTAGAAAAAGAAAAGTACTTCCTACTGAAAAGGCCTAGAAATAATAACTAGCATAATAGCAATGATCCACCTTTGTATTTAGATTTTTGTCTCTAAATATGATTTTTTCACTAAAAAGAAAAAACATTCCTTGATCTGGAAGGGAAAATGTATAAGAAGAGTCTGGAACTCCTGGTCACACTAAAAGCCAGGCAGGGTAAGAAAAACTCATGTGATGATATTTAAAAAAAAAACGAAGGAGCTGACCTGAAGAGGGTCCCACCAGTGCAAGATGGAGCAGAGTGCACATCACGTAAGAATGAAAACTGGGATGGATTGAAATACACTGAATGTATTTGAGCCCATGGGTTCATAGTGATACTGAAAAAAGCAACAGCTCAACGATGCTCTGGCTGGTCCCCTTGGAGGGTGTGGGAGGCAGTGCCATTCTTCTGACAAGTGGACCAGGGCCAAGCACCTCACCTGACTCTCCTGTATAAAAGAGTCCAAGGAACCAAGTGACAGATGAATGGCATTTCCTCTAATAAAGAATGAAGGGTAGAACTGGAATACTATAATTTTTCAACCCCCCACCAAAATAATCGACCAAGACAATAATCGCCACTGGGCCTCTGTGAAAATATGCATTGTCTATGAAATACTCTTGCCAAAAAAACCAAGCACAAGTCAGAATAAGCCTCAAACCTCGGATTTAACTACCAGATTACAGAAATAACAGGGACAGAGAAAATTGTTAAATAACACCGTGAGGAAGCAAACAGCAAAATCTGTGGTGTGAAAAACTCTACAGGACAAGCAACCAGTTTCTTTAACAAATTCTTAAATCAAGGCAGGAGGGATCGATTGATTAAAGGACACTAATTTTGTTTGGTGACAGATGGTGACTAGACTCATCGTGGGGAATATTTGTAATGTATAAAAAAGTCAAATCACTATGATGTACACCTGAAACAAATACGATGGTGTATGTCAATTATACTTCAGTTAAAAAAAAAGACACTAAAAAGACACAGATTAAATTGCATGTGCAGACCCTCTTTGGAGCCTGATTCTAACAGACCATCCATGGCACACACTTATAAAGCCCCTGGGGAAATCTGAATGCTGCCTGGGCATTTGGTGATATTCAGGAATTACTGTTAATGTTTTAGGCATGATAATCGTGTGTTGGAAAAAGAAGCCTTATTATTAAACAAGACTTGCACTAATATTTATGAATGATAAGGTATTTATGAATAATATTTATGAATGATAAAACATCTGGGACTTTTAAGTAATGCAGTATGGGGGAAATGGTCTGGAATACATGAAATAAGATTTTTGGAACTACATTTGCTATCTTGTCTTCAGCTGTCATATACTTGAAAAGTACCATAATTAAAAAAAACCAGAATATTCCCTGGAGCATGGAGGAGAACAAGAGAGGGTTGGAATGAGCCTGAGGGGGAGGTAGGAGCTCCAGGGAAGAAGAGAGACGCAGCAGGGAGTCAGAGAACACGGGCAGGCATAGGCTCTGAGGGAGCTGAGGCAAGATCTGAACTGTCCCTCGGGCCGCGTGGCAGAGGAGGTGGCACCTGGGACTGCCTGGCCTATCCTGTAGACTCCAGTCTGTCTGGTAACCTCACTCAGGGTTATTTGATATAAAGTGGCTTTAAGGAGGCCAACCTCTCTACAAATATTGGCAAGTACACAAGACATCGGGAACAACTAAACATCCAATTTTAGAATTTGGTTGGCTAAAAGGCTATGCTTAAAAATGTTTAAATGAAAATAGAAGGAATTATTTATGGTAGATTCTTAAGTAATCAAGTAAAAATAGAGTTTATATAGTAATGCAAAAAGCATGTCCCCACACGGGAAGGGAAAAAAACTGTAAAAATGTAGTTATGATAAAAAGTTCTAAAATAATGTATCACCAAATATTAGGTAAGAAGATACCTAAAGCCAACAGATGCTGTTTTGTAAGCAGAATGTGCGTGTGCTTATTTTCCTTTTTTAAAACAGTGATCAAGCATTTTTCATTGAGTGATTTGCAGCAGGGTGAAGAAAACCTGTTTCTACTTTTGACAAGAGATTATAGTGGAAGCAACCTGCCAGGAAACCGGAGTACAGAATATTACTGGGGTGCTTTCAGTGCCCCGCCCCCCAGCCCTGCTGGAGCCGCCTTTGGCCAAGGTGAGTGGCTAATTTTGCGCATGATGTTAACACGCCTGGAATGGATATATGGGATGATGGGGCTAAAAATACCCCAGTGCAGGGGGGTGTCTCTAGGAAGTCCAGAGCTGTCTACTTTCTCCCAAGGGCTGGGGAGGTCATTCTCTGGTGGCCAGTGCTGTGACGTGGTGACCATATCTAGGGCAAAAGCTGCTTCTTGGACCCTTGCACATCCCAAGGTCCCTCTATAGGCTTTGCCTTTGCTGCACAGAGGGTCACTTTGGAGGGCGCTCACACCATGGATGGGCCAACAGCTCCTGTACCTTTAATCCCACAGAGCTCTGCTTTCCTACCGGGAAAAGGAGGATATCAGCATTCCCTTCCTGCACATTGGCTCCACCAGAGGATCTTCATTTACATTCTCCTGTCCAATTTTAGAGCACAGTGCCAGAAACAGATACCCACAGTGGGACCAGGGCTGGCTCAGGAGCTTTGCAAGGCTGGGACAGAGCCAGCCTGTACACCCTCAGATGAGGAGCTTTGCAGGTCACCATCTCCCCTCCAGGTTCACTATTTGACATTCAGGACTCACCTCCTCAAAACTAGCCCGACTTCCAGAAGCTTCTAGAGGCTTCCAGAGGCCAGAATTCAGATTGCTGTGAGGCTTTCACCCGACATCCTGGGCATCCACCAGTTGCCATTCTGTTGGCACAAATGATGCCGTCCTGTCTGCAGAGGGCAGCTCCCACCACTTCATGGGACATTGGTTCTCAGTGCAGCCCTTGCAGGATGGCTCAGCAGCCTGTCACCCTCCACTTTCCAGAAGAAGAAGCAGGGTCCTGGGGACTTCTGGAGTCACATGGTGAGTCCTGCAGGTAGCAGAGCTGGTGCCATACCCTGGATACCCCAAAAATAGGCTGAAGCTTTCTGGCTCTTTTCTAGTCTTTGTGGAGGGACTCAGCACACACCTTTGCTCGCACATCCCTGGCTCTCAGCTCCAGTCCCTGGATTCTCCTAGTGCAGCCCATGGCCAGATGTGGCCCAAAAGGCCACAGGAGGGTCTTACTCGAAAATAATTTGGATTGCTTAGCAGCATTCAAATATGGGAGATTCTGTGGTAATAGCAGCATTTCTGGCTCTTTTTAATGGAAGGTTAGCACCAGTGAGTGGCATTCCTGCATGGGGCTGAGGTTGCCAACTTCAGGTAGGGCATATACCTTCCTGTAGGCTGCCAGCCAGCTTCCCCCATGTACATAACCCGACAGGGTGGAAGACTTCGGTGTTTGCAGCTCCATCGTGAGCGTGGGATGGTTCAGACTCTGCTGGATCACAGCAAAGCTAGCCTGTTTCAGTGTCTCCCTTGAAGCCAGCTGGGGAGCCAGACTCCAAACACCCAGCCCTGCCAAACTCCTCGCCACTGGACACCCTCAAACACCCAGAGACTAGGTGCCATGTTGAGCTGAATTAAATCTTGACGAGGACATAAACCAGGAAGTGTTCTGCTGGCATTAATACGACATAAGCCTTATCTTCAGAAACATTTACCTGCTGTGAGCAGATATGTCTTCATGAAATATGAAATCCACCCAAATTTATTAAAACTGCCTGCGTAATAGTGGGAACTCAAACTAAGCAGCCCTCTGTTAGAGCCTCATTATTATTATGACATTATTTATTTATATTCTACCCTAAGACAGACATGATGTAATCCAGTAATTAAGATTGTTATGATTGAATATTTATTAAGCACCTACAGTAAGCCAGTCGCTGATCCACATAAAATGAGCCTTTACCCTCAAGAGCTCCCATCCTGCGGCCACAGGGAGCTCAGTGCCTCTCATAGGGGAGCAGGGGCGTTTAATGGATTTTGTCTTTCTTCCCTGAGCAAGTCTGAGAAATGATGCTGTTCAGAAATTGGACCCAGTTTAGTCTTGCTGTTCAGTCTGAATGAAATGAAAACAACCCATCGCTGGCTTAGAAAAGAGATAGATGTACAGAGGGGCTTTCCCCCCGAATGCCTCGATGACTCACTAGCAAGTCCTCCCAGGACCCAGCGGTGGGCAGGGTCACGGCCTCCTCCGCAGTCCCTGCCCCTGGGGCAAGAGGCACGGACAGATTGGTCTGCTTTTTAAACTCATCTCAGGGCCCAGATTGAGTGTACTTCTCATAAAATTAGCTACACTCTTGACACGTCACAATCCAACATTTGCTGGGGTGCTTTGTGTGCCCAGGGCTAGGGCTGCAGAGTGGAGCTCGTCGCAGCCTCAGGCCTCCTGGAAGCCAGCGACCCGGACAAGGCCCTGCAGGGGGCACTCTCCCCCTGCCCCCTCTCTGACTGCTCCAAAATAGCCTATGGAAGGTTCTGGGGCTTCTCCTCTCTCTGCCTCTCCCTTCCTGGCTTCCTTCTTCCCCTACACTGGGCCACTTCTCCTGAAAAGGATCTTCTGGGTCATGAGCTGGCCAAGGTAGAGCCTGTGCTCTGGGCTCCCCTGCTTCTCTCCACCCCAGGGCCTGGCAACTGCTTGTACAGTGGAAGAGAAATTAATGAATGAAAGCACGAAGGGGTCGTTGGATGAAACACAGTTTTAAATGTGTGCCTGGCATTGAACACATGAACTTGGGCAACACCTTTCTTCACTGAGTTTTTCCCTAGCAGACTATCTCCATGTTTGGGAAGAGAGTGGAATGTCCCCTGGGTTCTCTGGTGCCTTTGGTAGGAGATGTTTTGAAAACTGACACGTGTATGCCACACTTCCCTTAGCACTGGTCCTAACTCCTACACTTCGTTAAGATAAAACCCACTTTACCGTGGTTTTTTCCTTTTCCTTTTAAAGTGTTGCGATTTTTTAAAATTGTGAAATTCATATAAAATTTACTGTCTTAACCATTTTTAAGTGTACAGTCCCGTGGCTTTTAGTGCATTCATACTGTTGGACAAACATCACCACCATCCATTGCCAGAACATATTAAACTGTCACCATTCTTCCCTTCCCACAGCCCCTGGCAACCACCTTTCTATCTTCAGTCTATAAATTTGACAACTCTAGAGAGTTGCCAGCTTCATGTATGTGGACTCATGAAGTATTTGTCTTTTTGGAACTGGCTTGTTGCACTTAACATGATGTCCTCAAGGCTCATGTGTGCTGTAACCGTGTCAGAATTTCCTTCCTTTTTCAGGCAAATAATGTTCCATCGTATGTAGACTACATTTTGTCCCCCGTTCACCCGCTGATGGACACTTGGGTGGCTTCTACCCTTCGTCTCCTGCAGCAGTGCTGCTGTGAGTGCGCTCTACTTTCAGTGTTTCTGGGTGTGTGCGCTCCGTGGAACTGCTGCATCGCGTGATAGTTCTGTTTTTAGTTTGTGGAACTGCTGCACTGTTTTCCACGGCGGCCACTCCATTGTCCATTCCGATCAGCAGTGCTTAAGCATTCCAGTTTACCCACATCTTTCCCAACAGCTTTTCTTTTTTCCATTCTTCTTTTCTCTTTTCATGGTGGCCATCCGAATGGGTGTGATGTGGTATCTCACTGTGATCTTGATTTACATTTCCCTGATGATTAATGATGTGGAGTATCTTTTCAAAAATACCAGTTTTTAAAGAGGCATCCAAATATCACTTACTGGAGGTTTCATTTTAAATGAGAGTCTTCATATTGGACATGCCACGTGGTTTGTAACTATGTCTTTTGATGGTCATGCAGGTAACCAGGGGTGAGGCCCCGGGAGGGTGGGCAGCTGCTCTCTGTGATCCCCTGTGAACACTCCATGTTGGGATGTAATGGGTCGAGTTGACACTCAGCCACACGCAGGGGAGGGTTACAAAGTAGCCCATGTAAATCTGATAGGCAGCCGGGAAGGCAACCATTGTTTCAAGCTGTGCTATTATTTCCTAGGTGCGGGCGGGTCCTCTGGGGCTGGAGATGGGCAGTAGCTACCATGGAGAAGTGAATGAGTGCCTGCTTTCCACAGGATTTCCTAATGCTGGCGATGGGGGCCACATGAAGTCCCCTTCAGGGTTTCCTTACATGAACTTGCCCTGTTGCCATGTGAAACCCCCAGAAGACGGCTTCTGGGCCTCGCAGGTTTCCATTACTAGGTTAGGGGCTACCTTGTCCTTGTGGAAAAGATGCCATCTTATTATCCATGTCCTCACTTGGAGGGGGCATGGACCATTTGCTTTCATAGAAAATTTTTGCAGTCCGGAACTAGGGGTTAAGCTGCACTGTTTCCCAACCATCGCTGATGGCTGAACTGGCCAGGAGGCTTGTTCTGATACAGATTACCAGGCCTTTTGCTTGGAACTTCTCATATGGTGCCTGCATCCCGGGAACGCGCCTCTCACCCCACGCTACCACACTGTTAGCCAGACGCTCTCCAAGCGTGGACCCTCAAAGAGCAGCTTCAGCCTCTCGGAGCTTGTCGGGTATGCGGATTCTCAGGCTCCACTGAATCAGAGACACTGGGGTGGGGAGACAGAAAGCTCTGTTTTACAAGCCCTCCAGGGGATTCTCATATATAGCGTTTTCCCATATCACCTTGTTTAGTCCTTGTGTTTCATAGGTGGGAAACCAAGGTCTGAGGGCAACCTGAGTGGTCTCCCGTCAGACGGTCGGGAGGAGGCCGAGCCAGAACTCAAGCCCAGGGTTGCCGACTCTGGGCCCAGGAACCCTCCTGAGCAACAGCGCTGAGGAGCACAAAGGTGTGTAGGGAGAGGGCCTGGAGCCCCCGGTGTTCGTAGCCCTGATTCTAGCTTCACTATGAGGGACATGAAGAGCCCAGATTGGAAGAAATGAAACACATGCCATCTGGATATGTCTTGCACATAAATGAGCGTATACTTGGTCACGAAACGCACAAACAACCCCCATCTGTCAAAATTCCTTCTGTCCAAAGGCGACCTCCCCCTGCCAAACTAACACCCTGCTAATTAGGGTCCAGGATTCTAAGTTACAATAAAGGGCAAGAACGCTTTAAAACAAAGGATTGCGTAACTAGGCAAATCAGATGTAAATATGATGCCACCTCCTGGTGCGCCAGTGAGAACTGTGTACACCAGAAAACAGGGCTGCCATCGGCCATAGTTGCAGTTTGGAGCCAAATCAAATCAGCAGACCCAGGCCACACCCCTCTGCAACTATTTTAAAAGAGATTGCTGTCCAATGTCAGGTCAGCCCCAAGGAATAAGGAAACCTCCAGAGTGCAGGCTTGAAAGAGGAGCATTACTTAAAGGCAGAGCTGCGGACTCAGGGAATGTTTTCCTCCTCTTCTAAGGAATTTTGGCCCCCTCTCTACACCCTTCCCAGCCCTTCCAGATGTTGCGAGTAGTCAGAGAAGAGTAAAGAGCTGGCATCTGGCTTTGAAGTCCAGCTTGGCCTTTTACTAGCTATGTGGGTGTGGGTAAATGATTCATCCACCCATTGCCTCAGTCATCTCATCTGTAAAATGGGCATAAATACTATTGTCTTGGCAGTTTCTGTACAGGTTAAGTAAAACAACTGTGTATTCAATCCTTAATCTGAGGCTGGCATTTAATCATAGTTAATCTGAGAAGCAGCTCAGATTAGGTGAACTGTACGTTATTTGTGGTCCTTGAAAGAGGCTTCCTTGTACTACTCTGCCTCTTTTGGTTGAGGCCACCAATTTAAGCAACAGAAAGTAGGGCTAGGATGCCTCTTTGCCTTTAGTAAGTGTTCTGGGCAAAAAGAGCTGACCGTCCTCAATGCCGCTCTCCCCAGAAAGATGAAAATAGCCCAGTCTTTGATCTATTTTAAATCCCAACAGGGAGCTTGCCTGTATGTCCCCAGTGTCATTTCTTCCTAATTCAGACCTAGGTTTCATCTTTTCCTTTTTAAATTCTGTCGGGTGGTAATATTCCTAAATATTTTCCATGTGCACTTACAATCCAGTCATTTGGGGGTTGGAGGTGGTGATGGGAAATGTACACGTGTGTGTAAGTGTATGCATGCATGTGAGTGTAAGTGTGTGTGTGTGTGTGTGTGTGTGTGTGTGTGTGTGTGTGGTACAGGCAGGTTTGTGGGTCAGACTTTGTATTACCATCTTACCAAAAAGATGACAAGAAGCTGATTTCTACTGTTTTGGGGGCTAATTTTCTGAGGATCTTACCCTGAATTCTTTGTAGATGTCATTACATATGATTTGAAAAATAAAGTGTAATCCCCTAAAATGTCTCATATTTTGGAAGTGCTTCCATATTGAGAGTTCATTGTACATTATATATTCAGGGGTCAGAGACCAGCTTCCCAGGCGGGGCCTGGGAGGTCATCCCACCTCCTCATTCTACACCTGGGGAAACCCAGGCCCCCACAGGGAAGGAGCCTGGCCCAAAGTTACATGCTGTGTGGATGGCAAACGCCATTTGAGGCCTCTTTCTTCTGTGGCAGAGTGGGTGGAACTGGCTCATTGGCCTGTTAGAGACCAAAGCAGGCTACATATTAACCATTCTCCCTGTGATGTGATCTAATGCACGTAAACTCTACCACCCCTGCCCACAAAATCCCAACACCCAATTAAAAAAGCTGCAAAGGGTGCTGAACATGGATCTGTGGACACAGACACTCGTTCACTGAACTTTCCTGTGACCTCTGGCTCTGGAGACCCGGAGATGCGCACACAGCCCGGTCCCCTCCTCTCCCCAGGGAATCTCTGCCCAGGCTGCAAGGCTGCAGGTCTGAGTGGACCTCAGCACCAAAAAGGAAATTTGCCTAAGGTACCGGGAGTGGGATAGTGAGCTAAGGAGGCTTCCTTCAGAGGACTGAATTTGTTATTTTCAGAAATGGTGTGGTGTTGAGAAAGCATTCACATGGTCCCCCCTCCATGGGAGAAGGTATGTGGACAGGGGAAATGAGGTCACAAACTGAAGATGTGAGGAATTCCAGCAACTGGTGAAATGAAAGCATGTCTCTGAAAGCAGAGGGCTGAGAACTCATTTGCATTCTTCATTTGGGGTGAGGGGTTCCTTTCCTTGCCTCTCTCCTTCCCTTCCTGCTTCCTCTCCTTCTGTTCTCCCTTCCTCCCTTCTTTCCTGACTCCTTTTCTCGTTACACAATATCGGAGGGAAAAAGTAGGAAACAATCCTCCCCCCAGGGAAGTTGATAATGGGGTGGGGGGCTAGGCATGTGTATGGATGGGCGATGAATGGGAAAGGTCTGTGCTTGCCGCTCTATTTTGCTGTGACCCTAAATTTGCTCTAAATATAAAGTCTGTTAATTAAATAAAACCCTCCACCCCTAAGCTCTGTGTGGGGTCCCATAAGTTCACTCACTCTTTTTTTTTTTACATAGCTGTGAACAGACTATTCAGACAATTTCATCAACTTCTTTTGTCATTAAACATTATAATAAAAGCATGCCCATGTTGTTATGAATTCTCTGAAACATTTTTAATGGCTTAACATTCTATCCTATGGGATTTTGATGTATTTTGTTCGTTAGAAAATGCCACAGTGAAGGTATTTATAGATAAGACTTACTCTTATTTAGACTTACTGCCATAAGATATATTTGCAGATATGTAATTACTGGATCAAAGAGATGCACTTTATTAAGCAGCTCTGTATGCCTGTATCTTGCCAAGTTGCTTCTCACTACCACCAGCAGCGAGCAAGCCTGCCTGTCTGACCACACCTTTGGCAGCACTGGGTGTTTCCTTTTTAGGGCTCTTTGTTATTCCGAACTGTAGAAAATGGGGCCTCGTATACTTGGAAACATCCCTAGCTGTGACGGAGACCACAGCTGCTGCATCTCAGTGGCCGGGCCTCCGTCAGCGCTGGGGAGGACACAGCTGACCCCCTGGCGATCCCTGCATGCTGCCCAGCAGCTCCGGGCCTCTGCCCCAGCTGTGCCCGGCACACCACAGCGGGCAACGCAGGCCATTCAGCATTTCGCGGGTTAGGCATTTGGAGGCCAGCCTTCTATCATTCTTCCTCATCTTTGGGATGAGATCATGAGATGTAGGCTGGTAATTGCTCAGGAAAATAAGGCTCCTTTCTAATCAGGCGCTAAAAGTGCTTTCAGCAGCCTCAGGCAGTGCTGCCGATGGGAGTGGCTCCAGCCGATTTCAGGACACTTCAAAGGGCAGGGCTGAGACTGCTTCTGGGAAATTAGCTCCACCACCCCCGCTCCCAGCCTGGATTTTCTTGGGCCGTTTAACACAGGTCAAACACAGAGATGGGAAATATCGACATGTCTGCCGCACCAATATTGCTGAGACCCTGGGTGAGATCTTAGGGAAATCACCCTCTCTGAGTGTTGCGTTCAGTTTCTTCATCTGTAGAATGGGCATAGGTGAACTAAATCCCACCTGACAGTATGATGAGGATCGAGGGAAGGGTAGAGAAAGTCACAGACTTTATTGTGCTATGTACTTTGTATATTTCATTTGATCTCTTCAAAAACTCCTTGAGGCAGGGAACATCATTTTCTGGGATTTGGACCTATCCTGCCGCACAGCCCAGCACCCATGTGCTGCCCAGAGACTGCTGCCTCTTGCTGCAAGCACCACGGGATACGGAGGCAGACCTTGGCTTGGAGACCCTGACCAACAATTTCTTAGCTCCCCTCTGCTGAAATTCTTCTAGTGCAAATGGAGCTGACTGATTTTTGCCTCCACCTCCAGGCCAAAAGCACTTGGCAAATCATAAAACCTCCCTCACTTTGGAAACGAAAATGTGTCCAGAAAGTGGAAACTCCCTGAGCAGTTCATTAAGGCTGCACAGCTGGGGCGGGGTGAGGATGCTCTTCGCCACCTCCCTCCTGCTCCCCTGCCTTGGGTTCTGCTCCCCACAGCATCTTAGGTCAAGCAGGTGGCTAAATATAGTTCCTCTCCCAGCTGGGCTGTCTTGGGGACTGTCGGCAGTGCTGTCCCAGGTTTTTGTGTCAGGCTGGGACTTGACAGCCAAGCTGAGTTACAGGGTTGGGATTTTGTTTTCAGGAGTTCCACCCTCCTTCCCACTCCAATTTTAGGCATAGGAACAGACTACACAGAGCTGACTGGAAGGTGGGTGGGGAGTGGGGTGGGGTGGGCTGGAGAGAGCTGGCCTCTGCAGACTGAGTATGACAGTGTGCTGAGTCCTTATGGTCAGAGGTTCCAACTCCACTGCCCCATGGCCTTGGGAACACTGCTGCCTCACAGGACCCTGCAGGTCCTGTCCGTGGGGCCAGGGTAAGTCACTGTCTCATCCCCAGCACTGTGGCAACTTGGGCAGCCGTTGAACGTGTTTGAGCCACAGTGGCCTAATATGAAGAAGGAATAATAGTGACTTCCTGCTCACTGTTACAGTGAATAAAGGAAAGCAGGATGGGGTGCCTCTGGGAAGTGAAGCTCTGGCCACTGGTGGACTTGGTGCGGACTGAGTTGGCCACAAGGCCTATGCTTGGCCACCTCTCCAGCCGCCCACCATGCAGGTACTCAGTTCAGCCCAACCAGAATGCTCTGAGGGTCTCTGTGTGCTGGTAGCTCGAGGCTCAGAAAGATGATGAGTTCAAGGGCACACAGGCAGTAAGCCGCAGAGGTAGGACTGAAAGCTGTTCCATGGTAACAAAGCCACCACAGTCCCTGTCTGACACGTCATCCTCCCTCCTCCCCAAGTGGTGATCTATTGTATTTTTCTCTGGCTTATCCGTCTGAGAATTATTAAAGAGGAAGCCAGTGGAGGGCAGAGGGGCACAGATGGGTCTGGGCAAGGCTGAGGGAGGGGCTTTCCCTGATGAGCAGGTCTGCGGACCCAGGGCTGCCATACCGTTCCATTGGAAAGCTCTGGGGGCCTTGTGATGTGTCAGTGGTACCCCTGCCCTGGTGCAGCCCACAGCTGGTGCAGCTGAATGGCCCTTTGGAGGTACAGGCTGTGTGTACAAACTCTTTCCTCATCCTTCTGAGCTCCACAAGCTCCCAGGTTAGGAGAGATTGAAATTAACTTAGTCTAAGTGATTTATTTTTATTAGTGTCTATTCCCTGTTCAGTGGTACAGGCAGTACAGTCACTTTGCCCAGATCTTAATCCTTCATTTATTCTAGAAGCATTTGTTTTGTAACCACCATGGCCTGGGCAATGGGGTTACAGCAGTGAACAAGACAGACATGGTCCCTGCTTTCACTGGGCTTCCATTTGGGGTTTGGGGTGGGGGATTTGAGATAAGAGTGGTGAGCTAGGAGGGCCAGGCCACATGGAGCCTTGAAGGCTAGGGTTGTATTTTATTCAGTGTTACAGGAAGCCAGTGGTGGATTTAATGGGGTGGGGGACCCCAGGCCTTGACGTGCACTTTAAAAAGACTTCTCTCTGCTGAATGGGAAACAGAATGTGGTAGGGTGAGGTGGGGCAGGGGGCCAGTCAGAAGGACATTTTAGGGGTCCTGCTGAGAGAGGTAGTGGCCCAGAGACTCGGGGAGGTGGGAGGAGGTCATTTGGGGTCGCATTTGGCTCTGAAGGCTTGCATGTGAGGGATGAAGAGGAGGAGGGCCAAGCAGGACCCCTAGCGTGGGGCACTTGCTCACCGTGTGCCACTGCAGTCCCGAAGTTTCGGAAAGGCACTGTGCAGTGGGTAGCAGGTGTCCGCAGCTCACGGGTAGTGACTGCAGCTGTGTGGCTTAGTGATCACCAGGTATTGACTCACTGTAATAATCACAGAATCCTACGAAAGAGGTACCACTGTGAACTAGATGATTTGCTCAAGTTACTTGGCAGTTGTCCAGGCATCCTGGCTCCTCCAGAAAATTAGCGGTAGCTGCCGGCTTCTCCTTGGGCCACCGGCGCTGGCGATCAGAGGGAGCTTTGCTTATTCCCAGTGCTAAGGGGTCATGTCTACCCTTCAGAGTTTGAGATTTTACCTTCCCCTCCAAATAGGCTTGCAATTCCGCTTATGAGTTTGCTGAAAGCTAAATGAACCATCTCAACTCCCTGTCCTTGTAAACAAGAGATAAGCCTTACCCTGGGGAAAACATGGGGTGACAGAGCTGCCTTGCAGCTCTCAGGGGGCTGGGCTCCCCTGCTGAGGGGCCCACAGAAAGTCTGGAGTCCCTGAGCCCAGGGACCCCAGCAGTATCTTTGAGCCTGTTTGGAAATTTCTGCAAAACAGGAGGGCTCTCATTCAAGGGCCCCATGCAGAGGCACACATGCAGCAGCTGCTCCAATTACTAGCCAGCAAGAAGGGCTTGTGATGTTAGCTGGCAGCTGACCATGGCCACACTGGTCAGCAGCACACACATGTGGGAGAAGAGAGAGGTATGCAAGATGACGAACATGGGCCTAGAAGCCCCAGGCTCCTGCCCTTTATCTTGAGTTGAAATGTCTCCCGGTATATCTTTGCTTGGATCATCGGGCCAGTTGCCTGGTCATGAAGGCCTGCTTCTCAAAGTCCAGTGGGACTTGCTGACTCAGAGCTGGGTTGAACAGCCCCATCTGTGCATGTGCGACATACATGCTAAGCACCGGTATGCAGGTAGAAATATTTGTAGCTCTCCTGTGAAAGTCGGAATAGAGAATGGCATTTGGGGCATTCTTGGCAGAGAATAAGATGGTGGTGCAGCCAGCGCTCCAGGTAAAGGAGGAAATGGGTATTTTTTCAGGGCCTCAGGGCTGGATTAGGCGCCTTGCGCCTGTGAATCAGGGGCCATAATCTCTGCCCTCCAGGGGAAGAAACTGAGGCTCCAGCTCACAGCAGTACCCCATGGCTGGGCTCGCTGTGCCCCCGACTCCCGAGGCCTCTTGCCGTTACCCCCTTTGGCTCCCACACAGCCATCCATTCTGTTAATTGAGTGTTTCACAGCATTTGAAGGCCAGGTTTTGTGCTTGAATATATTGCCACATTAATAACTTCAGAACATTTCAGGCAGTGTCGAAATAGTAAATTAGGACACGACGGGCCATATATTCAGGGCAGAGAGCTGAAGTACCATTTTATTACATGTGCCATGGAATTAAAGGCTTAATTTTCTTTTAAAAGATGGCGATGCATCATTTCCTGCAGCCAGGTAAAAACAGTTAGCAGAAATGATTTATCCTTCATTCCATTTAAAAATAGGAAACCGGAATCCCAGGATCTGGCTCGCCGTTATTTATCTCTGCCTGGAGGGCACTTGAGACTTTGATCCATGATTCTGACTTGAAGGACACGGCCCAGCCCTGGGCGTGGCCAGGAAAGGGAGGAAGGACAGAGCGGTGGCTGTTTCTATGGGTGGCTGAGCCCAGCCAGATTCAGAAGACAGGCAGGATGCGTTCCTCTCCCAGGCTTAACCACGGGCTGGCTCTGTGGTCAGGCGGTCACCTCTTGGCACTTGGTTTTCTCACCTACAAAACGGAATGACAGCAGAAGCTGCCTGTGGGGGTGTTGTGAGGATCTCATGAGATTATAGGTGGAAGGACAGTGGGCCTCTGGGGACTCTTGATGTGGTATTTGCAGGAAGAAAATTTTAGAACAGCTCTTTCATTTTCTGATAATAAAAGTAAGACTCATGGAGCAGAACTTGTAAAATACAGAAAATAACAAAAGAAAATGAGCATTGTGGTATCATATTGCCCAGAGATGGTTAATGTTTTTTCCCTTTTTTTCGGCCTACTTTCAAAAACTTGGATTCGTGTATGTTCAGAATGGAACATTCTGGTACTTTATTTTTCTGGTTTGATATCACAGTGTGACCTTGTGCCCCATCAGTAATGATGGTCCATCGAGTTCTTGTATACTTTTCCTTTGTGTAAAAGCACACGACCTGTACTGATCCTCTCCTGTGGGATCTTTACGATTTTTCTTTTATGAATGCTTTTTTTTAGTCCTCTGTAACTTATAAGTACACAGTGTACATATTCTTAACCTGTCTCAGAGGTCACCATGCTCATTGCCTATAGCTCCTGTAACAAATTACCACTAACTTAAGACCACAGAAGTTTATTCTCTCACAGTTCCGCAGGCCAGAAGTCCAAAATCAGAGGGTCAGCCGAGCTGAGCTGTTTTCAAAGGCTCTACTGAAGTGACTTCTTGTCTCTTCCAGCTTCTGGTGGCTCCGGGTGTCCCTTGCCTTGAGACCTTGTCACTTGGATCTCTGCTTCTGTCTTCACATGGCCTTCCCTAATCTGTATGTCTCTCTCCTCTCAGTGCCTCTCATATGGACACTTTGTCACTGGATTTAGGGCCACTTGGATGGTTAGGATGATCTCCTCATTTCCAGGTCCTTAACTTAATGACATCTGCAAAGACTCTTTCTCCAAATAAAGTCACCTTTGCAAGTTCTGGGGATTAAGTTGTGGACACACCTTTTGGCGGCCCCCATTTGGACCACTGCAGCCGGGAAGCCGGGGCTTAAAGAAGCCCCGTCCTCTGCCCAAGGTCACAAGGCTTCAGATAGTGGAGCTGGGATTCTAGCCCAAGCATTTGGCCTAAGCATATTTAATTTGTCTGAACATCTTTTTACTTACATGGAGTCATCTCTTAAAATTTTTGTTTGAAGGAGCTCTTTGTCAGATGCCTGGCAGTCTCCTGTCTACCCTCCCCAGGCCCAGTCACCCTTGGAGGCAGGCCCTACAGGCCTCATCCCCAGATTACCCTCACTAGTGGGCAGGGCCTGCTGGCCACCTGCCCTGCAGCTGCCCTTTCCTGGGGGTGCCTGGGCTTTAGCATCAATTCTAACAGGAGGCAACACTCACGGTATGGCAAGTCTGAGCCCACCCAGCCCACTGCCCCCCATCAGACACCTCAGGCCTCACCAGCATCCTCTGGACTAGACGGCCCACCCCCTTTCACCCTGATGCTCTGAGCTACTCTCCTTTCCAAAGGGGACCCCCTGGGCAGGTCTTCCCTGTCTCTCCCTGTGGCCTGTGGGACACAACCCCCTGCAGCACCCTCCCCAGGCACTTGACCTCTCTGTGTGGCCAGAGCTGCGGAGAAGCTCATGTGAGGTTCCTGGGAGTGATGTTGCGTATCCACTGCTTTGCTCGTCTGATTAATACATAAGAAGGCTTTGTGCGATCTCCCAGGGATAGATACGGAGCCGGGGGAGGCCCCTTTGAGCGGGCCTCACTAGCTGACTCGCCCCATTCCCTACCGTGGGCCTGAGCGCTTGCCCTTGTAATCTCCTGGGCTGCTCTCCGCTCATGTTGGTTCATGGCCATCCATGCCTGTGACCGCCTCTGGGTTCAAATCCTGCCTCCCCCTTTCCTGGCAGGCCTGAGCCTAGTCAGTGATATGATAGGTGAGGAGGAAGAGGGCAGAAGCTTCCTCACCCCAGGAGCTCAGCTGTCTGGGTTTCTGCTCCCTGGCAGCAGTACTGTGAGGCCTTAGTGCCCACAGAAGTTTGGGTGCAATGTAGAAGGTGGGGTGCGGTAGTTTGGGGGGACCCCTCAACCTTGAGTAGTGTCAGCATCGTCGGGGTGTTTGTTTGAACACGGATCTGGGTGGGGCCCAAGAATGTACCTCTTGAGCAAGGTCCAGGTGATGCCTTTCCTGGCCCCACTGTAGAATTGCTGGGGTGGAGGGGGGTCAGGCCAGCTCAGAGTGGGCTGGGGACCGGCCGGGGGGACACATCTTGGCCAGCCTGCTGACTTCCCTGCTGCACCCTCAGAGTCAGAGCGGGCCCCGCACGGGCTGTCCTGCACGGCCGCTCTCCTGTGCAGCCTGCCGGGGCTCTGCCTGTGGAGGGTCTGGGAAGAGCCTCTGGGGGAGCTGGTGGAGATTAAGCTGGAGGTGATGGGAGCCCATCCAGGAAGCACTGAAACTAGCTATGCTCAGAGGTGGAGGTGCTCGTTCCTGGCTGGACGCACAGGGGCCATCACCCTTCCCTTCCGCTGCCCTCTTTACCTGCTGTGGAGATGAACTCGTGTGACAGAGAGTATGAGTGTGTGTCTGTGTGTGCGATGTGGGGGTATGTGTGTGCATTGGAGAGGGGTTTGCTGTGGGCTCGGGGTGGGAGGAGCCTCTCCTGGGGCTTGGAGGGGCTGGGTGCTGGAGGGCACCTGAGAGGGGTGGAGCTCTTCTCTTGGTGTTTGAACACGAGGGAGTGGGTCTCTTTTTATGGTCCCAGGGTTGTAAGACAAATCCAGGTTCCAAACCTAAATATTCTTGGAGCCTGTCCCACACCGCTGGCTGAAGGGCAGTATCCGAATGGGTGTGGTGCCTCCCCTGCTTGGAGTTCGGAGGTTTTCTGAGCTGCCTGTCAAGGACACTGGTGCAGGGCGGTCTGGGAGGGGCAGGGTCAGGAGCAGGGGCCTCCAGGAGGCTGCAATGACAGCATGGCGGGTGCCACCTGGGCCTGTCCTCGGCAGCACAGGGGCCTGGGAGGGAGGCAGCCCGAGGACTGCTAGTGGGTCTTTTTTTTTTTTTTGTGAAATGATTATCACAGTAAGTTTAGTTAACATCCTTCAACATACAGTTACAAATTATTTTTTCTTGCGATGTGAACTTTTGAGGTTTTTTCTCTTAACAACTTTTCAATACACAAGACATTATTGCTCACCATGCAACGAACAAGTTCCAATACAGTGAACAAGCTCCCACAAGGTGAACAATGCAAGGAACATAGTGAACAAGTTCTCACAAGGTGAACAATGCAAAGGCAGTCATATCAGAGAAACTAATTCAGTTACTATAATCAATCAAGTCAACTATGATTATTCAAATGATTTTTATACTTAAATTATAAGTGAATCCCACATTTCCCCCTTTTTTGTTTTAATTGACACAAATGCATATGCATATATTTGTGGAAGGTACCAGAATAATGATTAGCTGGGCTCGGCCTGTGACATAGCCTGTCACAGGCAATGTCTCTCTTGTCTGGGGGAGTGGGGTTCTATGCCTCACCTCAGTTGGCCCCCACGTTGCTCACCTGAGGTCCCTTGCGACTGTGCCTGTCTTAGGTTGTTCCTCCCATGAGGAATCTTACCCGTCTCTGGCTAACCAGCCATCTCCTGGGACCAAACAGGGAGATAAAATAAGAAAGAGAGGACAGTCAGCAGCTATAATTCTGGATAAAATCACAATATACATGATTATTTTCTTGCAGCAAATGTAGGTGGGGAATTAGTATATGATTTCACAAAGTTGTTTAAAAGGAATCATTTATTTCTTGAAGTTAATTCTTGAAAAGTAGCATATGCTTGTATTGGCTTTAAAAGACCAACAACTGCCTTCCGCACACACACTAGGAGAACAGGAATACAAATGCATAACAGTATTAGACCTACAATTATAGGCCATATCCAATGAAACAAAGAAAACCCATTTAACAATCCAGGCATTTGTGAAAACTTATCAATAACACGGTGAATGTTGTCTATTTGATCTTGAATAGTATGCGAAATATCAGACAAATTAAAACAACACATCCCTGGAAATTGTTCACATCCCATATGTTCTTTTTTTTTTAAATCACTTATTTTTTTATTAGCTTCTCCTAAGTATTCTTTTTTTTATAATTTATTTTGGTATCATTAACCTACAATTACATGTGCAATATTATGATTATTAAACCACCCCCTTCATCAAGTCCCCCCCACCAACCCCATTACAGTCACTGTCCATCAACGTAGTGAGATGCCACAGAATCACTACTTGTCTTCTCTGAGTTGTACAGCCCTCCCCATGCTCCCCCCAACATTACATCTGCAATCATAATGCCCCTTTTTCCCTCTTATCCCTCCCTTCCCACCCATCTTCTCCAGACCCTTTCCCTTTAGTAACTATTAGTCCGTTCTTGGGTTCTGTGAGTCTGCTGCTGTTTTGTTCCTTCAGTTTTTTTTCTTTGTTCTTATACTCCACATATGAGTGAAATCATTTGATACTTGTCTTTTTCGGCTTGGCTTATTTCACTGAGCATAGTACCCTCTAGCTCCATCCATGTTGTTGCAAATGGTAGGATTTGTTTTCTTCTTATGGCTGAATAATATTCCATTGTGTATATGTACCACATCTTCTTTATCCATTCATCTACTGATGGACACTTAGGTTGCTTCCATTTCTTGGCTATTGTAAATAGTGCTGCGATAAACATAGGGGTGCATCTATCTTTTTCAAACTGGGCTGTTGTATTCTTAGGGTAAATTCCTAGGAGTGGAATTCCTGGGTCAAATGGTATTTCTATTTTGAGTTTTTTGAGGAACCTCCATACTGTTTTCCACAATGGTTGAACTAATTTGCAGTCCCACCAGCAGTGTAGGAGGGTTCCCTTTTCTCCACATCCTCGCCAACATTTGTTGTTGTTTGTGTTTTGGATGTTGGCCATCCTCACTGGTGTGAGGTGATATCTCATTGTGGTTTTAATCTGCATTTCTCTGATGATTAGTGATGTGGAGCATCTTTTCATGTGCCTGTTGGCCATCTGAATTTCTTCTTTGCAGAAGTGTCTATTCATGTCCTGTGCCCATTTCTTAATTGGATTATTTGCTTTTTGTTTGTTAAGGTGCATGAGTTCTTTATATATTTTGGATGTCAACCCCTTATCGGATACGTCATTTATGAATATATTCTCCCATACGGTAGGATGTCTTTTTGTTCTACTGATGGTGTCCTTTGCTGTACAGAAGCTTTTCAGCTTGATATAGTCCCACTTGTTCATTTTTGCTTTTGTTTCCCTTGCCCAGGGAGATAGGTTCATGAAGAAGTCGCTCATGTTTATGTCCAAGAGATTTTTGCCTATGTTTTTTTCTAAGAGTTTTATGGTTTCATGACTTACATTCAGGTCTTTGATCCACCTTGAGTTTACCTTTGTGCAAGGGGTTAGACTATAGTCCAGTTTCATTCTCTTACATGTAGCTGTCCAGTTTTTCCAACACCAGCTGCTGAAGAGGCTGTCATCTCCCCATTGTATATCCAAGGCTCCTTTATCAAATATTAATTGACTGTATGTGTTTGTGTTAATGTTTGGATTTTCTATTCTGTTCCACTGGTCTGTGGGTCTGTTTTTGTCCCAATACCAAATTGTCTTGATTACTGTGGCTTTGTAGTAAAGCTTGAAGTCAGGGAGCGTAATTCCCCGTGTTTTATTCCTCCTTCTCGGGATTGCTTTGGCTATTTGGCGTCTTTTGTGGTGCTAGCGGGTCTTGACAACCAAGTGGACATGGGAGTAGACAACACCTGGCTGACCTTGCACGTGTGCTGCAGATAATCGAGGGGGCAGGTGGCTCATGTGGGTGCTGGGGGCTGGAAGGGGGGAGGAGCAAGCTCAGTTATGCCTCATGGGATGATGAGCATGGCTCTGCGCAGAGGATGACAGCATCACGCCTTCCTTTCCCTCTTGGGGTGAGGTCCTTCAGGTGAGCTCCTCTGGGAATGTCAGCGCCCAGGGGAGAGGTAGGGCCCCTCTTGTCTCTTTGGGTTTCCTGGGCCTTGGGTCATCCCTGGGCCAGCTCGCTCCTGTGTCTGCAGACTGAGCCATGTGGCTGTATTCATGCAAAGTGGGGTTCTGGGCAAGAGGAGGGTGCGGGGCCTAGTGTTGGCTGAGCACCTGCTATGTGGTGCAGACCCGGCCAGGTGATTAGTGATCGATCAACCTTTAGTCACTCTGAGACTTAGGTATAGTTATACCTATTTTAGAGAGGAAGAAACTGAGAGGAAAAACGGCTTGCCCAAGGCCATGGAGCAGATGGAGCGGTTTCCTGTGGCTCTGCATGGAGACGGTAGGTCCTTTGCATGGTTGATCCCCACCGTATGCAGGGTCTGCATTTTCTCCAGCATGAGCTTACCCCTGAGAAGGTCACAGCCAGACTTCTGCAGGAAATGTAGGGTTGGACGAGTGAGTGATTAAGGTACACGTTTGGTTTCAAGCTTGGAATCTGGGTCCCCTGACAAAGACCAGCTGGGCCAGAGCCCAGAGTCAGGAGGGGAGTGTGGACTGGGTTCAGTGGGCCCTCTCAGTCCCACGTGGGCTGCACGGGTGTCCCTGTGGGCATCTGCAGTGGCAGAAGCCAGCCCCGAGTACACGGTGCTGTGCGGAGCACCCCACATGACTGGGTGCACATCTTGGGGGGACTGGGTCCTGAAGCTTGGGCAGACTTTTTCAAGGAGAAAGGTTAAACAGAAGACAAAGTGTCCACAGACCTGGGGTGCAAGCCTATGGTCTATGGATGAGGATGGAGCTTCGGTCGCACATACCGTCCCATCTAACCTCCTCAGTCCCTCAGCAAAGTAGGCGGTGTTCTCACCATTTTACAGATGAGAAAAATGGAGCTCAGAGAGGTTGAGTGACTTGTTCAGGGTCACACAGCAGGAAGGGGATGGAGATGGGATTCAAGGCTTACTAAAGCTGGTGCTTTCTGAACTCAAGCCAGTGAAAATCTTCCCCCAATTCTTCTTCCTGCTACAGCTACTCAGTCAGAAATTTACTCCTATAGGGAGATGTGCTTAAACATGTACAAGACTCAGAGACATGACATGGTCAAATATGTGAATGAAGCAGGCCTCCTAGCTGGGTCAGAGCTGCTCCTGCTGTGGGGAAGGCCTTCTGCCAGGACCCCAGGTGTGGGAGCGCAGGCATCTCCCAGGCACAGGCCTGTGGGAGGGGCCAGATGAGGCAGCCTGTGCGTTGTGACTTCCTCTGGACAGCTGTGCCCAGCACCAGTTGTCCTCCGCCACTCATCAGCAGGGTCCCTAAGCTCCCACATCCCTGGCACTGCCACAAAGCTTCCAGCCCTCCATGGGACAGCCTGGGACACCACCCAGTAAGTCCCACCAACCTTGCCCTGCCAAGAGAGTGCTCTTTACATTGGGAAACACAGGGGAGCACAGAGGTCCACTCACCGTGGCCGAGTCCCCCTCAAGGCAACCGAGTGTGGAGGGCACAGCAGCCCACAGACAGGACATGGGCGGCATGCAGGGCACCTGCCCCGGGCACCACGCTTCCTTTCTTGGAGCAGCAGTGAAGCAGTGGGAAAGAATCCGCTCCCACCCAGCCAGGCCTGCCCTTTGCCTGCGATACCAGATATGTCTTGGAAGCCAGCTGGACATTCCTGTGTTAGGCTGTTCAAAAATGGACCACAGCCCTGCTGCTCAGAGAGGCCCCGAGTGCCCCCTGCTCTGCCCCCTCTTCCTTTCAGAGCATTGCCCGCCCTGCCGTGCCCGCCCCTGTCCCAAGGGACCAGGCCTCCGACCTTGGAGAAGCCCTTGGCTAACCCTGTGCCTGCCCTATGGCTCTGCTTGTTTAAAAATAGGCCCATTTCTCATCTTGCTCCAACCCAGAGTTCCACACCCAAGAAGCAGATGCAACCTTGGGATTCCCTTTCCAGCCAAGGACAGAGCAGGACCCGATGGGCTCCTGGGCCTCGGGGGTGAGATCACAAACTCTACAAATAGCAACTCACGCTGGACAGTCAGAAAACAAGTCAGCTTGTGCGACACTTTCCCGCGGCTGCCCTGGCAAATCACCACACCCTGGGTGGCTCGAAACAACAGAAGTTATTCTTTCCCAAGTGTGGAGGTCAGAAGTCTGGAATCAAGGGGTTGGCAGGACTCTCCCTCTAGGGAAGGACGCTTCCTTCCTCTTCTAGCTTCTAGTGGCCCCATTTGTTCCTTAGCCTGTGGACACCTCACTCCAGTCCCTGCCTCTATGTTCACAGCACCTCCTCCTCTTCTGTCTCAAATGTCCCTCTACATTTCTCTTTGGACAGGATACTTGTCACTGGACTTGAGGCCCTCCAGGATTCTCTAGGCTGATGTCCTCACCCCAAGATCCTTAATTCTATCTGCAGAGAAGCTTTTCCTAAATAAGGTCACATTCAAAGGTTTTGGGGATTAGGACATGGACATATCTTTTGGGGGCCCCCATCCAGCCCACTGCGGCTTGTCATAGATTAAATTTACTGAGTTGGTCAAATGAGAAAGTCCAAGAAAAGAGATTTGCAACAGAGGGATGCAAATGTGTGGGATGCCCGCTGCTCTGCGTCTGGGGCACACCCCTGGGCCAGGTAAATCATGCTGATTCTGAGGCGATTCTTTAACGGTGAACCTTCACCGGCTAAGCCTAGGGGTCCGGAGAAGGTTGTGTGTCGCCAGGGCTCGGCAGAGTTCGTGGGTCAGCCGCCCAGCCTCAGCTATTGGCTGAGGATCAATGAACCGTCAATAGATTCGGTGGAGCTAAGACAGCTGGAGTAAGCAGACCACACATAGGCCCTTGTTATTTTGGCTTTTGTGGTGATGTGGCGTGATTTGTAGCTTGGCGTTTGGCCACTATGACACTCACGAAGCGGGTCAGCTGTCACTGTGTTTGCTGAGTGAGATGACCCGAGTGTAATTTCATGGGGCATGGAAAGAACATAGGCTCTGGAGTCACACAGGCTAGGGGCCCGCGCCCCTCCCACCTCCCACTCCGCAATCACTAGCTGCTTGTGGAAATTCTCAAGTCTGAGACAATTTTCTCCTGGATAAAATCAGGGGGGACAAATCCTCCCGGAGACACTGTTGTTATGAAGCCAGATTTGATCTCAAGGGACTGGCACAGAGTGGACACCTATCGCATGGCTGTTCTGATTTCGGGGGGGGCACCCCATGCACATCCAGAGAAGCCCGGACCCTCCACTGCTGCTCCCTCCCCTTCTCCTTTTCTCAAAGTCCTCCCACATCTTGACTACTCCCCTGGCTCGCAGGGTCCCTGCAGCAGCTTCCTGGCCACTGTCCCTGCCTCCGGCCCCTGCTATGGGCCTGCTTCCCCAGCAGCGAACGCCAGTGACAGCTCTGGTTTTGTCACATTCCCCGCCTAAACGTGTTGACGATTTCCCAGCCCTGCTGGATCAGAGTCCCTCAGCATCAGCCCTGCCCACGTGGCAGCCCCAGGTGCCCCTCTCCTCTTTCACGCGGTGGATCCTGGCTCTGGGAGCAGTGCTGAGAGCTGCTGTCTCCTCCCCCATCCCATCTCCCCCTCTTAATCCTCTTCCTTCTCTCATCCCTCCTTTCTCTCTCTTCTCTCTCCTGTCTGTCTCTTCTTCTCTCCCCCGTGTCCCTTCTCTGCATTCCTGTAGCATCTTGTACTCCCCACAGCCACACTGAGCGGAGCCTCTCTGGGCTGGGCGCTGTGCTAGGTTCCGGGGCTTTGCGGTGCACGCAGCACTCGTAGCCCTCCTACAAGATGTGGAGTGTCGTGGTCCAGGGCCCAGGCTCTGGAGTGAGAGTGTCTGGGATTGAACTGCCTGTGTGACCTCGGGCAAATCACTCCACCTTTCTGGGCCTCATGTTTCCTTGGCTGTGAAGTTCCTGTGTCTTCAGGTTGCGGCAAATTAAATCCACGCAGAGCACTGAGGATGGTAGTGTGTATTAGTCTGTGTAAGAGCAGGCACTTTTCATCACGGAGTTTACAGTATGTCGGACAAGACAAGCAGTCATGCAGCCATTTGATAAGGGAAGCATGAACAGAGTGAGAGGACAAAGATGGTGTCTCACCAGCCAGGTTACCCTTGAGGGACCACGAGGTGCTCAAGGACAAGGACTCTGTCATGGTCGTCGACACGATCCAGGGCTCGGTGCCCCCTGGTTCCTGGGTTTGACCGCCTTTGAGCACCATGCCGATCTGCCCACACCTCTTGCTCTAGTCGCTGCCATTTTGAGCTGTGACAAGTCCTGGAAGAACTGACTCCCTCTCTCCTGGAGCCCATGATGACCCTTAGTAGGCGGGTCCTCTTTATACCATTGGTGTCAAAGTGAAGGAGTAAGGATGGAGCAGGCCAGGCAGAGAGAGACTGGGCACTGGGTACAGACAGGGCTGATCTAGCTGAGGCCAGAACCCAGGTAAGTGACCAGAGAGACATCAAGTCTAGGTGGTGAGTGTGAGGCACTGCCCAGGGGCCAGTCCAAGGTCAGAGCTGGCAGGTGGGTGACAGGGAAGGCATCAGAATTAGGGAGCTCACAAAGAATGTTGCTCTGGGCAATCTGGGTATGGCCAGTCCCCTCTTAAAGGCCTCTGACTGACCCAGCCCCACGTAAGAGCCCCCTCTGGTCTTAAAGGACTCGTATCAGACATCACTCAGCATCGGGCAGCCAGGGGCTCCCATGACCCATGAGGAAATCTCGAGAAAGGAAGGAAGAAAGGAAATCTTGAGAAAGCAGGTGGCATTTTCATCTCGCTGCTGGACTGGCTGTGTAACAAGTAGCCTCTGCAAGGTAGCCAGCTGGCCTGGTAGATGAAGCTGTGAACCGGACTGGTCATTCTGAGCTTCCAGGATCACTGCAGAACCGTCGGAGCCCTCACCAGGATGGTGGGTGTAGTAGGGTGCAATCCTCCTGACCCAAAGTTCTAGAGACTGACATTGGATGAGGTGGAAATGTGTCCTGAGCCTCTGGAGATCTTGAAAGACAAGCTACCACACCAAGTGAAGAAAGAGATTTGAGGATGTACTAGCAAATTAAAAAACAAAACAAACACAAAACCTATGGGAAGACTAGACGGGGAACTCCACATCACCCATGGCCTTGCTTGGCCTTGCAACAGTGAGAATGCCAGGAGAGTCCAAGAGCACCATGTGTGTATCCTCTTTGGTAAAAGATCTAGCCATATATTTTGTCCATTTTCTTATTGGGTTGTCTGCTTTTAATTTTTTTAAATTGAGTTTTGGAAACTCTTTATATACTTAGATTGAAGACATTTGTCAGATATGAGGTTTGCAAATATTTTCTCCCAGTCTTTTCATCCTCTTAACAAGATTTTTGCAGGGCAAAAATTTTTAATTTTGATGTGGCTCAATTTTCATTTTTTCCCTGTTACAGATAAGTGTCGGGTCTAAGAATTCATTGCCTAGCTCTAGATTCCAGTAATTTTGTCCCATTTTTTTCTTAAAAGATTTATAGGTTTAGGTTTAACATTTGAGTCCGTGATCCCGTTTGCGTTACTTTTTGTGGAAGAGATGAGACTTAGGTTGAGGTTCATTTTCTTTTTTATGCCTGTGGATTTCTGACTGCTCCAGTGCCAATTTTTTTTTTTTTTGTAATGACTATCTTTCTTCCATTGAATTGCTTTTTGTATCTTTGTCAAAGCTCAGCTGGGCATTTTCATGGGCTGAATCACGTCCCTCCAAAACTCATATATTGAAGTCCTGACCCCAAGTATCTCAGAAGGTGACTGCATTTGGTGAGAGGGTGTTTAAAGAGGTCATTACATTGAAATGAGGTCATTAGGGTGAGCCTTAATCCAATATGACCTGTGTCCTCGTAAGAAGAGGCGGTTTGGACAAGGGCACACACAGAAGGAGGACGATGTGAGACGCGGGGAGAAGACAGTCGCCCACCAAGGGAGAGAGGCCTCAGGAGACACCAGCCCTGATGGCGCCGTGACCTTAGCCTTCTGGCCACCAGAACCATGAGAAAACAAATTGCTGTCATTTATGCCATTCAGCCTGTAGAACTTTGTATGGCAACCCTAGGAAATAGATACAGGTACATTTGCATGGATCCATTTCTCAGTTCTCTATACTGTTCCATTATTTCATCTTTCTACCCTCCACAGGTACCGCTCTGACTGGGTTACTGTCGCTTTATTGTTAGCTTAATATTGAGTAAAGTGATTACTCCTATTTTATGCTTTTCTTTCTCATTTAAGTTATTTGAGGGTTTGTGCCCCTCAATATAAATTTTAGAACAACCTTGTCTATGTCTATAATAAAATCTTCCTGGAATTTGATAGGAATTACATTAAACCTATAAATTAATTTGGGAAGAATTGACATCTTTACTATGTTGAGTCTTACAATCCATAAACATGCTCATGCTACGTCTCCCTTATTTAGGTCTTTACTGTTCATCAGCATTTTATAATTTTTAGCATAAAGCTCCTGTACGTGCTTTGTCACGTTTATACCTAAGTATGTCATTTTCTTGAGAGCAATAGTCAAAGGTACTGTGCTTTTAATTTTGGTTCAAAAATGTTCATCTGTGTACAAATTCATTTATTTTTGTGTTTTGGTCTTATATTCTGCCATCTTGCTGAATTCACTTGTCACTTCTAGACATTTTTTGGTGTGTGTGGATTTCTTTTTTTTTTTATGTAGACAAACAGGTTATCTGCAAATAAGGACAGTTTCATTTCTTCATTTCCAATCTGTATACCTTTTATTTCTTTTTCTAAGCTTTTTGCAGTGGCTAGAATTTCAGCTATGGTGAAGAGGAATGGTGAGAGCAGACATCGTTCCCTTGTTCAATTTTTCACTATTAAGTGCAATGTTAGTTGTAGGATCTTTGTAAAGGCACTTGATCATGCTGGGTCAGTGCACCTCTGTTCCTAACTTACTGGGAGTTTATTATTGTTATTATCATAGATGGGTGTTAGATTTTGTCAATGTTTTTCCTCTGCCAACTGATATGGTCCTATGTTTTTTTTCTTTAGCCTGTTGATATGGCAGATTACATTGATTTCTGAATGCTGGATAAGCCTTGCATACTTGGAATAAACCCCACTTGGTCATGGTGTATATATATTTTTATTTTTTTCTATATTTTTACATGTCAGTTAGATTCACTAATACTTTGTTGATAGTTTTTACCTCTGATTTTGAGGAAGATATTGGTCTATAGCTTTCTTTTCTTGTGTTATCTTTGCCCAGTTTTGGTATCAAGGTAGTACTGGTCTCATAAAATGAGTCGAGGGATTGCTCTTTCTCTTACTTTTTTGCTGACATTATATAAAGTTGATGTAGTTCTTTAAATATTTGGTAAAATTCTCTTGTAAAGCCATTGGGCCTGCAGGTTTATTTTTCAAGAAATTTTAAATTACACATTTAATTTCATTTATGGTTATAGGACTATTTAGGTTATTTATTTCATCTTGGTTGAGTTTTATAGTTGTCATTTTTGAGGACTTGGTTAATTTCCTCTAAGTTATAGAATTCATGAGCGTAAAGTTGTTTGTAGCATTCCCTTATTATCTTTTGAATGCAGTATCTGTAGTGAATTTTCTGTTTCCTTCCTGGTGTTGATTTGTGTATTCCTTCTTTTCTATCTTTGTCAGAGTTGCAGAGGTTAATCAATTTAATTGACTTTTCTTAAGAAGTAGATTTTTGGTTTTATTAATTTTCTCTATTACCCTGTTTCAGTTTCATCGATTTTCTTGTTTTTATTCTTTCTTTCTTTTGCTTTGGATTTACTTATTTTTTCTTTAGCTTCTTGAGGCAGGACTTAGCTAACTGATTTGTTCCTCTTTTCTAATGTAAGCATTTAGTGCTATAAATTTCCCTGAAGGATAGTTTTATTGAATATAGAATTCAAGGTTGGCAATCCTTTCCTTTTAACACATGAAAATGTGGTGTCCCCTTTTCCTGGACTCTGTATTTCATATAGGAAATCTGCTTTCATTCAAACTGGTGTATCCCTATAAGAAAAGTCACTTCTCTCTGGTTGCTTTTAAGATTTTTCCTTTGTCTTTATTTTTCAGAAGCTTACTTATAATGTATCTTGGTGTGAATTTCTTTTGGTTTGTCCTATTTTGGGTATGCTCAGTTTTTTGAGTCTGTCAGTTTATATTGTCCCACCAAAATTGAGACTTTTTAGCCATTATTTCTTTGAAAAAATTTGAGCTCCACATTCTTCCTCCAATGATTCAAGTGTTCGATATTTTCTTATCAGCCAACAGGTCCCGAGTTGTGTGGATTGATTCCCTTGTTTGGCTGTTGTGCATTCTCAAGTAACACATAAAAGTATGAAGCGAGTATACTTTCCAAATTTTGGCATCTGTAAAAATGTTTTCATTCTCTCATTTCACTGTTTGTATGAGTATGAAATTTCAGGTTGAAAAGAAAATTTTCTATCAGTATATTTAAGGCATTGCTTCAAAATCTTTTAGTACCCAGTGTGGTTGATGCATGGTTAAAAGCACGGATGCTTTTCCTTCCTTTTTAGGTGACAAAAAAAAATTATTTTTCCTTTCTAAAAACTTCAAGGTGTCTTCATTTATCTTAATACAAAAACCCACAGAGTATTGCTTCCATAGCTTCATGTTAAGTCTTGAAATCTGTTGGTATAAGTCCTTAAACTTTGTTCCTTTTTTTTCCCCTAAGATTGACCTGCCTGCTCTACATCTTTGCATTTCTATGTAATTTAGAATCATTTGCCAATTTCCACAAAAATACAACCTCCTTGGGTTTTACTTGGGAATGAAATAAAGTATTTCAATTTGGAGAGAACTGATATATTAAAAAGGTTGAGACCTTCCATCCAGTAACAAGGTATAGCCCTTTTTATTTTTCAGGTTATTTTCTTCACTAATATTTAATAGTTTTCAGAAAATATACTTCTTGTACATTTCATGTTAAGTTTATTTATTAACATTTTATAGTTGTAGTTGTTTATGCATGGGGCTTTTTATCTTTTTTTCCTGGTTATTGAAATCTCACCAGGACACAAGTTGCTCTGGGGCCCCTCTGATGTCCTGGCTGGCAGTGAGATAGACAGAGCTTATGAGGACCTCTGGATTGTGGAATCCCCTTTGTCACTGTAGCTGATAGCACTTACAGATTTTGAGAGTTTGTAAGCAGGAAAGCGATATGATCCAATCTAAGTTTAAGGAAGATTCTTTGACTAGAGTGGCTGTGTTCAGGGAGCTGGGGCCACGACAGAGGCAAGGACATTGATTTGGAGAGCATTGTCACTGCAGTAGTCCCGGCATGGATGGCTTTGAAGTGAGGGGAGGGATCTCTCCCTAAGGAGGCCATGTCAGTGATCCTGACAGGTGGCTCCCTCAGCTGTGGGCACTAAAAGACTCACTCCTCACTAGAGAACACACTCTGAAATGGCTTGCTCTCCATCCCCGGTGTGAACGTCCACAAATATCTCCTTTCTTCGCCCCCATCTCTGTGGCCAGTTTGCCTCCCCTTTTCCTTACTGCCTCTTGGGGTCTCTGCTGAGTCACATGAACTGTATCTCTGAACTTGGACCCTCATCACCAGCTCAGCACCGTGCAGCCTCACACAGCATGGCTGCTGGATGCTAATCCTGGCTGTGCTAAACGTGGTTTCTTCATGCATCCTTGGACTTGGAGCTGAGGCTGTTGGCTTTCTTTGGAGAGGACTAATGGGGGAACTGACTCAGTTTATATCAGTCATCACCCAGCAGTTCCACTTAGACGAAGTCTCTGCCTGGACGGATACTGTGCCTAAAACCCAGTGGCTTCTCGAATAACTTCAGATCAGTTTCCATTGAGGCTAGGCTGGAGAATTTCTGGAAGCAGGTAGGACATAGTTCCATCACATGTCACTTTATGTTGCTTCTTTCTTTCTTTGGAAAGGCAGAGAAAATGAAGAGCCACTGGAATCTACCAGCAAATGCCTGATTGCTCTGCCATGCAGCCAAACCTGTCCTCAGCACAAACCCACCTGAACTGGTAGCAATGTTTAATCATTTTTCATAGTCACTAATGAAAATAGCACGGCCTCTGGCTGGGTAGTCCAAAGTGCCCAACAAATGAATTCTGAGTCCCAGGTGAGAACTCTAGATCTGGATGGCCTTGGATCAACTAATGACATACCTTGTGCAAATTTTAAACCTCCCAATAATGTCCATGCATGTGGCCTAATGGTACTACAGAGATTTTAGGATTGGTACATATATTAGTCACTGTAATTAAAATCCTGGAGTTATATTATATGTTATTTGTATGGCAGTTTGTGATGTGTTTAATGCTCCCAGTTTCAAAATTATTATAGCTACTGTCCCTGGGCTGGCCAAAGTGATAAGCAAAGTAAGAATGTGTTCTTATCCCCTCTTGATGGGGCAGGCGGGGAGGAGGGTGCGTGTGGGATTTTCTTATAAAGAGACCAAATGCCAAATAAAAGAATTCCAGCTGTGCAACAGGAAAGTTGAAATGGTTTGTTAGGATCATTAATATTGCAATGAAAACTAATTAAACCTGGAGCTAGAAGGAGTTCATTAGTGGTTTGGAGCCAAGGATTCTGCTTCTGCAGAGCCGGTTATAGCACTGCAGAACTTGGAAGATTGTCAGCTGGGCTTGGGGTCATGAGGCTCTCTCCTTTTGGTGGCCTCTGGAATTGGGCTTGCACCAATGATAGGCAGTTGGTAGACATGAGCCAAGAGATTTCCTTGGAGCACCTGAAGTGTACCCTCTGCCCCTGTCCCCAGGGAGGACCCAGACAATGTCACACCTTTCTGGGTGGGCCACCCCTTGCAGGCCAGTGAGGATGAGTTTTTGAAGATAGGGAAGCAAGGGGCAGGGATTTTTTCCAAGCAGTGGGAGAGGTTTTCACACTGCAACTTGGATCGATTCAAACCATGAGAAATAAAGGTAACCCACAGCTTGGACAGTAATTTTGTGCTACTGAGGTACTTTCACACACATCTCATTTGCTCTTCTCAATAGTCCTTGTAAAATCACTTTATCGCTTCTCTCCCTAGGTCAGTTGCCTGAGAGAGAGAAGATTGGTTTTGCGACAGGTTGGGTTTCCCAGGCAGCAGACTCTGAGCTGGGGTTTTGCCGGCAGGGTGTCTATTAAGGAGGGCCCTTGGGACCAGCCCCTGTAGAAGGGAGGGGCTAGAAGCAGGCAGAGGGAGAGTCAAGCTTTGATCCTGTCCAGCGTCTCTGGGAGCCCACTGGGGCTGACATGGCTCTTCAGAGGTCTCGTGAGTTGGATTGAGACAGCCAGTTCTTCGTCCTTTGGCTTTGATCAGTCATTGGAAAGGGGCCACCCAGGAAGGGCGGGACCTTGTGCCAGGTGGCGCCCTGCTGACAGGACCTGCGAAGGGGCCCATAGCTGGAGGCCCACCACCCACAGCAGCTGGGGCAGCAAGCCCTCCTCCTCAGGGGCTCTGGTGGGCACAAGGCAACCTCCTCCACAGGTTTGGTCATCATAATCTCTCTTGACCCCAGCATAGTGCCTGGCAGGTAATAGGTGTTTAATAGATATTAGTTAATGTAGAAAGAACATTCCTGTTTCACACAGAAGAAGAACAAGGCTTAGGAAAGTGAAGTAAACAGTGGAACTTGAGTTAGAGGACGGTCCTTAGCTCTTGGCCACTGCCTCTTACGGCTACTCAGGAACAGCGAAGTATACGAAGGGGGGGCCTCTGGGTGATGATCATATGGCCCTTGGTACAAACAAAGTCACGTTCATCCTTCTACATCCAAAGAAGATAGCTAGATTTTCTCTTTTTCAAGATCTTTCTCCAAATCCCCAGCCTAGGCCAGCCTTGGGTAAAAGACTGTCCCTGGTCTCAAGAGGAAAGACAGGGGCTTGTCTAGCAGGCCAAACAAACTTTTCCTTGAGTTTGAGACCCCAGAATGAAAGGCAGGCGCTGCTGTCCACACTATGGCTTGGCAGCTTTGGCCAGCCCAGAGGGGCTGCCTGGCTGGTGTCCAGGCAAAGCGGACAGAGTCCGTGGACACACAGGCTCAGAGCTCCAGGCAAGTTGCCCTGAGATGTCTCTGGATAATTTGTTACAAGGTCACAGCCCCTGTGCTTGCATTTGAGGCAAAAAAAAAAAGCAAAAAATAAATCTGATAAGCAGAGAAATATGGCAAAAATGTTTACTTTTCCTGATTTTTCTGGTTCTTGAATTCAGCACTGCTCAATGTGCCACGAGCGATTACAGAAGTGCCAGCACAGTGTTCCCCTGGGGGCAGTGGACAGCAATAGGGAGGGGCAGCTGGTCGCTTCCAACCACAGGCATCCTCTTCCATTCATTTCCATGTCACACATGTGCCATATAGGCTTGAAGAGATTGGGATGTACTGTTTAAATCACTTTGCTGTAGGGAGCTTTTTTTGCGTGTTGGGAGCATAAAACGCTGTGCATCTCTGAGTAGGAGACAAAATCATTTTTGCTTTGTGGTAAAGACCTTTCTCCGTTTTCTGAGTCAAACCCCATGTCCCCAAGAAAATAGCGCTCTTTCTTCCACAGCCCAGAACAGGCACACTTTAGCTGCTGGATCCATGGGACCCAAAGGTTCCTGAGAGTATCTTGCTCAAGCCCCACCTTCTAGGTGAGGACACCAACGTCCAGGAAGGTAAACAGCTGCACGGTGGACATAGAAACGAAGTTGTTGGAATTTGACAACATTATTATCGCTGTTCATTATCCTGAATGACCCCATAAAAGCTCATGAAAAATGTTAAGTATTTACTTGCACACTTTATCTACATAGTATATTTTATACATTTGTAGTTATCACCATTATAATTAACGGTGGTTAATTCTTCTGTATCTGAAAGCAGGCTGTGGAAGGGGTACTTAAATATCTTCCTTTACACTCCAAGGTGAAGCCTAGGCAGCCCTCCGCTTTCTGTTTAACCACAGGCAGCAGAGAGAGGGCATGAAGAACACGTTTGTGCGACACCCTTCACTGACCCTGATTCTTGAGGGTCAGCCATCCTTTCCCACTGTTGTGGGGGAGACCCACCTCTGGGACACCTTAGGGTGCTCCATGATGCCCGAAGAGTCAACCTGACTTTCCCATAGGCCTCCAAATGCCATCATTGCAGAGGAGTGGGAATTTAGGAATCAGCTCTAAACCTTCCTAGGATACCTTTCAGAATTATTGAGATAATTTATAATGTTTCGGGCTAAGTTCAACTACAAAAGAACAGAGAAATTAAAAACCGTGGTAGTTTAAAAATGGCTGGAGCCAGGCAGCCCAGCGGTGCAAAGGCCGTCCCGTGGCGCCGTCATGTTGCAGGTCCCCTCTTTCTCCTTGGCACCCTGATGTATGGCTTTCATCCTCAAGGTCACCTCATGGTCCAAGTTGGTTGAAAAGTTCCATCCATCATGTCAGCATTCCAGGCTGGCAGTGGGAAGGAAGGTGGGAAGACTGAGGGCTGCTCAGCTTAACTCAATAGAATTTCCACCATAAAACAATTGTTTCCATTAAACAATTCCTGTCCACTCCTGTGGTCAGAATCAGTCACAGACTCCCTTTCACTGTAAGGCAGGGAGATAAATAAAGATTTTCATGGTGTGTTTTCTCCCAGCTAAAAAACCAGGGCTCTGTCCCTAAAGAGGAAAGGAGGAAAGTGGTTGGTGTGGACAATTACTGTCTCTGCTTCTAGGTTCCATGGGATAAAACATACCAAGCCTTTAATGCAATAAGGGGCATATGGTTAGGTTCTTATTTATTTAGCAATCATTTATAGAGTGCCTCCACTTGTTCAGGCAGAGGTTACAGAGAGCAAGGGGTCCCTGTTCTTCGGAATTCTTGCTCTAGCTCAGCCAGCACACAAAGGCATGGACATTCTCCAAGAGGACGAAGCATCTTTGATGCATCTGCCTTTGACCAATAGCACCTCTGTGGTTCTCAAAGCATGGCTGCTGCAGAGCCCGTCACGCAGAGTTGCTGGGTGCCCGTGGTCTGTGCAGTCCTATCGTCCTAAGTCTTGGAGGCTGCTGAAAGGGGCTGCTCATGCTGTGTGGTGCGGTTTGGTGGGAATGGCATAGTAAGGGGACCGGAAAGTCCTACAAATAGTGACACCAGCCCTCAGTGTGGCCAACCCCAGCTTCCTGTTCTGCCCAAAGTGGATAAGGACCCTTCCCTGGCAGGACCGTCGTGAGAACAGTGCCCAGCCCGGCTTTTGTCAAGATGCCCCCGCCGCTCTCATATCTAACAGCCGCTCTGAGAGCCCCTGGGGAGGGGGAAGTCCTTAGCTTCATAGTAAATCCCACTTTCCTTTTCTGTAAAATGGAAGTAATTTCTACATTTCGGGCTGTTGCGCAGCCTGAGTGGGATGATGTGTGGGCAGCACCTTCATATGACAGGCTCTGTGTGTGGTCCCCGTATTCTAAGCTGTGATCTAATGCAAGAATGCATTATTTGACATTCCCAAAGCATGGGCTTACATGGTCTGCGTAGAACCTTCGTAGGTCAGATCCGACGGGGCAGCCTCCGAGATGAGGGTTTGCTAAGGCATTGCACCCAGGAGAAACTGGTGAGGGTGGAGGGCAGGGCAGGCCAGGGAAAGGGCAGAGGCAGGTGGGGGGTGTCCTGCAGAGGTGCCAGGGGGCTCTGGAGGGTTGTTCCATGGCAGAGTTGTTCCAACCTAATGCCAAGGGGCTCAGCTTCCAGATTCATACCCATCAGTATTGGCTAAGGGGCGCTTTTAGCAGTTGGTGTGTGCTGACAAAGGGGCTCCCACAGCCCGAGGGCAGGCTTCCTTTAAAGGGGAGGAAAAAGCACAACTGAGCTTGGAGAGATGGTCAAAGAGATGCCGGGGGATCTGGGCTGGGCACCGATGTCTCCACTATGGGAAGTTAAGTGTGCTTTTCTGTTTGGGTTTCACAAGATCACAAAGCCAAGAACAAAGATGTGACATGCACACATATTCTAAGTCCTCACAGGACATGTCCGTGATCAGTCATAACGGGTCCTGGCACCTTTAGCCAATCACCAACCTCTTGTGTAGGTTCAGGCTCGGAGTGGCTCCAAGTAAGGATTCTTTGAATATGGAGTGGGTGGGGGGAGTGTTTAGGAGAGCTCAGTCTGAGCGTCAGGAGGGTGTGGGGGTACAGGACACAGAGAACAGCGGGGGGCGGGGCGGGTGTGTGTGGAGAAGGCGGTGGGAGAGGGGTAGGGAGAGGGAGAGGGGAGAGAGAGACTGAAAGCTCTGGCTGACGAGGAGAGGGCAGAGGCACATAGGGAACCCCGCAGTGGCAGGAAGGCTGCCTGTTCCCCTCCTTCCTCTCCCCCAGCCCTGCGGGGTGCAGAAGCTGCAGAGGGCAGAGAGACGGGTGCCAGAACCTGGGCGAGAAAGGCTGAACCATGCTCTGCTTCCCACGGGTGGAAGGGACATTTTAAATTGACAAAAGATGGAGCTTTTGATTTTCATTTCTTTTTAGTACCCGAAAAATAGATCATCAACCTGTGGATAAATGCTCATAACAGCCCAAAACCAGAAACAACTCAACTGTCCTTCAGCGGGTGAACTGTTAAACAAAACTGTGGTCCATCCGTACCATGGAATTCTACTCCACAGTGAAAAGGAGCAATATATTAATACATGAAACAACTTGGATGATCTCAAGGGAATTCTTCTGAGGGAAAAAAGCCAATTCTAAAGGGTTACATACTGTCTGATTCCATTTATATAACATTCTTGCAATGACAAAGTGATAGAGACGGAGAACAAATTGGTGGTCAACTGGAGTTAGGGACAGGAATACAGGAGGCAGGTGGGTGTGGCTATAAAAACACAAGGGATCCTCGTGCATATAGATAGAACTGTGCATATCTTTGCTGTGGTGGTGCTTCCACTGATCTACACAAATGATGACAATGCGTAGAATTATATACCCAGAGAAGAGCAAGTAAAGCAGGGGAAGGAAATATGGATAATGATGTTGCGTCTATGTCAGCTTCCTGGTTGTGATGGTTGAACTACAGTCATACAAGATGTTACCGTAGGAGAAGCTGGGTGAAGGGTACCCTGGGTTTCACTGTGTATGTTCTTACAACTGCTTGGGAATCTCAATGCTCTCAAAAGAGGTAAAAACACAAAGGTTTCTAACTGAAAAGTGCGAATCAATGTAAAGAATGTATCACATAACTGAAGATAAAGATATTGGGAGAACGCTAGTACTGTATTGATTATTCCTGTACTTACATCTTTTGGTGCTTCTCTGATTATTTTTTCATAGGATAGATTTGGAGAAATGGAACTATTGAATCAAAATGTATATCTTTTAAATGCTCCTGATACTTATTATCAAACTGTTACCAGAAAATTTGTACAATTTATGCACCCACCAGAGTCAGTTAATCTTTACAGTTTAATCTTTCAGTATTTTCCATTGTGGTATTTTTTACTGCTGATCTTAAAAGTGCCTCTACTATCCCAATATCAGTAATTACTGGCATGTATTTACTTCTTTTTTTTAAGATTTCATTATACACAAAAATTCCATTTGATGACTAATCTACTTCTTTCCCCTTGGGTGTGATGTTCCCCCATCATCATCTCAATTCTTATATATATTTGAGATTTCTTTCTGTGCTTACTTAGTCTGTTCCATTTATCTGTTTGTAAATTTTCCCACCAATAAAACAATTGTTGAAACTTTAGAATACACTTTAAAATTTGGCAGAACAGTTCCCCCTGCTTTTTAAAACTGCTTCCAAATTTTGTCACTTGTTTTTTAGATAATGTTTAGCATTATTTTATAAGTATTTGTTTCATTAAAAAATTTCTGGCATATTGACGGTAATTGTATTAACTACTTAATTGTAAAGCAGTTAACAGTTATTTATTTATTTATGCCTACTAACTTGACCCTAGAGTGACTTTGCAATATACTTGCAATTCTTCTATTTATTCAGCTATTGCTTTATCTATTTTGGTAAACTTTCATGCTGACTCCACATGTATTGAGAAAGTTCTTTGTGGTTACTTTATACTTTAAAAGTCTATTATGAAGAAGCTATTTCATTATCCCTTTTCAGTAACCATCACTGGCATTTAGCAATGTTCTTGATTTATGTTTACTTATCTTGCCCCCAATACTCTTACTGATTTACACAGGTGTTTCTGGTCAACCCTCTTGTGTCTTCTTAGTTTATCATCATATTGTCTGTAAATGACATGTCCCTGCATTTTCTTTCCTGGTGGTCCTTCCTCCTCTCAGTCTTCATTGCACAAGACAGAGCTTCCCGATCAGAGTTCACAAGTCCTGGGGGGTAATGGGCCTCTTTTAAAGAATAATTTAGAAAGTATTAAATGAATTAATTGCTGTTTTGGCTTAAGGTTGGTGTTTACCATTCAAGAATATAACATTCACTTTTTAAAAGAATTTAACAGTAATCTTTTAAAAAATTTTTTATTCAGATATTATTGATATACACTCTTATGAAGGTTTCACATGAAAAAACAATGTGGTGACTACATTTACCCCTATTATCAAGTCCCCTCCATACCCCACTGCAGTCACAGTCCATCAGTATAGTAAGATGCCACAGATTCACTGCATGCCTTCTCTGTGCTACACTGTCTTCCCCGTGACCCGCCACACCATATGTGCCAATCACAATATCCCTCAATCCCCTTCTCCCTCCCTCTGCACCCACCCTCCCACACGCCTCCCCTTTGGTAACCACTAGTTCCTTCTTGGAGTCTCTGAGTCTGCTGCTATTTTGTTCCTTCAGTTTTGCTTCATTTTTATACTCCACAAATGACGGAAATCATTTGGCACTTGTCTTTCTCCGCCTGGCTTATTTCACTGAGCATAATATCCTACAGCTCCATCCATGTTGTTAAATGGTACAATTTGTTTCTTTCTTATGGCTGAATAGTATTTCATTGTGTATATGTACCACACCTTCTTTATCCATTCATCTACTGATGGAAACTTAGGTTGCTTCCATTTCCTGGCTATTGTAAAAGGTGCTGCGATAAAGATAGGGGTGCATATGTCTTTTTGAATCTGAGAAGTTGTATTCTTTGGGTAAATTCCAAGGAGTGGGATTCCCAGGTCAAATGGTATTTCTATTTTTAGTTTTTTGAGGAGCCTCCATACTGCTTTCCACAAAGGTTGAACTAGCTTACATTCCCACCAGCAGTGTAGGAGGGTTCCTCTTTCTCCACATCTTTGCCAGCATTTGTTGTTCTTAGTCTTTCTGATGCTGGCCATCCTTATTGGTGTGAGGTGATATCTTATTGTGGTTTTAATTTGCATTTCTCTGATGATTAGTGATGTGGAGCATCTTTTCATGTGTCTGTAGGCCATCTGAATTTCTTCTTTGGAGAAATATCTCTTCATATCCTCTGCCCATTTTTTAATCAGGTTATTTGCTTTTTGGGTGTTGAGGCATGTAAGTTCTTTATATATTTTGTATGTTAACCCCTTGTTGGATATGTCATTTACAAATATAATCTTCCATTCTGTAGGATGCCTTTTTGTTCTGTTGATGGTGTCCTTTGCCGTACAGAAACTTTTCAGTTTGATGTAGTCCCATGAGTTCATTTTTGCTTTTGTTTCCCTTGCTTGAGGAGATGCATTCAGGAAGAAGTTGCTCATGCTTATATTCAGGAGATTTTTGCCTATGTTGTCTTCTAAGAGTTTTATGGTTTCATGACTTACATTCAGGTCTTTGATCCATTTTGAGTTTACTTTTGTGTATGGGGTTAAACAATGATCCAGTTTCATTCTCTTGCATGTAGCTGACCAGTTTTGCCAACACCAGCTGTTGAAGAGGCTGTTATTTCCCCATTGTATGTGCATGGCTCCTTTATCATATATTAATTAACCATATATGGTTTGGTTTATATCAGGGCTCTCTAGTCTGTTCCATCGGTCTATGGGTCTGTTCTGGTGCCAGTACCAAATTGTCTTGATTACTGTGGCTTTGTAGTAGAGCTTGAAATTGGGGAGCATAATCCCCCAGCTTTATTCTTCCTTCTCAGGATTGCTTTGGCTATTCGGGGTCTTTTGTGGTTCCATATGAATTTTAGAACGATTTTCTCTAGTTTGTTGAAGAATGCTGTTGGTATTTTGATAGGAATTGCATTGAATCTGTAGATTGCTTTAGGCAGGATGGCCATTTTGACAATATTAATTCTTCCTATCCATGAGCATGGGATGTGTTTCCATTTATTGGTATCTTCTTTAATTTCTCTCATGAGTGTCTTGTAGTTTTCAGAGTATAGGTCTTTCACTTCCTTGGTTAGTTTATTCCTAGGTATTTGATTCTTTTTGATGCAACTGTAAATGGAATTGTTTTCCTGATTTCTTTTTCTGCTAGTTCATTGTTAGTGTATAGGAATGTCACAGATTTCTGCGTATTAATTTTGTGTCCTGCAACTTTGCTGAATTCAGATATTAGATCTAGCAGTTTTGGAGTGGATTCTTTAGGGTTTTTTATGTACAATATCATGTCATCTGCAAATAGGACAGTTAAACTTCTTCCTAGCTAATATGGATGCCTTTTATTTCTTTGTGTTGTCTGATTGCCATGGCTAAGACCTCCAGTACTATATTGAATAGAAGTGGGGAGAGTGGGCATCCTTGTCTTATTACGGATCTTAAAGGAAAATCTTTCAGCTTCTCACTGTTAAGTATAATGTTGGCTGTGGGTTTGTCATATATGGCCTTTATTATGTTGAGGTACTTGCCCTCTATACCCATTTTGTTGAGAGTTTTTATCCTGAGTGAATGTTGAATTTTGTCAAATGATTTTTCAGCATCTATGGAGATGATCATCTGGTTTTTGTCCTTCTTTTTGTTGATGTGGTGGATGATGTTGAAGGATTTTCGAATGTTGGACCATCCTTGCATCCCTGGAATAAATCCTACTTCATCATGACGGATGATCTTTTTAATGTATTTTTGAATTTGGTTTGCTAATATTTTGTTGAGTATTTTTGCATCTATGTCTACCAGGGATATTGGCCTGTAATTTTCTTTTTTTAATGGTGTCTTTGCCTGGTTTTGGTATTAGAGTGATGCTGGTCTCATAGAATGAGTTTGGAAGTATTCCCTCTTCTACTCTGTGGAAAACTTTAAGGAGGATGAGTATTTGGTCTTCAATAAATGTTTGATAAAATTCAGCAGTGAAGCCATCTGGTCCAGGAGTTTTGTTCTTAGGTAGATTTTTGATTACCAGTTCAATTTTATTGTTGGCAATTGGTTTGTTCAGATTTTCTGTTCCTTTCTGGGTCAGCCTTGGAAGGTTGTATTTTTCTAGAAAGCTGTCCATTTCTTCTAGGTTATCCAGTTTGTTAGCATATAATTTTTTATAGTATTCTCTAATAGTTATTTGTATTTCTGTGGTGTCCATAGCGATTTTTCCTTTCTCATTTCTGATTCTGTTTATGTGAGTAGACTCTCTTTTTTTCTTGATAAATCTGGCTAGGGGTTTTTCTATTTTGTGTATTTTCTTGAAGAACCAGCTCCTGCTTCCATTGATTCTTTCTATTGTTTTATTCTTCTCAATTTTATTTATTTCTGCTCTAATCTTTATTATGTCCTTCCTTCTACTGACCTTGGGCCTCATTTGTTCTTCTTTTCCTAGTTTCATTAATTGTGAGTTTAGAGTGTTCATATGGGATTGTTCTTCTTTCCTGAGGTGGGCCTGTATTGCAATACATTTCCCTCTTAGCACGGCCTTTGCTGCATCCCACAGATTTTGTGGCGTTGAATTATTGTTGTCATTTGTCTCCATATATTGCTTGATCTCTGTTTTTATTTGGTCATTGATCCATTGTTTATTTAGGAGAATGTTGTAAAGCTTCCATGTGTTTGTGGGATTTTTCCTTGTCTTTGTATAATTTATTTCTAGTTTCATACCTTTGTGGTCTGAGAAACTGGTTGGTACAATTTCAATCTTTTGTATTTACTGAGGCTCTTTTTGTGGCCTAGTATATGATCTGTTCTTGAAAATGTTCTGTGTGCACTTGAGAGGAATGTGTATTCTGCTGCTTTTGGGTGTCGAGTTCTGTAGATGTCTGTTAGGTCCATCTGTTCTAATATGTTGTTCAGTGCTTCTGTGTCCTTACTTATTTTCTGCATGGTTGATATGTCCTTTGGACTGAGTGGAGTGTTGAAGTCTCCTAGAATGAATGTACTGCATTCTATTTCCCCTTTTAATTCTGTTAGTATTTGTTTCACATATGTAGCTGCTCCTGTGTTGGGCGCATAGATATTTATAATGGTTATATCTTCTTGTTGGATTGACACTTTTATTATTATGTAGTGTCCTTCTTTGTCTCTTGTGACTCTTTGTTTTGAAGTCTATTTTGTCTGATACAAGTACTGCAACTGCTTTTTTCTCCCTGTTAGTTGCCTGAAATATCTTTTTCCATCCCTTCACTTTCAGTCTGTGTATGTCTCTGGGTTTGAAGTGAGTCTCTTGTAGGCAGCATATAGATGGGTCTTGCTTTTTTATCATTCAGTGACTCTATGTCTTTTGATTGGTGCATTCAGTCCATTTACATTTAGGGTGATTATCTATAGGTATGTACTTATTGCCATTGCAGGCTTTAGATTCATGGTTATCAAAGGTTCAAGGTTAACTTCCTTACTATCTATGAGTCTAACTTAACTCACTTAATGTGCTATTACAAACACAATCTAAAGGTTCTTTTTTTTTTCTCCTCCTTTTTCTTCCTCCTCCATTCTTTATATATTAGGTATCATATTCTGTACTCTTTGTCTATCCCTTGATTGACTTTGGGGATAGTTGATTTAATTTTGCATTTGCTTAGTAATTAGCTGTTCTACTTTCTTTACTGTGGTTTTATTACCTCTGTTGACAGCTAACAAACCTTAGGAACACTTTCATCTATAGCAGTCCCTCCAAAATACACTGTAGAGATGGTTTGTCGGAGGTAAATTCTCTCAGCTTTTACTTATCTGAAAACTGTTTAATCCCTCCTTCAAATTTAAATGATAATCTTGCTGGATGAAGTAATCTTGGTTCAAGGCCCTTCTTCTTCATTGCATTAAATACATCATGTCACTCCCTTCTGGCCTGTAAGGTTTCTGCTGAGAAGTCTGATGATAGCCTGATGGGCTTTCCTTTGTATGTGATCTTATTTCTCTCTCTGGCTGCTTTTAATAGTCTGTCCTTATCCTTGATCTTTGCCATTTAGTTACTATATGTCTTGGTGTTGTCTTCCTTGGGTCCCTTGTGTTGGGAGATCTGTGCATCTCCATGGCCTGAGAGACTATCTCCTTCCCCAGATTGGGGAAGTTTTCAGCAATTACCTCCTCAAAGACACTTTCTATCCCTTTTTCTCTCTCTTCTTTTTTTGGTTACCCTATAATGCAAATATTGTTCTGTTTGGATTGGTCACACAGTTCTCTCAATATTCTTTCATTCTTAGAGATCCTTTTTTCTCTCTGTGCCTCAGCTTCTTTGTATTCCTCTTCTCTAGTTTCTATTTCATTTACTGTCTCCTCCACCGTATCTAATCTGCTTTTAATACCCTCCATTGTGCTCTTCAACGATTGGATCTCTGACCGGAATTAATTCCTGAGCTTTTGAATACCTTTCCATGCCTCCATGAGCATGTTAATGATTTTTTATTTTGAACTCCCTTTCAGGAAGAGTCATGAGGTTGATGTCACTTACATCTTTCTCAGGAATTGTATTAATAATTTTACTTTGAACCAGGTTCCTTTGGCATTTCATATTTGTACATGGTACCCTCTAGTGCCCAGAAGCTCTACTCTCTCGAGCTGCTCAGCCCCTGAAGCAATGTCGGGGGTCACAGGGGAGTGGTATTGGTGCCTGGGGGGAGTAAAGAGCTGTTTCCTGCTTTCCAGCTGCTATGCCTGACTCCACTGCCTGAACCTGAGGGCCAAGCACACAGGTATAATAAGCCTCTATGCTTTGCGTTTGTAGTTGCTGTAGACAGATCTTCCCTCTGGCTGGCCTAATGCCAGGGTAGGGTTTGTCGGTTTGCAGGCCAGGTGGGGCTGGCCGGGAGAAAGGTGCAGTAGGTTGCGTATCCCAGAGGGGGTCCTTGGAGCTGTGTAACCAACCAGGAAGCTGGAGCACCTGAAGATCGTGACCGCTCCCAACCTCCTGGGCAGAGTGCACCTGGGCAATTTTGTCTACCTGTCCTTTCTCCTGAGCAATAAGCTCTGTGCAGACCTTGCCCCTTTAGTAGCCCTCTTGCTAAGGGCTTCCTTGTTAGGAAGACTCTCAGACTGCCACCTTTCTTTTGTCTCAGAGCAGCCAGATATGGATCCCTGCTTTCCACAAGCGGCTGGAATCTCAGTCTCTCCAGGAATTCTGCCTGTCCTAGCTTTCCAACCCCCTACTCACGAGAGTACCATGCAAACACCATGAAATGTAGGTTTGTGCTCACAGAGCAGATATCTGGGGTTAGGTATTCAGCAGTCCCACATCTCCACTCCCTCCCTGCTCCATTTCTCTTCCTCCTGCTGGTGAGCTGGGGTGGGGGAAAGGCTTGGGTCCTGCCAGGCCATAGCTTTGGTACTTTACCCTGTTCCACGAGGTCTGCTCTTTTCCCCAGGTGTATGCAGTCTGGTGCAGTCATCTTTGCTGTTGCTCTTTCAGGAGTAGTTGTATTAATTATATTTTTGTATTACATGCTGTTTTAGGAGGAAGCCTCTGTCTCACCTGCCACACCACCATCCTTAATCTTGGATCTACAAGTCATCTTTATATTCAGTTTCCTCAAATGTGTTTTCAGTTTCTGTTAGCACCATTATTTTATAATACATCTGTAGGTCCAGGCTGAAGTGGATTTCAGTCCTAAGCAAGTTCACTCTGGATTCGGTGAGACTGAAATATGACAATGGAACATTACAGGTAAAAAGGGGCTTATAACAAACTTTATTCTCATGGCGATTGGTTAAGGGCTAGAATTCTGTCTGCCTCTGTCTCTGCCCTTCCTCCAGCTTCTGCCTCAGGCACTGCCTCCACTCTAGGCTCTGCATTCACCTCCAGCCTCTGCTCTCCTCTGCTTTTAGCACTGGGCAGAGCTCTTTTTATAGCAACACAGGCAATAATGGCTTATCACCAAGGGGTATGGAAGCATGCCCTGGTGCAGTAGGCTACGTATTACATCATTGCATGTACACAGTAGGTGAGTAGGTTAGAATCAGTTGAGGATCCTGGTCACGGAACTTCCATTTTTTCCTACAACATCTCATAGGTATGTGAGTAGATTTTCAAATATTTAATCTTCCTTGTATCCTCCGATAAAATCACCTTGATCAAGGTAGTGATTATTTTATTATACAATCATATTTGATTTGCTACTATTTCTGATAGGACTGGCTACATAATTTTCAGGGCCCAGTGTAAAGTGAAAATGTGGGGTCCCTTATTGAAAAAATTAATAAGAATTTCAAGCTGGTGACAGAGAACATTAACCCAAGCATGGGGTCCTTCTGAGCACAGGAAGGACCCTGTGTTGTGCAGAGGCAGCATGTCCATGAAGCTTGAAAGGGATAGAGGGGATAGATGAAAGAAAAAGAGGGGATAGATGAAATAAGAGAGGGGATGTGAACTCAACAGTCCAAGCAGGTTTATTGCTGAACCTGAGAGGGACCCCTCTGTCCTGGCCAACAGAACAAAGGAAAGAGAGAAAGAAAGAGGTCTTAACCCATCAGGAGGCTTTTAATGGCCAGGGTTCTTGGTGGGCTCTTTGAGAAGAAGGCTCAGGGAATAGGGGGGCTTGTGGCTTGCTGATGTGTCCTCTGGAGAATGCTGGTAGCCTAGGTAAGATGACATCTAGGTCTCTCTGAGATGGTGGGTGGGCTCATTCGAAAGGTGGTACTCAAGTCTGGACTCTATCAAAACTGACACTGAGTTTTGCTTTTCTGTTTATACACAAAGTTGAAATTGGTTCATAGTTGCTTTTTGTGCTCTTTTGGTCAAGTTTTGATATCAGGTTATGTTCATTTCAGAAGATAAGTATGGTAGCTTACCGTATTTTTTGTTTTCTAGGGTTTATAGAGCCTGGGCTTTGTGTTCCTTGAAAATATGAAGAGGAACATATAGACATGGTCATTTGGCCATGAGGCATTGAGGAATTATTTTGAAATATTTTTAAAAATTGCAGCATGGATATTGTTCCCCCCAGGTTTCCTGAGTTTCTAAAGCCAATTTTAACTACTTGCCTTTTTTTCTAGAAAATTGGTCAATTTTATCTGCATGTTTGTGCTCTTTGGAGTAAATTCAATGTGAGATGTCATCATTTTTGAAATTTCTTTATCTTTGTTACATCTTATTTCACATAACTAATTATATTTATTTGTCAATCTCACTATTTTCTTGATTAGGTTTACCAGAAACTCCTCTATTTTATAGTGATTTTCCCCCAACCCTCACACCCCTAACACACAAAGAGCCAGTTTGAGGAGGATTTATGAATTACTTCTTCTTAGGATGGGAGTCTTTCCTGTTGCTTTGATTTGTTTGCTGTATTGATTTCTGCTTTTATCTTTATTGTTTCCATCTACCTGTCCCATGTAGGCTTTTTTTTTTTTGTGTGTGTGTGTGGCTAACTTCTTATGCTCTTGACTAATCTTCAGTTTTTAAAATGTATACATAATGAAACCACTTGTGATTATAAACTTGTTTCTGCTTCCACAGATCAGGTCGCATTTCATACTCTTTGAAATTCAGTGTTTTTGTTTTTATTGTTTTCCTCCCAGAAAGCTTTAATTGTAAAAGTTACCTTTAAGATTTGAGTTAGTTCAGAGTTCCCTCTCTCTTTTTTTCTATTTCCATTGGGCTAAATTTCACTTGTTTGTGTAAACTTTGTGATCAACTTCTAGTTTTGCTGTGCTTTTAGACTGTTGTCTGCATAATTTCTGCTTTTCAGGTTTTCATGTCTTCTCTTATAAGTAGGCATAATCTCTGTAGGGTACAAAGTCTAAATTCTACCCGTTAATCCAATTTTATTAATTATAATTCTCATTGCGTGTCCCTCATTTTTTAACTACGTGGCTTGTTAAAGGTTATAAGATGTATGTTAAAATGTACCACATTCCTTCCAGGGCTTTATATCTACTGAGGCTATTATTCTGAAGGTGAAGTTGATTAGGTATTATGTATTTACTCTGAATGGTTTCTTTTGTTGGCTTCAATGTTCCCTTCTAGAGTAGCTTTCTGGGAGGCATGCATTCTCTGTTTTTTGTAGAACACTCCCTACCATTTGTGATCCATTCCTTTGTCCCTGGTTTACTTTGTCATTGTTGTCTCCTCCTTTCTTCTGTACAGGTTCTGAGAGCAGCGCTTGCCTACCAGCCCACAGCTTTGTCCCTGTGCCCAGCACAGCCCCTGGCCCACGCAATGCGCACCATAAACATGTAGTCAGGGTACAGATAACAAATGACCCTCTTTGACATGTAAGGTAGATTTTTTTTTAACCTTGAATTTTATTTTATCTGAAAATAACCTGACTGCTCCTGTTCTTTTTTCCCTCTCCCTCCTCTGGTTCCTGGTGGGAGAGTGGGGCTCGTGGCTGCCCCTCGCTCCTGGTACTGCAGCTCTCTCCTGGAGGAGAAGCCCCACCTTCCACTCTGGTTTGCACCTCCTGGCCTGTTTGCCCTTCCCTTGCCTCCCTGGGCTCTGCAGGCAGAAGGCCAGAGAGAAAGACTGATGGGTCTGGAGTAGGTGACCCAGCACGAACTGGCTTGGCCATCTGGGAGACCTTGAGGACATTAACTCTTCTGGACCTCAGCTTTATTATTTGCTGTGAGGATAAGTAAGATGGTGTGTGTAAGGCACCCAACCTGCACAAAGTTGATACTTAACTGGCTGCCTTCTAGTCCTGTCATTCAGGGGGCAACAATAAAAATGCCACCTGCCAGAAGGTTTCTGACTGACCTGTGAGAGGGACTGAGGTTTTGGGACTGTTGGTTGTTATAGGTGCCAAATGCCACTCCTGGAAGAGATGCCACTGGGGAAGAGGGATGTAAGTGCCATCCTAGCACCAGGGAGTGGCCTTATACAGCAGTCCCATGACTCATAAGCCCATTAACTTGTCAGGGTATCTGCCCTCCACACAGGGGTGCAAAGTGACGATGGCTATCCACATTTTATTGTTGGGAATGGGGTTAAGAGGTTTGTCCTGTGTACACAGGAGTCAGTAGGGAGCTGGAATTATTATCTTCAATTAACTCAGGGCCCTACTTTGGAGAAACACAGAGCCGTCTGGTCTTGCCTGAGATTTCTTCCTTGTAGCATCAGAAATGGTGATGGCACCTACGGGCCATCTGACAGTCACACTTCTTGGGAAGACAGGCCTTTTGGTGCCCCTTCTTAGGATGAAGACACCTAGGTGGGATCCTCAACCTCTCTGAGGAGGAGACAGTGTCAAAACAGACACGGAGAGACCTGGAGTCTCCATTCCTGGGACCCCTCAGTCAGGCCCAAGCGTAGGGAGTGTTTTAATGCCCAGCTCCTCTGAGGCCAGCCACCCCCACCTGTCTTCGAGAGACTGACCTCAGGTCCCTGGATTGAGCCCCGTGCAGCAGCCTCTCTAAGGGTGGGTTCCTGCCCTGGTACCCAGGAAGTTAGGAATCTCCTGCTTCTCCAAGCCCTGCTTCCCTGGCAGGGGAGGTTAGTTTACAAGCCTGCCTGAGGAGGGCCCCCATTAAGGCCCAGAGGACTCAGGACCCAACCTGAGGTGGGGGAGTCCCTGGACCTTAGGTGGAGGTGGATAAATTCAGTGTCTTTTCCCTGAACTGTAATCTCCCCTCCTTGGCTGTTCTCCCTCTCAGAGGGCCTGCATGTGTCCAACCTACTCAAAGGCTAAATGTCTTGACATCAAGAAGCCACTGTGAGTTTTCCACTTCCAGCCATATTTATTCATTTTCCTGTGCCTCTCACTCTCCCAGCCATGGCCTCAGCTCCAGAGCCTGACAGACAAATGCCTGCCCAGAAGCCCAGGGAGCAGAGGCTTACTCTCAGTCCCGAGCAGCTGGGCCCAGCCTGGCCCAGCATGGACGGCCACAGCGATCGAAGCTTGGCTTTGCAAGGACTCCTGGCTGAGCAGCTCCAGCAAATGTTGGATCTCAGTGCCTCTGAAGTAAGAGGAATACTTTCTTGCTTCCCTGGGGTGCCCTGAGAATGAATTATTTACTATTTGTAAAGCACTTTGTAGGGTTCAGTATCATTATACAGGGACCACAGGGCTCAAATGCAACGCTGGATGCCTGACAGGGCGGTTGTTACTATTAAGCATTTATATAGCACTTTACATTTGTGGAGCGCTTCCCAGTCATTTATTAGTTAATTCTCCCAGCACTCCGGAGCTGTCAGTGGACTTTGGTCGCCATGTTCTCCCACCTGGAAATGAGGTTGCGGAGGTCAGGAGAGGCTGGTGGCTTTGCTCAGGGTTACCCAACACAGGTGGCCAGGAGCTCAGGCCACACTCTGTGCAGGCTGGAGTGGCCTGCTCTGCTTTTGACTCTTGAGCGAGTTGCAGATTTTGTTTCTTACAACCTTCTCATCAACCCACCTCAATCCACCAGTCAGGCCCCCTGCAAGGGTTTGCTGTAATTTATGTCGTTGGTGACATTCCCAGGAATGCTCTCAATTTATGACCTTTATCATGAAGGAATGAGCACTAGCTTTGGAGTCAAAATCTTGTTGTGCAATTTACAAGAAGTGTGATGGTGAGCAAATTTCTTAATGCTCCCGAAGCTCAGGGTCCTTGGTTATCAATTAGGGATAGAAAAATCAGCAAGGCTGTTGTAAGGATCAAAAGTATAGAATGGAAAGAACTTGCAGTAAAATAAAGGCTTAATACTCGTTAGCTCCGAGCCTGTGATTACTGTCACGGCCCAGGCTTCAAAGATGACGCAGAGAAGCCCATGGACATGGTATAAAGGAAAGCTTTGGACCAAAGAACCATTGGAACTTGATGTAGTTCCTGCCTTTAGCTTGTGAGCCCAGAAATAGAAAGGCCAGGAAGAGGGAAAAGCTGGAATTACCACTCTTCCTATATATACTAATGAATCATGCTAGTTAGAATCCATATTGCTCTTCAATCAATCTTGTCACTGATCACCAGATATTTACACAGCACCCACTATGGGCTAGGCCCAGTTTTAGGAGTGAAGGATCTGGCAGTGGACATGAGAGACAAAGCATGAAGGCCCATGGATCAGTCCATGAGTTGGGTAGTCATGTAGCAGAGGGAGGGAATGGCATGTGCAAATGCCCCAGGGAGTCAAGAGAAAACCTGTGGACCTCTGGGTCCCAGATCCCTTTCTTGGGGCCCTGGCATAGACTCTGTGTAGGACAATCTGTGCAGGAATCATGGGCTTTCTAAGAGGGCTGTCCTGGCCTGCTCGAAGCTTGCAGTCTGGTTGGAGAAACAAGACTTCACTGCCTTAGATACGATATTTATAGAGGTGTAAAATGCTATGGTCGGAAAGAACTTTACCATCTTCTGGTTGGGTAAGGTAATGGTGGCGATTACCAGGTCAGACTTAATTACTGGATGCATCGTCCTGACGATGTGCAGCTTGGAATCTGCGCCCAGCCTAGTGGTGAGTGTCCTTGAAGCCTCAGTAGTAGAGGAACTGAGGAAAATGTGGCTGAGGCCTTATTTTATGATATATAAACTCATATATATATGATTTGAAAATCCCTTTTCTGATTAAACTCACTAGTATGGATTAACCTCTCTCTCCACACACACACACACACACACACACACACACACACACACACCTTCAATACGATAAAACAAAGGCAGCACACTAAATAAAGACAAAGGCATTGGCCTCTTACACATCATAAATTTGTAATAACAGGAAGTTTATAATTAATTTCCATTTACCATCCCTTCCTCTCTAGAAACTTTTGATATCTCTTCCTCACAATTTCAGCAAGATGCTCATAAATTCACTTGGCTTGCATTCAGAGAACATGTTTAAAGGGGATAACGTTTTAAAAGTATTTTCATATCCAGTAACTCTTCATGCCCTGGGCTCTCCACCTGTGTTGGACAGAGTTCTTACCAGCAGACAACAAAATCCATACTAGAGAGTTTAATCAGAAAGGGGATTTTAAAATCACATTAGTTTGCTTACAGGATCTCTCAGGAAACCAGGGAATGAACTTGGCTGCCACACAGTCAGGAAAATCACCTAAGCATACACAGGACTGCTCTAGTAAAATCCTACCACTGCTATCACCCCCTGCTCGGCACTCCTGACACCAGGCACTGAAAATCCCATTTCAGCTGCTGAGAAGAGCCTATTGCTTCTGCATTCAAGCTTCTGGAAGGTATCATGTCCTGCTGTGTGGTTACAGCCTCTTGTTGCTTAACCCATTTCCCAAGCCTTGAGGTGTGTTAGCTCGGTGGATCCTAGGTTGTATGTGGAACTACCTGGAAAAGTTGTGTTTAGTCCCTGTCTTTATGGAATAAGAAGTCTAGTGAGAAGAGAGTTGGCTGAGATGCCAGTTTCATGGAATTCACCACACTGGCACTGTAGCAATAGGTTTCAATGCTCCAGGCACAAGGTAGATATTAGCTAGAATACCATGTCATCGCTCAGTTATGAATTTTCAAATTAAGTGCTTTTTTTTTGAACCTCTAACAGGACAGTAGTCTTAAGAGACAAGATTTGTAGGGAGAAAAAGCTTCTTATAAATTCTTGAAGCTCCCATTAACATGTTAGCAGCCGGGCTGGGCCAGTGTTACAAAACACATGGGGTAGAGAAACTCACAGTATAATATAATTATAGACCTTGTTCCACAGGAAAACAAAGTAAAATGCCCACCCCTTCTGCCCTGGTGGGCTGTAGAAGAGAAGAAGTGGAACAGATTGGTCAAAAAAATGCAAAGTCTTTGTCTTCCCCTTCTTGGAGATACAGCTGTCAGGGTAGGGGTGCTCAGAAACATTCTCAACCCCCAAATATTAGGAATCCCTGTGTATTATCCTGGGAGGCTGTGGGTCTTGGGAGAGGATAGCTGGTAGTTCACTGCCATAGTTAACCTGAGGTGGGAGCAATCTTGAGCAAGACGGGGTGGGGTGGATGAGCTGAAGGCAGGGTTCCTGGTCTGGGGTCAAACTCCTCTACCTGGTGGCTCTGCTGCTCCCTCTGAGTTCTCTGCTGTATCGTCTCTATCTGACCAGCCTAAACAAGCAACTGAAAAGAGGAGGAAAGCCTGTGGAGGATGGCCCAAGAGATTTTAGGGGTCCGGCCAATGAGTAGTGCTCGCCACTTACATGTGTGTCTTTCACCAGAGTGGAGTCACACGAGTCCCCAGATTCCAGGGGAGGCTGGACTGTATAGTCTGGCTGTGAGTTAATGCCGAGTTACCAGCGGTGCATCGGGTGTGATCGGTGTCCACACCCAGAGAGTGTGAGTTCTCTGGGGCCCTCTCTGCAGGGCCTTTCCTGAGATGGGAAACTCAGCTCTGGCGGAGACTCCTTCACCCTTCTTCAGCTCCCGCAGCTACGGTTTCCCCCGCACCCCCAGGGGCCTCTGGCCGCTGCCACTCCATCTCACCAGACTCTCAGGTACTACATCAGCAGTACTCCATGCAGCTCGAGCCTAGCCACCTTTTGGGACCCACAGGAAGCCCGTATATTCTTACTGCTTAGATGACAGGCTTGCGGGCTACTTGGGTGTCAACCGCATCGCAGCCATGAGACCTTCTTGCTGTTCTATTTTCTCTGGTTCAGGGAGGCAGAGGATGGATGAACAATCCTAAGAAGATGTCCAACCGTGAAATGAAAGGCCAATCTCCTCTTTTTGTGGGCCCCTAAATCCCTAGGATACCCCCTCACTTACTTGGCCTGGGAGGTAGTGGAGGGAACCTTCTCCCAGAATGGGGTAAGACTCCTCCTGAGGTCAATCATACATGTTTTCCTCTTTCTCGGCTTATATAGACTTTGATGGGGCTCAAGTGGGCTAGAGGGTTGGTATATGAGGGTTCTCCAGAGAAACGAACCAATAGGAATGGGTGTGTATGTATATTTATTTAAGAATAAATATGCTACTTATGATTATGGAGACTGGCAAGTCCAAAATCTGCAGGGCGGGCTTGCAGGCTAGAGACCCAAGGACGAGCCAATGCTGCAGTTCTAGTCTGAAGGCTGTCTGCCGGCAGAACTCTCTCTTGCTCGGGGATGTCAGTCTTTTGTTCTATTCAGGTCCTTCAACTGATTGTATGAAGCCCACACACATTATGGAAAGCAATGTGCTTTACTCAAAGTCTACTGATTTAACTGTAAATCTCAGCCAGAAGCAACCTGACAGAAACATCCAGAATAATGTTTGACCAAATATCTGGGCACTGTGGCCCAGACAGTTTGATACATAAAATTAGCCATCATAGTTGATTACGTTGGGTAATTGGGTGGGTTTTCTCCCTTCAGTTACCTCTGAAACAGCAGTCTATTGCCACTTGCTAGCTACCTGTTTGCAAGTCCTCGGTGACTTTTCAGCATGTAGGGACTTTAATACATCTCAGCCCCAGCTTTTGTCCACAGTCACAAATTTGGGGCCAACAAAACAAGTTACCATAAAAATGAAACAAACAGCCACCCGATATAATGTCCCAGGGATAACAGTTACGAATGGCTTACAGCCTTTTCAATTTTTATGACACATGTTCTTCCTGTTTCTCCTCTCCTATCTGGGCCTATCTCTACCACATTTTGTTTAAATACCTTTATTGGATGCAATTCACATACCATACAATTCACCCACTGAAAGTGTATATTTACAGATATGTGCAACCATCCCCATAGTCAATTTTAGAAAATTTCATCATCTCAAAGAAGCCCATACTCTTTAGCTATCATCCTATCCCCCCCACCATCTCCATTCTCCCCCCTTAGCAACCACTAGTCTACTTTTATCTTTATAGAATCCCCTATTTTGGACTTTCATATGAAGGAAGCATATGTATGATATGTGGTCTTTTGTGACTGGCTTATCTCACTTAGCAGAATGTTTTCAAGGTTTGCACATGTTGTGACATGATCAGTATTTCATTCATTTTTGTAGCTGAATAGTTTTCCACTGTATGGACATACCACATTTTACTTATTTATTCATCAATTGATGGACATTTGGGTTGTTTTCCACTTTTTGGCTATGAGGAATAATGCTGTTGTCTACAAGCTTTGGTATGGACATATGCTTTTATTTCTCTTGGGTGTATCCCTAGAAGTAGAATTGCTGGGTCATGTGATCATGTGATAACTATGTTTAATCACATGAGGAACTGCTTGTCTCTTTTCCAAAGTGGCTGCATCATTTTACATTCCCACCAGCAGTTTAGGAAGATCCCAATTTCTTTACATCCTTGACAGTAATTGTTCTCTGGCTTTTTGTTTCTAGCCATCCTAATGGGTGTGAATTTGTATCTTATTGTGGCATTGATTTACATTTCCACAATGACTAATGATTTCAAGCATATTTTCATGTTTGTTACTGATAAAATCTAGGTTGGAGCATGACTGCAGCCGAGGTCTGCTTAGATTTGGCAGAAAAGTCAAGAGTACAGGTAGTGCCTGGGACTGAAGGGCAGGCTTGGCAGTCAGAGACAGTTTCTCCCTTCATTATTTTTCCCATAGAGATAATTCATCTAGAACCTCAACTCACTTGAGTCGGTAGGACTGGAACCCCCTGAATTTGCAGTGGGCCTGCAGCTCAGGTCTCTTCTCTGGTCCTCTCCTCCTCCTGATACAGGCTTTTCTGTCTACATCCCAGGCTGGTCTACTCAGACCTCCTTCCACACCTCAGGACAGCCAGAGCCCATTGGCCAATGTCAGAAGGGCTGGGAGGAGTTCAAGGATTTGATTCCACTGTATTAGGCCCTAAAGGCCATTCCAGCTAAGTGTGCCTATAAAGATCATATAAAATAATGTATGTTGCAGCAAATTCAAGTGTTCTTTTCTTATGTATACCTCCTTGCTGCCTTCTGTGAAGCCTGGGCTGGGTTTACTGGTTGGAAGCTCTTCTGTTTGCTAAGTGCAAACAGTTATGATCTGTGTAATGGCTTCCCTAAGCTTGAATTCAATATTGATTTGGGTGTGTAAGGTTAAAGGCAGAAACCAGAAAATAGTGAATTGCTCTTCTTAATAAGAAAGCAGTGACAAATTGAGTGGTCCTAGGGAAAATCTAGATAGGTAATAGAAGAGGTTTAGAGCAGGTTGGAACACTTTCTTAAAGCCCAGATAGTAAACATTTTAGGCTTTGGGGCCCATTCAGTCTGTCCCTGCAACTCAACTCTGCCTTTGTACTTCCACAGCAGTCCTAGATGAGACACAGAAGGGTGGGCATGGCGGCTCCACTGAAGCAGGTGGCTGTAGTTACTGACCCCAAAGGGTTGACGGGGCAGGATGGAGAGAGAGTGAGCTGACTAGCAGCTGAAATGTGACACGTGGGAGAAGACAGACGACAAATAGAAAATTTTCAACTGTGGCCCCAAGCACCTCACAGAATGCTTTTGCTGTGGACAGATTCTGTATAATGAAGGCAAGAATTGCTGTGCATTGCCTTATGGTTGGTAAGGAGTAGACACAGAAGCTATACCTGGGACAGCCAACATAAGAGTTACTAGCAGAAAGTATGCCCAGCCCAGCTTTTGGTGCCCGGGAAACTTTTAGTATAATGTTCAGCTGACTTGACCAGAACCAACACTGTGATCCAAATAGCAGAAGTAGTCCTCTGTCTCTGGAAGGCCCTGTCACTGGTGGGGTTGTTTGGCTTACAAAGCCCCCCTGATCTGCCCATCACAGAGCCCCATTGGAGACAATCTATGGTCTTTCAGGAGGAAGCTCTGCTTTCCCCATCAGCACTGTCACACATTAGCACATGACTGCTCAGTGAGTGTCGGAGAGGTGAGAAATGGGGGAGGAGAGGCAGTACTGAGGCAGAGGGCCACTGGGTTGGGAGACCTAGGTGCCCTGGGACGATGGGGCACCCAGCCACACATCACCTGCTTGAGGAACATGGCCCACTTAAGGGACAATGTGGGTGTGAGAACCAGAGCTCTTTTCTATCCTAGTTCTGGGTTGATTTATTTAGGAATACATTGCTGGAGAAATAGATCCACTCTTTTCCTGTAAAAATAGAAGTTGTGTCGCTTTTTTTCCCCTGTTGATTAAGCTTATTTGGTTATCATAATGCTATTTTTACTAGTCATGAGACTGTTAGTTTTGTTGTTAAGAAAACAGTACAAAGACCACATCAGCCATTTTTAAAGTTAGTTATTTTGATCTGGAAGACATAACAAGGACTTTTAGTCCATTTTGTTGTCTTTGGAAAATTATCTAAGAGACAGTCCTTTCATAATAGCTTATGTTCTAGATAAATATAGTGATCTTGTTTTCTAAACAAATGACTGCCTTGCCAGTACATGGAGGTCTTTTTAGAGAGACTATGATAGGTGGTTTGCGTAGCAGCTGTCTGGTTACTAAGTAAGACATAACTATACATTACCTTTTCATTTAAAGTGAATTTTCAGGAAAAACATTTGAGGCAAGCATGATATGAAAGATAATATCTTTATTACTCAAAGAGCTCATGCAGATTTTGAAAAACATGAAGACCCCCCCACAGAGGCATAGAGAAGATCATAAATTCTTATAAACCCACTGCTTAGACTTCAGTTACTAACTTCTTGCAATATTTGCTTATATATATTTTAAAATCTTTAACAATGATTTTTAAAATCATTTCTTAACAAACAGCCAAGTAAGTAGTTTCTTTTGTGTGTTTGCATATTTTAAAATTTTGATATAATTTTAGACTTACAGAAAAGATGGAAGAATAATTCAAAGAATTTCCATATAGCCTTAGAGTCTTCAAATGTTAATGTTATACCTCATTTGCTCTATTTATCTACACCCACCTCCCTCCCATATACACACATTTTTTTTTTCCTAACCCATTTATCTAAGTCTGTTCAGACCACCACAAAAATATCACAGACTCCATGGCTTAAACAACAGTTACTTACCTGGAGGCTAGGAAGTACCAGGTCAAGACTGGCAGATGGTTCACAGATGAGGACTGACTGCTTGATTGATTGACGTCAGTGTGAATTTGTAGCTGCTTAACTTATTCAATGGTTATTATCTGTAATGCCATTATTAATTTTGATGTTCTACTTGTCTCATACTTTGGTCACTGAGAGCCCTTCATGTCGAATCTTATTTCCATTAGACACATTTCCATAGTATTTTGAGCACTTCTAACTTTCTAGCATAACAACATGTTCCGGTTTCATCTTGTACTTTCCATAATCAGCCCTGGAGTCAGCCATTTTACCAAGGATTGCTGGTTCCTTTTATTAGAAATGGTATTTAGAAGTAAGACCAGTTGCCAGATGTGCTCATTGCCTTTGGGATGTCATTGCTTCTAGGCTCTCCCAGTGGGCCATGCTGGGGAATACATGTATATACACACACCCGCAGCCATGCATTGCCAACACATGTGTCTATGTAGCTACATAGCTATTATATATATGTGTATATACATATACATATATAATAAATATAAATAGATAATTAAATATGTATACACATACACATACATGCATCAGTATACATGATCTTACACTGACCCCTCTAATACCAGCCCATCACCATGAACTTCATTTATCCTTGTCACTTTCCACTTGTAACTCCTGTTTCTAACCATAATAATAGACTTGGCTCGTATTAACTACAATATGTTTATTTGTTCAATCAAATAATTTGAAGTTTGGATATTATCTGTCTCCTAATTATGTGGAAAGTATGGTTTTGTATAGTTTTATTTTTCTTTTTCCCCTTCCTTCTTTCCTCCTTTTTGCAGGTTAATTTGGGAGATTCGAATTTAGTTGTTACCATCATCTTGGCTATCAAAAATAAACATTATCTAAAACTCTATTTGTGTTCAACTTTCCCTGATTTTCTATAAAGTGTCTTTCTGTAGTTCACTAGTTCTAATTAGAGTCTAACCAAATTCCACACTTTTTTGGCGATAAGTATCTTAAATCTATTTAAATAACCCACAATAGCCCCCTTTTCATGTCGTTTATTTGTGGAAGAAGTGATCGTCTGTGCTGTGTATTCTCCACATTCTGGATTTGGCTGATTTTGTCCTAAAGGTGTCATTTAAAGTGTTTCTTTAACCCTCAAATTTCCTTTGACCAGTAATTAAACCTAGATACTTGCTTACATTCGCGTTCAATTTTGTTTTGTTTTAAGAGGAACCGCGGCTGGATGGTATGGTGTTCTTCCTATGGCATCCTATCCTAAGGAGCAAGGTGTCTGGCAGAACCACCAAGAATGATGATGTATCAGTCCCCACTGCTAGGTGTTGTCAGCTTCTATTAGCATGCAGTTCTTGCCAGCTTTCCACCTGATGAACTTGCAGCCATCCACCGATGAATATTGTCTAGATTCATTGTCGTGGAATGACAAGAGTGTGATTTCTAATTAAGTCCATGTGAATGGCCCTTTATCTCCTCCAAAACTTTATGTAATGTTATTGTATACTTGTAATTAAAAATATAAAAACATAAGAATGAAACTTTATACCAATTACCAGTAGCAGGCTAAGACCAAATGGCATTATCTATGTGAAAGATTTTTAGTTTAGTTTTCCACTTAAACACTGAAGCTTCCAAAGGCTGAGAGGTTTATTTTGAGAATATATGTGGCCAGTTGAACCCCTTCAAAGAAAAGAAGGGAATTAAAGTGCACATACCTTTTCACTCAGCAGTTCCACTTTGGTACTAGCCCCAGGGAAATGATGATCTTTCTCAGGCTAATGGCTTTCAGAGCCTTGAAGACAGGGGTGATTTGGTTTATCAGTTGAAAGGTAGAAACCATGAAAAATGTACAAGGATATTCAATGGAGCAATCTTTGCAATAGTAACAAATGTAGCAACCTAAGGGGAATGTGAGTGGGGGAAAGGGCAAAGTGAATGTGACGCGTGCAAACGTAAGAATGTACATAGACGGCAAAAGCCATACATTCGAGTTACCTGAATCAACATGGATAAATCTCAAAAACCTAATGTTGAGTGAAAAAAACCAAGGTACAGAAAAATCTATTATCCAGCAGCTATGAAAGTAAAGTCATGCCAAGCAAAATTATAATTTCTATTTTTATATGTTATCTATCTACCTACAACCATAAAACTGAGTTGAAGGCAACGTGGGACTTGTCACAGAGGTTGCCACTGCACTGAGGTAAGGGTAAAGAGCCTTAATTTTAGCTGACATGTTCAAGCATTGGTTAAAAAAAAAAAGAATATAGTACTTGGGCAATTAAAAAAAAAGGATTTAAGTGCAGAAAAATATGGAGAAATATACCAAATACACCAAAATAGCCACAATGCTTAATTCTAGGCATCTGAAATACCATATCTCGTTACTTTATTTTTCTGTATTTTTTTTCCTCAAAATTAAAAAAGAAGGGTAGGATTTTGTTCAGTTGCAGCAAACACTTGTCCTAAAAGACACGTGCAGCAAGTCCCTGGAGGCGTGGCCGCTCCCCCGCAGTGGGAAGGCTCTGTCTGCTCTGGCAGCGCTCATTGGCTTGGGCGACCCTAGTGCCTCAGTTCCTCACTGCTGCCCCCATCCCCTCCTGTGGCTCTCTCTGCCTCCATCCCTGTTGGAAGATTCCAGACTGCCTTCCTAAACACCACGGCACATCTGTCACTCCCAGGGGCAAAGATTCTCGGGTCCCTTACCGAGGGTGGGACCACCCCTAAAGAGCTCAGCCTATAGTTTGTGGTTCCCTCTTGAGTCTGAGCCCAGCCTTCCTGCCTTCAATCCCTCCCCCACTCTCTTTCCCTTTCCGTCCCCATCTGCTTCCAGTTCCCTTCTCTTCACAAGAACTTCTTGCTGGGGTCAAGTAATCCACACAGTGTTTCCCAAACCCACATCTGGGTCTTTGTTCATGGCAATATTCTTGGAAAGCCCCCTCCACTCCTGGTTCTCATCAGCTCCCCGTGAGCCCCCTCTCGCTGTCAGTGAACTGTCTCCCCTCTGAGTTTCTGCAGTGTGTATCGTCCATGCCCCATGCATTTCTTCCCTACCTACTATCAAATAATAATAAAGTAATAGCGACTGCTTACTGAGTACCTTCATGTCAGGGGCAGATGGAATTATTAACTGAAGCCATTAGTTTGATGGAGGGCCAGGGAGATGCGAGGTCAGGAAAGGGTTGGCAGGATCCCGGCCGTCAAGCAAGGCACGGAGATGGTCTTCCTCAGTCTTTAGGATTCCTTGGACCCAGGGAGCCAAACAGAAGATATCAAGGTCTTCCTGAGATCATTTGGGGAGCCCAGGTGGGGAATATGGGAGGAGATCGTTTTCAGATGTCTAGAAGGAGGCAGATTTGGGAGATGCCCAGTGGCATAAAAATGGCCCTCTTGAGGACCACTCCAGGCTGACCCAAAGAGGGCCCAGACCTCAGCAAAAGGAAGAAGGGAGCAGACCCGTGCCACCCCTGACCTCTCTGCTTGGCCCCCTCCCCTGCCTGAGGGGAGGGCTCTGGAAGCTTGCTCCCACCCTCCTGCTGCCCGCTCAGGGTCTGCCTGCCCCCAGCTTCTGGTCACTCTGGCACACTGCCTCCTAGCTTGCTGTCCCAAGCTTGCGGGGGTGAGATCCCCCAACCGTCCACCTCTCAACATTCTCTTCCTCTACAGTCTGTGCCCACCTTCTGCCTCCAGCATCAGAGGTGACTTCTGTCTAGTCTTTTTCTCAAAGCAGTCACAGAGTTTCTTGTCTTCGGGGCCCTGATTCTCAGTAGCTTTGTGGGGCAGAGTGGAGGGACAGGCCTGAACGAGAGGCCTCAATAAGCTCATAATAAGGGCTCGGCCTGTTTGTCCACGCAGCTCAGGTGTCCTTCAAAGCTGGGCTCTGAGTCTTCACCACCCAACATTCTCAATGCAAAAAGCAACAGAAAATTCCCAGATAAAGCCAGAGGATGTTTCCCCTGCAGAGATCAGAGGGCGGAGGCCAGAACCACCCAAGGAGGCTGCACCAGTCTGTCTTGGAGGGCAGGGGCCGCCTGAAGATCAGGCTCCCGGCCTCAGTGTGGGGGTGACTCCTTCCCAACGCCCAGCCCCCTGCCGGCAGCGGATAGCGTCAGCCGGAGCCTTGGGGAAGGCAGTGCCTCAAGGGAGTGTTCGGAATGCCGTCACCTTCCGGAATGGGTGACGTGGAGCTTGCACACGGGTTTTTATTTTTACCCCACATTTCTGGAGAAAGCCTAATGGCTTCAAGTGCTCCTCTCTGTTCATGAAATTTGAAAAGGGGGAAAAAGAGCACACATAATTATGATCCCGCAGCAGGGCAATTGGCTTGCCTCTGACTATTAGGTCCCATTAAAGATGTAATATCTGTGGTGTCTCAGGAGAAATTCCTACTTATTTATGCTTAGTATTAGGGCAAATATTAGTTAGCATCAAAACAGGATGCAGTTAAGTCTAATCTGACGTCACCAACAGAGCTTGCCTTATAAACAAAATAAGTGGCGATTACTTTCAAGCTGAACAAATAATTTTTTCCAGTGATTCCATTTTGTGTTGATCAGAAATGCCCACTGAAGGAAGGTGTGTTCCAGGGAAATGCGTAGGGTGTGCTTTTTAATCACACTTTATTTAAATGTACAAACGAAGGCGGTGGGGCTGGCTTTTCCTCTCTCCTCCTAGCTAGGTTTTCCTTTGGAACAGTAATTAGGAAATACGACCCAATATAGGAAATGAGCATTGCTGCTTTTATGGGGATTTTAAACCAAATGGCTGTGCTCGTGTAACTGAAGGAGCTGTTCCTTCGAAGCCCAGCAGGTTGCTCCATGCTACCTTCAGGCCTTTTGGAAAATGTCTCTGTGGCCTCCTGGAATGGCATGTCCTCTAAGATAAAGGTGGGGAGGCCCTATCAAGGGCCTGGGGTCAGGAGCTCATCCCAGCATTCAGTCTGGCTGCCAATGACCAGGCTGGCCCTCCCCGGCGGCAGGGTGAGGGCAAACCCCTGCCCTTCCCTTCCTCATCACACCCGCTACTTCTTTGCCGCAGACTTTAGCAGCTGGGCTTCCGGCACACTCTCCTGAGGCAGAGGGTTGTTTGCTAAGAACTTTCTCAGGTTGCTAATGTGCTCCCATCCAGGACTCTCTCTGTGCCTTGTTGGACGTGCCCTTGTAGCCTGAGCACAACCACACAGCAGCCAGAGATGCCCACATGTCCTGCCTGCCGGAGGCCTGCGCCCATCCCAGGGCAAAAGCCCTAGTCATTCTTCATGGACGGGCCCATGAATCTCCCCAGCCTTCTGGGAGGGCAGCTGCTCTGACTCTAGCGCCTCCCATGGGCCTTTTCTCTGGGGTGGAGAGATGTCCCCAGCCTCTGTGCTGCCAGGCACTTGGAGGGCACATGCAGAGGTGAGCACCTGTCTCCTATGAGGTCGTGGTTCTATATCTGTGCTCTTGCCCAGCCACGTGCTGGTCCAAGGCCACAAGAAAGCCTACAGGTACTTCAGGTTCATTTTCCCTCCCAAAGCCCCATCCTCTCTCCGTGTACCTCCATTCCATTGCACCGACACTGGGCATTTTCCAGGGATCAGTACTGGTGAGGCCCAGTGACAGATTGAGAGGAGAATGAAGCCAGATTCTTCCTACACAGAGCCTGCAATTCTAGTTGAGAGAGTAGGTAAAAGATAATTGCCTAAGACCACCAGACTAAGGTAAGTGCCCCTGGTTGGTAGAAGGTGGTCTAGGGAGGCATCCTACCCATTTGGGAAGATCAGGAAAACCTTCAGGAAGGAGGCAACATCTGAGACCTTAAAGGTCAGACACAATTCCCCCATGAGAAGCTGGCTTCTAGGATGACATTCAAAGCAGAGGGGGCCGCAGGAGGAAATGTGTGCTGGGGGGAAGTTGGTGGGTAAATTAGGTAGATCTCTTTCATTCAGGCAGCAGAAACCCAGTCTGACTGTGGGAGACTAGTGACACAGATTAGCATATGTAGCATCAGAAGCAAAGGTAACACAGGTGTTGGGGTGTGGCAGAGGCCAGACCCTCCAGGGACATTGCTGTGAGCACCTCTGAGCTGTCCCAGGAAGCAGCAGTGATGAGCACATTAGCACAAGCAGTCTCTCCCCTGTCCTGACACACCAATGGCTCCTCAATGACACAGAAAAGCCCAAATGTCTTTAGCTAGCATGCCCTGAAAGTCTCTCGCTGAGCTGCCCTTACCTTCCACCTGCTGTTATTAGCCTTTAAACATTATTTCCTCTGACTACAGCAGACACTTCTTGGGGGCTGAGAAAGGCAGGGTGGCCAAGCTCACCACAATTTCTGCTTGCTAAGAACACAACGCTGATACTCCAGGGCAACCCTGCCTCCCAGGCCATGGGCAGGCACCTGACCAAGTGTGCCCAGTCTCATTCTTTCTGGAAACTCAGAGAAGGGTAGAGGCTGGTGCTGGTCCTACAGCTGGCCTCCAGAGGGAAGGCCAGTGGGGCCCTACTAAGCCCCTGCTTAGTGACCTGTGGCCAGGCCCCATACATTTCCCTGGACCCACAGTGTCACAGAAGTCTATTGTTAATTTCTATTTCTGGCAGGAGCTCACCACACTGGAGCTGCTCGCTGCCAAGTCCAAGTCCCACTGACTTCCTTCTGCAGCCCAGGGGTAGGAGGCAGGATATAACCAAGAGGGCAATGTTTGGTACTGATGAGGAAAGAGGGTGGCCTTGTTAGATTAAGAATATGCCCAGAAAAAAATCTTTAAGTTAAGTTGTGTATGTGGTCATGAATGTTTGGAAATATTTTGCATGCCACACTGGGCTGGTAGATGTAGAATCTAATGAAACAGCAGAAAAGAATCAGCCGCAAGATTATGTCTTGGTCAGCAAGCTAGCAGGAGATGCAGGGCAGATATGGAGGAAGGCCCTCTACGGGTCTGATACTCCCCAACCATGAGGAGAGAGGCCTAGGTGGAGCTGGTGAGAGGCGGGATAGGAGGCGAACCTTTTGGGGAGGGTTTGGGCACTGAGGGTCACTGAACCTGACAGCTGGAGGCAGCCCTGAGTGGGCTGCTGGCTTGCCCCGTGGCCAAGGTGTGTGTGTGCTGCCTCTACTGCAGTGCCGGCTGGAGGCTGGGGGCCCTCATTTCCTTTCAGCTCCTCAGATCTGGCTTCCCTGCGGGCTGCGGGGGCAGCCCGACACACCTGCTTCCCCTGGCCCACACTCACAGCACAGACCCTTTTCCAAAAGGGCAGGACATAGGAGGAAGCCCTAGTGTTGGCCATGTCACACTCATTGCCCTTCTCCTTGACATGTTTGAAGGTCACAGTATCTACCTGAGAACTATTTTAAGAGACATGTGGTGTTGTTAGAAAGCAATACTAACATTGTAGGGTGCCCGGAATTCTTCTCCGGTGTCTGACTGGGAGCTGACCTGGGAAGCATTCCAGTCATTGTGGCAGGTTTGTGGCCCCCCCGTGGGAAAGATGGCAAGTGGCAGGCAGCGGCTTTTAAGTTTGCAGCCCAAAGCTCTTTGACTAGAGGAAGACAAGGATTATGTTTTTAAAGTAATATTTCATTGGCTAACTATCTTAAGACTCAGAGAGGACAGTGGCCTGCTTGGAGCCACTCAGCAGGCCGTGAAGATTCCGAGTCCAGTCCTGGTCCCGTGGCCCCAGTCCATAGCTCCCCTATCAGTTCACATGTTGGGTGTTTGTCACATCTCTACAAGAGGGAAGCAACCAGGCTTCGGCTGTGGAGATGATCTCAGACGTGCTGGAAGGTCTGGAGAGGACAGTTGACAATTCATGCCATTTTACAAATGCGGGGCAGGTAAAAGCAGTGACCTCCGTGGGGCCCACAGCCTGCCCGGGAGGCACCACACTGATGCTATGAGCAGAGGCCACTCTTCTCATGGGAAAGAGCGCCCTGGGGACAGGGCGTAGGTGCCAGGGCTGGGGAGGTGAGGAAGACTGGTTCATCTGCCCTGTGCTGCCCTGATTGGGCCTCTCTCCCCTCCCCTCCTCCCGGGGTCGCACTCCCCTGGGGGCCCTGGCTGAGCACACCTGCCTGGTCTTGACCACGAAGATCTGACCCTGAGGCTTCACCCTCACTGGCTACTCTCAGGCTCACACTCAGCCTCCTGGGCATGAGTGTTGCGCAGAAGAGTGGACAGATATTCCCATGCGGCAGGGAGGGCATGGAGCACTGGATCCAGAAGGGATTTTGTTATCATGATGTGAGTGTCATTGAAAGAAATCACCTGTACCAAGTACAGTGGGCCCCGTGCCAGCTATTGAGTACGGAGCTTGGTGACTGAAGCAATGTTCACCGCTGGCTTCAGGCACTCATGGGCCATCCCATGGAGAAAGGTGAAGAGGCTTCAGGACCCGGAAGACCAAGGCTGGTCCAGCTCTGCCCACATGGACTAGCCATGTGCCCGTGGGCAAGTCACCTTCCTGTCAGCCTTAACTATCCAACATCCAGTGGTAGTCAAGAGTTGCCCAATAAATACCTTGCCCAAGGCAGGCATTCTTCTATTTAGGAGAAATTTTGAGAGTCAGTGTGAATACATAGTTTATACAATGGAATATTACTCAGTCGTAGGAAAAGAATGAAATCTTGGCATTTGCACCAGTGTGGATGGACCTAGAGGGTATTATGTCAAGTGAAATAAGTTAGACACAGAGAAAGACAAGTACTGTATGATCTCACGTATAAGCAGAATCTGAAAAACAAAACAGAAAAATGAACAAACAAAACAGGAACAAACTCATGAACATAGAGAAGGGACTGGTGGTCGCCATGGTGGGGTGGGAGTGAAATAGGTGAAGAGAATAAAGAGGTACAAACTTCAAATTATAAAATAGATTATTCATGGGGATAGAAGTACAGCATGGGAATATAGCCGATAATATTGTAGTTTCTTTTCATGTTGACAGATGGTAACTATACTTACCATGGTGAGCATTTGCTAAAGCAAATAATAGTGGATTCACTATGTTGTACATCCAAACCAATATAGTATTATATATCAACCATATTTCAATAAAAATTTTTAAAAATCACTCTTTTTATCTTACATTTTGTGAAACTTGGTGCCAATGTTAGCAGTTTGGCTGACTAAAACTGACATGATAAATTAACACATATTTGGAGATACTCAAATATATCATATTTGGAGATGGCTCATCCATGAAGCTTTTCAAATTGAGATTCATTATGAATCTACTGAGATTTGTTTATTAGTTATTTATTTTTGGTTCCTGAGATACAGAATAAAATAGGAGTTTAAGGTCTGACCATCATGGAAAAAAAAATCACAAAGAAGACCTGGCACAGAGTCCTGGTGATGGTTTTGCAGTGCACACAAGTCATCACGATGTGCCCCTTCAACTCACACGACGTCATCTGTCAATTATACCTCAGTAAAGCTGGGAAAAAATCAAGTTTGAATTTTATACTACAACGGAGTGGAAAGGGTTTTAAGTGGGAAGTAACATGAGATGTCTTACGTGTTTGTTGTGTTTATACATCACTGTGGTTGCTGGGCGGAGAAGAGCGGGCGCCAGGAGACCTGAGGGTACTGACACAGTCCCAGCAAGAGGTGCTGGGGACTTGGCTGGTCACCGTGGAGGAGAGCAGCGATGGCCGTGGGGTTTGTGGTGCTGCTGGGACATGGTGTGTTCGGGAGACGGAATCAACATGTGTGCTTCCCACATTAAGGGGCGGAGAAGTTCAGGAGATGGATGAGATTGAAAGGTAGTCTCCAGGGAAGGGCGGACCAAGAGTTGCAGTTCTATCCTGCTGGATTTCAGATGCCAGGCAGAAATTCAACATAAGAGGCCGGACAGTCAGTTGGAAGGGAGTCTGCAGGTTGTGAGGCGGACTTGGTTGGAGAATAAATATGAGAACAACCAGCGTTAGGAGGAGAGTGTAGATGGGGCCCAGAGAAGAAAGGCCAGAAGGGAACCCCTCTACATGTGTCTTCTACTTCTAGATTCTAACTACTCCCTTCAAGCCTAAGGTTGCTAACAGCTTTTAAATATGGAAGAGATGATAAGACAGATGGTCATGGATGGAGATAGATATAGATATAGATATAGATATAAATATAGAGAGCTGATGGATGTATGGGTGTATGGATAGATAGAACACTGCCATACTCTATCTTAGTCAATTGGGGCATTTTTTTTTAATGTTATTCAGTCTTCTCCTCCTCTCCCCTAATCCTTCTTTTTTACTACTTTAACTCCTCTTACATTACTGATTTTATTTTCTGCTTGTTTTGTCAGTTACTGAGGGAGATGTTTTAAAGTCTCCCCCTCTGATTTGTGGATTAGCCTATATCCATTTTAGTTCTGTCAGTTCTTCTTCTATATATTTTGAGGCTATGTTGTTAGATGTAAAATTTTAGGATAGTTCCTGCTGAAAATTTTCTTATTATTACACGTTCCTTTTTATTTCTGATAATACTTCTTGCCTCAAATGCTAATATTAATATAGCTACTTTTGCTTTCTTTTGGGTAGTGTTTGCACAATATATAATTTTCCGTCCTTTTACTTTTAACTGTTCTCTATCATACAAAGTGTGTATTCTGTAAGCAGTGTGCTCTTTTTCTCCAGTCACATGATCTACATCTTTTAATTGTGATATATCTCATATTTACACTTACTGCATTTACTGATAGATTTAGAGTTATAACTATCCTTCTCTCATTCCTTTCTATTCTTTTGCCTGTTCTATGTTTCTTCTCTCCTTTCTTGCCTTCTTTTGGAGTACATTTTAAAAAAATTATTCCATTCTTGCCCCCTTATTGGAAACTTCCCCAATTATTTCACTAATTTTGATGTTTGCCCTAGAGACTGCAACATGCATCACTGACTTATTAATGCCTAATATAGATCAATACCTTTACCACTTTCCAGGATGTTATCCATTCATTCCAGCTACCTCTCCTGCTTCATGTGTTCTGTTATCATGAATTTCAATTCTATGCCTATTTAAATCCCACAAGGCACCATTATTATTATTGCTTTAAACAGTCAACAGTCACTTAGATTCACTCACATATTTTCTCTTTCTGTTGCTCATCACTCTTTTTTACATTGTTACCTGGAATCATTTTCTTCTGTCAAAAGAAAACCTTTCAGTCTTCCCTTTCGTGGTCAGCCTGCTAGTGATAATTTCTCTATTTTTGTTTGCCTGAAAATATCCTTATTTTGCCTTTATTTTATTTTTATTAAGGTATCAGTGATATACAATCTTATGAAGGTTTCACATGAGCAACATAGTGGTTACTAGTTCAGCCATATTATCAAGTCCCTCCCACCCCACTGCAGTCACTGTCCATCAGCGTAGTAAGATGCTATAGAGTCACTGCTTGTCTTCTCTGTGCTGTACGGCCTTCCCTGTGACCCACCCCCAACACCATGTGTGCCAATCATAATAGCCCTCAATCCCCTTGTCCCTCCCTCCCCACCTGCCCTCCCCACCCCTCCCCTTTGGTAACCGCTAGTCCCTTCTTAGAGTCTGTGAGTCTGCTGCTATTTTGTTCCTTTATTTTTGAAGGATATTTTTGCTGGATATATAATTCTAGTTCTGCAGTTGATTTTCCTTTAAAATTTTAAAGATATAATTCTGTTATCCTCTGACTTCCATCACGTCTATTGAAAAGCCAATGATTAGTCTTATTGTTGTACCCCTGAAGGTAATGTATCTTTTTCCCTTTCTGACTTCTTTGAATATTTTCTGTTTGTCTTTGATTTGCTGAAGTTTTACTTTGGTGTGTATAGGTGTGGGTTTCTTGATATTTATCCTGCTTGAATTAACCTCTCTTTTGAGTCCATCCTTACTGTTCCACTTCACAGACTGGGAAGTTGGACCAGAGCGAGGACGAAGGATGGTTGATGGTAACTTAGGCCTCTGGACCTTTGGGTCGGTATTTACCAACCCATAACTGACAGCATCACAGCCTCTCCACACTCCCTGTTAGGCTTCAATCTCTGCTCCCTTGACTCTCTTCTCTCTTACTCCAGTGTTTTTTAGTAGAGAATGTAAAGAGTTTGTCAGACTGGGAATAGGTCGGGCTGAGAAATATTCTTCCAGATCATCACCATGCTCAGGCTGGCATGATCATATTAGACATGGCATCCCTAGACATTTATTGATAGCCCCTTTATAGAGATAATCTAGAATAGCAATGAAGACCCAGCTTCTAGATCAGAACACCTGGGTTTACATCCCAGATCCTCTACCCTTTCCCCCACTTGGCTGGGTGACCTTAGGAAAGGAACCTCTCTATCCTTCAGTGTCTCATCTGTAAAATGGAGGCACAAATAGTGCCAGCTCAAATGTCACTACTTCATAGTGTCGTTTTTTTTCCCTTGAAGAAGCAAATTAGTTAATACCAAAAAATGTATTAGAACGTGTCTCAAACAAAAACTCTCTGTTTTGTTACTTACTGTGTCTATTGTGTGCAAAAGTGCTTTCAGGCTGCATGTTACCTTTGGGGCTGGGAACGCATGCAGTGACAGGCAGTGTCACAATACAGAAAGCCTAATGTGGCAAAGGTTCAAACTGGAGCATCCCTAGGGTTTCTGTGACCTGAGTCCAGCAGAATAGACTGTAGCCTCTAGACCACATATGTGTGCAGCATGTGTGAGAAGCGAGGCCCTAGCCAGCTTGTCAGGCATGTTGGAGACATACTTCCAATGAAAGAGAGTTCTGTTTTGTTTAAATGAGATCATGGGACCAGAGGTGTGAGCTATGCACTGTCTCAGCACTAATAGAGTCTCAATGGCCATTTGGTTTCATTTCTGCATTCATCAGACACTACAACTCATTTTCCCTTCCTGAAATTAATAGAGGAGACATCTAGAGCTATTTCAGGGAACATGAAGAGCCACTCAAAGTGGCCAGATTGTCAGCAGCTGTGCTTGGAAATGCAACACAGAAATAATGCTTCATTCCAGGGCAGCTACCCTTCCTGAAACACCCAGGAAACAGACGTTATCCTCAGTCTAACCCTTTTGCTGACTTTGTTAATAATGTATTTCCTCTGGAGCACTATGAAATTGTGTAAGGCACAGGTTTTGGGAACAGACATGCTCAGATTTGAATTCTGGTTCCTCTTTGGGTTAACTGGGACAAATTCCCCAGCCCTCTCCACCCAGTCCCTGGCATCTTCAGTTCATGCCTGCCAACACTATTAGAAGGACTTCAGCTGGGCCGTGTAGGGAAGAGGAGCTCACTGCCCCTCAAGCTTTGGGCAGGATGGCTCACCCCACAGTTGCACCTGTTGAGAAAGCTTTGAAAGATTCTGGATTCCAATCTCTCAGGGCCTTGCACCTTGTAGACCACTTTGCCTGGAGGACCTTATTCCTTGGGCTGGGGTTGTGTCTACCTATAACACTGATTCAGCGGTGCGACTCACATCTGCACTGAGCTGCAGAGAACCCACTCCTGCAAACACTGTTGAGACACGTCAGCAGAGGACTCACATAGAACACCACCATGCAAACAACTAAAATTGCTTCTTGATGCCTCCTTTTCAGAATTTCCCTCCAGGCGCCTCCCAGGCAAGCCATCTCTGGGCCCGTCTCCCCACTCCCACACTGGCTTCTCACTCCTCTTTTGCTTCTGCACCTCCTTCCTCCCATCTGCACCAGATAATACGGGAACTCCAAATCCTTCTCCTCAGGTTCATATCCAAGCCATGTAGGGGCTCAACAGGCAAAATGACATTTTATTAAATGGCATTCACCTTTCTGAGAAGGCAGCGAAGAATATAAACTGCAAAGTTACCCTGTTTGTTTGAGGTGCTTTGGTTTGTGCTTCCCCCAAGCAGAGCCTGAGATGTGGATTTGGGTATAAAGAATCCATCTGGGAGGTGAGGCCGGGAAGCAGGAGTGAGGGACTAAGGAGGGTGAGATTGAGAAAAGCTCATAAAATGTGCAGTGGCTGAGGCTCTGCAGGAACCTCTGGGAAGCATCACCCAGGATTGTCTGTTCAAAACTCATGAAGTTGAGACATGTGTGCTCTTGTTCCCATTATTTAAGAATTGTCCAGCCAACTCTCCCCCCCCCGCCACCCCATTTCTGGCTTCCTGTGAGCGGCGTGGGATACCATGTCTTCAAAGGAAGCTCAGAGCAGAGAAGCAAAGAGACCCGAGGACCAGACTGGAGGTGGGATGCACGCTTGGAGCTGTCCCCCTGCTGTGGCTGCAAGTGTCGGTGCTGAGTCCCTGCGGAGCAAGCACTTAACAGCATCGGCCCCATTGTGGAGTGTGTGAAGGGGCCTAGCACAGTGCCTGCGGCCCGGCAGGAGCTCGAAAGACCTTCCTCCCCTGTCTCCCTCTCATCCTCTGACCCTTCCTTCTGTTGGCTCGCCAGGAGATGTCGACTCTGCTGGGACTCCAGCTGGGGCTGACTTAATTTTAGTGCCCTCTTTCCATGACCTCAGCTTGCATTTGATCTATTTAAGAGCTGAAGCAAATCCCAGGTTCCGTTCTCAAATTATTGGTTTGGGTATCTGGGAATTAGATATTTGCTAACTTTGGTGAAAGGAAATGAGAGATCACATATCTGGCAAGGTAGTGTCTGTCTGTAAGAGAATATCAAATCAAACCTTCTTGGTCTTTTTAAGCTTACAGTGTTTCAGGAGAATAAATGAACAGAAAGTGGGATAAGGACTATGCACTGAAGGGAGAGAAAGAGAGAGAGAGAGAACACCTTGCAAGGTGGATCCTGAGGGAAAGGCAGGCTGCAGAACCATTTTGTGTTGGTCATTTCAGATGCACCAAAGCTCCCTAGTGTGGCCTCTATGGAATGAAGTTGGGGGAAATAGGCTGATCATGAGGAAGTCATAGGAAAGACACATTTAACTTCATCACCTTTCACCCACGACTACTCATCTAGTATTCTGGACTTGACCCTAGGTGAGCATTAGCTCTTTCCCCAAATCAAATTTGTTTTTGGAATTTGCCTCCTTTGAAGAGAAGCAGAGGAAGTCACCAGGTTATGGGGTTGATAAGATATGGGGCTAAGAGAAGGGAGACCTGAGTCAGGCTACCTGTCAACAGTGTGACACAGCAGCTTCTTTCATGTGTCAAAGCCTCATCTGCACCAGGTGGGTGGACTTAGGTATTCTCTAAGGTCCCTTCCTGCCTGATAAGTCTGCACATCCTCTCCTGGGAGGGTTTTCTTGACATCAGTTGCCTAGGAATTAAATGGGCCCATGGGCAACATGGCACAAAAACAGTATTCAAGGTGTGCTGATGTGGTAGAAAACAAATCATTGCAGGAAGTGCTTTTAAGAGTGAAGGATGGGACACATTTGAACAATTAAGAGCTTCCCCCTAACCCCATCCAGTCTTGGGACCTTGTCATGGCCACCTAAAGTAATGGGACTCCCATATTGCTTTCTTCCTAGAGCCACACACGCAAAAATCCTTTGTTGTTCTAACACTCACAGAAATCACCCCCACAGAAGGCAAGTTCCTAACTCTAACTCTGACAGATGCATTACTTCTAGAATCACTCTACCTGTGCCATGGCTCTTCAAAAAACTCAGGCCTAAAGAGATTTCAGACAGTCCAGACAAATCAATATGGTGGAGACCATGATTCCTGTTATGAACTGCGTTTGCAATGCTGAACGTCTTTCCAGTTGTGTTCCAGAAGTATTTGATCCCCAAACCCTGAACCACTCTGAAGATCCAGCTTATTTGCTCTTCAGCCTAAATCCTATCATGGGCTTTTGGCTAAAAGCAATAACTTGACCCAAGTGGCAAGCCCTTTATGTAGAGAAATGTACAGGTGCATTTCTTTCTTCTTCTCTTTTGTGCAGTTTTGCATATTCTGAAAAAGAATGTGATTAAATAAAATCACAGAGGCTTATAGTAAGTCTGTCCTGGAACTGTTATCAATTTCCTTCCTAAAATGGGGAACCTTGATTCTCAGGAAGGGTGTGTGGCTATGCCCAAATTCTGCTCTTGGTGTTGAGAATTGAGCTCAGGTCTCAGTTTTCTTGCTCAGACAACCTCCTGCCTAGTCTGAGATGATTGATTCCAAACCTAACAGAATGTATTCTATCATTGAAATAGAAGGGATTTTCTGCAGACCTGACTCAAAGGCAATTGGGTAAAGTGATAGCTGACAATTATATACCTAAATGAAGCTAGTAATCACTCCCTGCTCCTCCTGCTCCCATTGGCAAAACAGATTGATAGCCATTACTTCTGTACCACACCCTTTCCCCGGAAAAAAAGTAAGGCAATGTCCAAATTGAAAAGTCCTGACACTGTGGATGAATGGCTCCAGTCCCTGTGGGGTGTATGGGTGATCAGAGGAATTGCTGTAGGAGTTATGTCCTCCAGTACCTCCCCTGTCTACGGTAGTCTTCACTGCTGAGGGCTTGGCCCTTGTGCTCAGGACAGGTAGATCAGAGGAGACTTTTTTCCATGATAACCACGTGGAGGATGTGTGGGTGTTGCCCCCAGGATCCCTTCTGTCTGTAAAACAGCACCCGTTGGTGGCAGTGGGCATCCAGTGTTTTTTTATGCTCCACAGGTATTTTTAATGTCTCACTGCCTTATTAGGGGACATTTATGTCAAAGCTGCCAAGATCCAGGAAGAAAGACCCCACAGTGGACCAGTGGATGATGTTTCCAATCCAGAACACCAGAAAAGCAATTCTTTCCTAGGTTTCCACAGTGGAAGGAGGGAGAAGCACCGTACTAAGGAAATCCAGGGTTTCTTTGGGCAGAGGAGAGGCCCCACTCATGGGTGTGGTTGCAGAGCTGAGAGGAGAGCCCTTTGCTCTGCAGTCACTTGGCTTAGGAATGAGGCTGGCCAATAGCAGCCAGGCCGAGGCTGATGGCCACTCCTTATCCCAACAATAGCACCTGGATCCTATGCTTTAGCCCCAGTGGCCACACTGGACTGAGAGGCTTGCATAGTCTCTGGATCTGACTTCGTGAAAGAGCTTTGTGCTCCCTTTAAAACAGTGCTGGGAGTGTTTCTCCTGAGGGGAGCACGGGCCTGAGATCCAGCAGACCACGCTCCAGTCTTGATGAGCCCGGGCAAGTTGCTCGACTCTCTGAGAGTCAGTTTCCTTATCTGGAAAAGGGTTAGCAGGGCCCAGAGTCTTTGCTCAATACATTTATAATTGCTGCTATTATAAATGATGTTTCAGAGGAGCAGCAAAAACAATGGGAGTGTGGGGTCCTAAGGGGAAGGGTTCCTGCCACCCACACCGTGAGGGATGGAGCATTCTCTGTTTGTTCCTGTGACAGCCCTGGGGAGAAGGGGGTGGCCCAAGAGGTAAATCTTCCTAGAATGTTCTTTTCTACCATAGCAGTTGTCACAGAAGGGCTGTGGCTTTGTTGTGGCTCTTTGAGGGCAGGGTCTGTCTGTAACTCTGGGACTGCATCTCCCTACCCAGCTCAGTGTCTGCATGTGCAGACCTTGGCGGGGTGCCTGCATGGGGAGTGCCAGGGTGCCACTGTGTGCTCTGTGCTGATACGAGGAACCAAGACAGATGAGACGGAGGCCATGAGAGAGGAGAGGAAGGGCCAGGGAGGAACTCTGCTCCCATGCAGCCTGGGCCTGGGGAGAGCTAGCTGCATGCCTCATATGCTGCCATGACTGTAGGCTCCAGCAGCTGGTGGGGGGTGTGGAATAGCTGGGGTTCAGGATGTCTTTATTGCCAGTATTTGGCTGTCTGCATCTGGAGGGAAAGTTATTGGTGCCAAGGATGAACCAGTCCTGGTGCAAGGTGTCCGTGAACGTCCTGTTTCTGGCCATTAGATGTGTAGGTGGAATGGAGACAAGAGGTAGGCCAGGCAGCTGCAGGCAGGCAACCATGGAGCTGTCCAGCTTGGGAAGGTGGGAACGCAAGAATAGGTGCAAAGTGGGCACAGGTAGATTTGGGTCCAGAAGGAACCAGGAAGGTAGAAGCACAGATGTGCTCTGCGTCTGAGGCGGCTTGCAAGTCAGTGGGGACTTGGGTCAGGGACAGTCAGTGTGAGGTGTTCACACCGTGTGCAGACACTGCACTGGGTTGGTGAGTGAATGTTGGAGAGTGGCGGCAGCAGTCCCGATGGTGCCAGCTCACCCTGTGCCACGCGGGTCTTACTGGGATCATCGCCTGGTCTTACACATGAAGAAATGGAGGCCCAAGGAGGGTATATGACTGCCTTAGGTGACACTGTGCGTAGGTGAGAGACTGGGACTCAGGCAGCTTGGCCGCAGCACAGAGCCTCCAACAATGCACGATGCCACCTCCCTTTTTGGGCTGGCACTGCCTCCTGACAACCCTGTGGTACAATCATGGCTCACCTTGCTTCACCCTAAGTCCTACTCCTAGACACACCTGGTGAGGACAGAGCCAGAAATCCGAGCCAGCACTTGCTGGCTCCAAAGCCTCATCTCCTCTTTCAGCCTCAAGAACAGCCTGGATCCCCAGGTCTCAGTGCCAGAAACTTTAGACATGGCTCAGCTGCCTCTGTTTTTGCAGAGAGGTGTTTCTCCAACGCAGCTCTGCTCGCATCTTCCTGCCTGTCTATTTTTGATAATGGGCTCTGCATCCTTCCCAGTCTCCCCCAACCCCCAATTTTAATTAGAGCTCACGATCAGCTCAGGATCTCATTCCTTGCATGGGCTCCCCCGGTACTGATGGCTCCTGTCTCTTGGCTCCTTGCAGAGAGAATGGCCCGAGAAGAGGGCCCGTGGCTTAGAGCTCAGGTAATTGGCAAGGTGAACCCCCGAGGAGAACGAAGGATACTGCTGTCCCTGGAACCACAAAAGCTGCACTAGAAGATAATGTTTGACACTGGAGAAAGCTCTTCCCAACTGCTCAGAGCAGGCAAAGCTCGGAACAGGATGTGATGAGAACACTAAATTCCAGTGGAAATGACAAAGGGAAGCGGATAAGCAGTAGATAATTGTCCCAATTGGGACCTGAGGCAGAAGTTTGACACAAATGGAGCCTTGGCGACTTGCATAAAATAAAAGGGAATAAAATCTTGAAAGCAAGGGAAAGATGCATAAAGCTTCATTTGCTTCTGTGACTTAGAATCGTTATACATTTTCAACAAGGTTGGCTTTAGGTTTTTGGGAGCAGAAGTCACCAGGGGCTGAACACAGGACATGGCTCTCCTGTGAAAACCTCACTCAAAATATCTCCTGGGGGCGCCTCCCTGCAAAGCCCTCTTGCCAGCTGGGTTGCGGGTTGGCTGGTGGTGACTGAGAGGGATTGGGCGCGGGGCTCTTTTACAAGTGGGACCATGACTGTGGCATTATTAATACTTAGGAAAATACAAAAAAGTTGGGAGGAGGAGACATAGAGTCTCCCTTAGGCTTATAGCCCACACACAGTTATTCTTGACATTTTGGTATGTTGTTTCATGACCGTCTTTTCTTCCATGTACTTTTGTGACTGTGCTGGGTAAACACATTTTGTGCACAGTCTTCTCAAATGGCCTTCTCTGTGTTATTACTTTGTCAGAGTTACTGTTATTATTTGCACTACACCCCATCAAGTGTATGCATCCTGATTAGGCACCTTCCTCTTGGAACATTTGGGTTATTTCTAGTTTTTTGTTGGTATTGGTATATTTGTGCATAGGGCTACTTTCCATCTTTGGGGTTATTTTTTTAGAAAAGATCCCCAGAACTACAGTTTATATGTCAAAGAACATATCTGTTTCGAAAGCTTTTGCTAAAAATTACCAACAAAGACCTTCTGAAGGAGGGCTCCTGTGTACCCCCAAATTGCCATTCATGGGTGAACACTGAACCTCAATCAAATCCCACCTTAAGTAGAGGTATTGGCTTTTCTTTGCTCTTTCCTGATTCCATTCATTCATTCATTCACGCAATAGTTACTGAATCTCTGCTCTATACCAGGAATTGTGTATGTAGTAGAAACAAAAATGAATCTTACACATCCCTGCTGCTCAGAGAACCCACAACCTAGAAGAGAAGGCAGGTAATGGACCAGCATGATTTGTGTGGGGTGGAACTGGAGCCAGGCACCCTGTTGTCCTGGGTCTGCCGCTGGCCAGTCCACCACCGAACTGGGCAGCCCTTGTGAAGACAACTGCTGCTCTGCTCCTATCAGGCCCAGACTCCCATTGCTTAACCTCCTCCCACGCCCTCCTTTTCCCCAGATCCCTCTCTTCCTGCCTCTATGCCAGTGCCCCTTAGGCGTGCGTGGCCATGCCACAGGACTCCCAGCTCTCCTGAGTTAGTAACTGTGCCTTCAGCTTCCTACCCTAACCATCCTGCCTTCCTCGGACTGGCTGTGTAGTCGGATTGTTTACCATACCTTATCTCCTGGTGGCTTTCTCTGCAGCCCAGGGACCTCTGCACGGGCTCCCAGGGCCTCTGGGCTATTTGCTTTATACATTTCAGTCCATCTTGGATTTCTCAGCACCCAGCCTGGGGTGCAGAGGGATATTTGCGTAGAGGCAGCAGCATGATGGAGACATATGGAAGCATTTCCATCACCACCGTGTCACTGGATGGCCTTCAGGAAGTGACATGGGCAACGGCCCTTTAGAGAATTAAACAAATTCGGATATTTCAGGGAATAGAAGACTGTTTCTTTGCAGCTTCATTAGGTGCAAGCTGTTGGCCTGCAGTTTTAATGTATTTCATTTTCTCTATGTCATAACCTGTTTTGAGGTAAGAACTGTTCATTCAATTTGATTCCTTTCTTTCTTTTTCTGTTGCCAACTCTTGCACAGAGGCAAAGTTGATAAGAAGGAAGTAGTTTCTTCCCAGTCCCAGAGGACTGTAAGAGTAACACTTCAGCTTGCCTCTAATTACAGCCACCACCACAGTTCATGTGTTGTAGCAATAAAAATAACCATAAACCTTACATAATCATCAAAGTTAAGCAAACAGCCCCTCGCTGCATCATAATGTACAGGTAGTTGCTAATAATCCAGGAACAGCATTGGGGCATTCAAGGAACATCTTTCCTATCTCCACAGTTTCTTAAACAACTTTAGAGACATATTTTTATTAAGTATATGCAAGGCAGATGATCTTAAACCTCAAGAAGAGTGTGTATAATAATTGTGTACTCTTCTAATGCTCTCCAAAGACCTATTCAGAGTCCATTCTGAAAGACAATAATATATCAAGAAGTTCTGCAAAATCCTCCTAATGAAGACATGCCAATTTGAGACCAAGAATGCATCCTCAAAGGAAAAAATAACCACTGCTCTCAGTCTCTCGGTGTTGCGCTACTTTATTTCAGAGTGATTCAAAATCTAATTAAATTTCTAAACTCTAATGAAATTACAGAAGAAAAATCATTTAGGATTATATTATGTACAATTACTCACAGCTGAAAATTACAGTTACCCTCTTTCACCAGGATGGAGTCTCCTGGGAAAACCCTGGTTATTTATCCACCATATAAATCTGACACTTCTCCCACTATTTACAGGTTGGAGGTAAAACTGAATTAATTAAATGTATATATCCTGAGCTGCAACAGATAGCTGGGGAGGGAGTCAAGAAGAAGGAGAAAGCACGTGGGCTGATATTTCCTTATGCACGAAAGTCTGGGATTGGGTGAGTGAAGGCTGACCCTGGATTCCTTCCAACAGGGAAGATGCTCAGAGTCCGGGATCTCTTGGAACCAGAAGCATTCCACAGGGAAGAGAAGGGCAAAGCCTTAGGTGGTGAGTTTAGGGTGTGGGATGTTCATTCCAAGTTCTGTTTGACTTTGAGTATCTTAGCTTAGTTTTCTGTAGGTAAGAGAAGACCTTGCCACTTTTCTTGTAAGAGAAGTTAGTTTTGGGGCGATGGCTTGAATTTCTACTGTGAAGAATTCAATAACTTGATCAATCAATGTTAATATGAATAATCAGACTGTTTGAGCCTTCAGCAGCTGGTTAGCAATTTCAGGAAATCCATCTGCTTGAAATCTGATTTCTGTGTACAGAGAACTTTGGGGGTGCCTCTATACTCACAAATATTGTCTTGCAATGCAACATATTTGGCTTTGGGGGTCTTGGACTTCCAGGAATATAGACTAAGTAATGTGGATCTTTCTTCTCATGAAGAACGAATAGAAAAGCTAGACAAAATAGATTTTTTAAACATCTCTTTAAAGTTATCAGAGAGCTAAGAAGGCAATGAAGAAACATGAGAAGAAGATCTGGGAAAAGAAACTCCAAATGAGCCTGGAATTTGAAATGTTTTTCCCCCAGAGGCATCTTTTAATTTCAGAAGAGGTGGCTGAGAGACTGAGAAGTGAGGAAAGCTGTCAATAGCTTTAAGGTAACCCTGGTAATGCTCCCAACTTTACGTCAGGAGGTTGAAAGGCTAATCCCCGGGAGAAATATTGAACTAGAAATAAATGTCCTCAGAGGGCTTGAAATCCAGCTTTAATTCATCTTAATCTCTGGTATTGTATTTAGGGGTTGCAGTTTTTGCTAGTGAAACTCAGAAGCCTGTCAAAAGAATATAAATCCATTTGGAAGCAAATAACATCATTCTAGGCTTAACTTACTTTACTTCTCTAATTTTTCATACATAATATCAGGGATTCAATTAAAAAACTAGGCATATGAAAAGATAATTTACAGGGAGGAAGAAAGCAAGAGAAACAATAAACAATAGAAACAGACCCATAGTCAAACCAGGAAATTGAACTATCAGAATGTAGAAATTGAAAGAACTGTATGTACTCTGTTCAGAGAAATGAAAGATAAGATTGTGAATTTTGGCAGAGAACTGAAAAGTATAAGAATCAAATGAAAATTCTAGAACTGAAAATTATAATAACCAAAATCAACTCAATAGATGGTTAAATATCAGATTATTCCCAGCTGAAGAGAGAATTAGTGAACTGGAAGATAGAAGAATATAGCAATATTAAAGTATGGGAAGACAAAAGGATGAAAAACACAGATGGAGACTTCCGGGAAGATGGCAGTGTGAGCAGGGTGGCAGAAATCTCCTCCCAACACTATATTTATCTACGAAAACACAGAAAATACATCTATTCCTAAAAGAGAGACGAGAATACACAGGAAAGCGCACAGCGTGCAGCTACACCCGAGAGGACTCGGCACCCCAAGAAGCGGGTAAGATATGGAGCCGCGACCCGGCGGGACCCGAGCACTCGCCCACCCCAGCGCACCGGCGGGAGGAGAGGATTCAGAGCCGGGAGGGAGTGGAAGTACACCCCGTGAAGTAGCCAGCCCCGGTGATCTGCGCGGGGAGCGCTGACCCACATTGCGCAGTGCAGCGGAGATTGGAGAGACAGAGCGGCAGGATCTGAGCCGGGAAAGCGCCAGGGTGCTTGCAGCCGGCTCCCGGGAAGGGAAAAAAAAAAAGCGCGCGCTTCCTTCAGCGGTCTTAAAGAGACAGGAGCCCAGTGGAAGAGCCGGATCGCCCCAGCACACTCAGCCCAGCAGGGTGGGAGTCCGGGGGAGTTTCAGACGCCTTAGCTGGCGAATGAGGAAGCGTAGCCATACTTAACAGTTCTCACTGAGATCAACAGCCTCCTATTCGTTCCCACCCCTGCCAGAGCGATAAAGGGCCCTGCGGAGCGGCACAGTCACAGCTGTGGAATAGTGGGGCAATAGCGCCACCTAGAGCATTCCCACAGAATCTACGTCCGGTGGGCATTTTTTGTTTTGTTTTGTTTTGTTTTTTGTTTTGTTTTTGTTTTTTCTTTTCTTTCTTTTTTCTTTCTTTCTTTCTTTCTATTTTTCTTTTTTTTTCTTCTCTTTTTAAAGTCTTAAAGAGCCCAGCTGACATACATGGCAACTATCAGTGACCAATTATATAGCCATGAAAAGACAGAGGAATATGGTTCAGACCAAAATCAACCAGACAACCCCAGAGAGGGAGTCTGAAGGGATGGAAATGCACAGCCTCCCTGAAAAAGAATTCAGAATAAAAGTCATAACCATGCTGATGGACCTACAGAGAAATGTGCAAGAGCTGAGGGAGGAAGTGAGGGAAATGAGGAAAGACAATGCAGAAATCAGACAAGCGATCGACGGGCTTAACAGCAGAATGGATGAGATGCGAGAGACTGTTAATGGAATAGAAAACAGAGAACAGGAGTACAGAGCAGCTGAGGCAGAGAGAGATAAAAGGATTTCTAGGAATGAAAGAATATTAAGAGAACTGTGTGACCAATCCAAACGGAACAATATTCGCATTATAGGAGTACCAGAGGAAGAAGAGAGAGAAAAAGGGATAGAAAGTGTCTTTGAAGAAATAATTGCTGAAAACTTTCCCTCGCTGGGGAAGGAAGTAGTCTCGCAGTCCACCGAAGCTCATAGATCTCCCAACACAAGGGACCCAAGGAAGACAACACCAAGACACATAATAATTAAGATGGCAAAGATCAAAGATAAAGACAGGGTATTAAAGGCAGCTAGAGAGAGAAAAAAGATCACCTACAAAGGAAAACCCATCAGACTATCATCAGACTTCTCAACAGAAACCTTACAGGCCAGAAGAGAATGGCATGATATATTTAACGTTATGAAACAGAAGGGCCTCGAACCAAGAATATTGTATCCAGCACGATTATCATTTAAATATGATGGAGGGATTAAACAATTTCCAGACAAACGAAAGTTGAGAGAGTTTGCCTCTCATAAACCACCACTACAGGATATCTTAAATGGACTGCTCTAGATGGAAGCACACCTAAGGCTAAAAAGATGTCACCAGAGAAAATAAAATCATAGCAAAGAAAGCAGACCATCCAAATACTAACTAAAGGCAAAGAATAAAACACCTATTATAGAAAGAATGGAGGAGGAGGAATAAGAAGGGAGAGAAATAAAGAAACATCAGACTGTGTTTACAATAACTTAACAAGAAAGTTAAGTTAGATTGTTAGTAAAGAAGCAACCCTTGAACCCTTGGTAACCACGAATCTAAAGCCAGCAATGGCAATAAGTACATACCTATCAATAATCACCCTAAATGTAAATGGACTGAATGCACCAATCAAAAGACACAGAGTAACAGAATGGATAAAAAAGCAAGACCCATCTATATGCTGCCTACAAGAAACTCACCTCAAATCCAAAGATATACACAGACTAAAAGTGAAGGGATGGAAAAAGATATTTCATGCAAACAACAAAGAAAAAAGCAGGTGTTGCAGTACTTGTATCAGACAAAATAGACTTCAAAACGAAGAAAGTAGCAAAAGATAAAGAAGGACATTACATAATGATAAGGGGTCAGTCCAACAAGAAGATATAACCATTATAAATATATATGCACCCAACACAGGAGCGCCAACATATGTGAAACACATACTAACAGAATTAAAGGAGGAAATAGA
>JAVSCE010019708.1:0-48778 GCA_032199065.1 Smutsia gigantea | reverse complement strand
TGGTTAGTCCTCACTTGGAGCATCATCTTTTCAGCCCTACAGACATCAAAGGCTTTCAGCTTCAACATGGGCACCTCCAGAATCATTGCATGGCCCTAGAAGAGGGCAGAAGAACCTCACTAACCCAGAATACACAGCCACCGCCAGCCCAGCAGATGTTTGGCAGCTTACTCCCCCTCTGTCTGAAGGCATCCTTAGCATCTGCCCACTGGTCTTACTTGCTAAGAGTGTCCAGCTGGCCCTCCGAAGGACAGGTGACCATCGTGTTGGGGCACCTGTGATCCTGTGCACTGCCAGGGTGAGTGTGACCACTAACCCTTTCGGTAAAGCCATTTGGCAGTCACATCCAGTGCCATTAAAAAATGGTCAAACCCTATAGCTCAGTGATTCCTTATTTGGAAATCACTGCAAAAGATTAAAAAGATGTTTACCGTAGCATTGTTTAAAACCACAAAAAAAGAGAAAAGGAAAGAAAATTGATGTCCGAGCAACAGGGCAATGGTTAACTAAATTGTAGTAGATTAACTCAATAACACATTTTGTGGCCATTAAAAACATGCCTTGGGGAAAACTTGAGCAAAATTAATTTTAAATCACAATTAAAGATAATATTTATATAGTGGGAAAGCCTCAGCTTTGAAAGGTTAAGGAAGAACTATAGATGGAAAAGCAGTTGGAAGGAAATTCATTAAAATGTTAATAAGTTTTCCTGAGTATTGAAAATAATGGAAGACAGTTTTTTTCTTTCCTCTACATTAATACATCATCCCCAAATGCTAGTGTACTACCTGTACCCAGGAAGGCAAAAGGACCCTGTAGCCACATCCCAGGCCCAGAAATGGAAAGGGTGGCTCTGGGCAGCTGAGACCAGCCATGCGGAGAGAAGCCGATGGAAACTCAGACCCGACCCCAGCACCTCCATTCGCCCACGAGTCAGTGTTTACTGAGCACCAGCCCAGTGCTGGGCTCTGGGAATACAAGGATAAGCAGAGCCCGCACAGTCCCCACCTGCTCAGGCTGCCCTAACAGTACCACAGTCTGGATGGCTTCCACAACAGACGGATTTCCTTAGTGTTGGCGGCAGGAAGTCCAAGATCAAGGTGTCGGCTGGGCTGGTTTCGTTCTGAGGGTTCTCTCCTTGATTTGTAGATGGCCGTCTTCGCCTGTGTCTGCACGTGACCTTTTCTCTGTGCGTGTCTGTGCTCTAATTTCCTCTTATAAGAACACCGTTCAGATTGCATGATATTGTGAAGATGAGATTATATTCAGTTTAGGACCCACACGGATGGCCTCATTTTAATTTAATCACCTCTTTAAAAGCCCCATCTCTGAATAAAGGTGCATTCTGAGCACCTGGGGATTAGCATATGAACTTGGGGGGAACACAATTTGGCCAGTGACACTACCCTTGTGGAGTTTGCAGCGAGTGGGGAAGCCACTGTTACTCATCAGAGAATAATGCAAATAATGCTCAACTGTGCTAAGTTTCCTGAAGGGCCAAGTGCAGTTAAAACAGAAGCTGAGGGACTCGGGTATCCAGGGAACATTCCATGAGGAGGTCCCTGGCGAGCTGGGATTAAAGGAAAGTGGAAGTTACATAAAGATATTGGGGCTGAGCTTTCTGAACAAACGCTGCAGTTTGTGCCAAGGCCTTGAGGTGGGAAAGACAGGTGTGTGCTCCTTAGAACAGTTCGCGCTCAGCACCAGCTCTGTCCAGGCCCAGTTCCGAATGTTTGAACTCTCAACCATGCTGTTGGACGGGTACTGGTAATACCCTCGTTTTATGACTAGAACAGAGAAGTTAAGCAATTTGCTGAAGTCCACATAGCTAGTATCTCACAGAGAGTATTCAAACCCAGCTGGTCCACACTTTACAATGGATTCAGGACAGCCTGGTTTAGGAATTTGTTTTTCTCCTATGAGTGCCAGGGAGCCATTGAAGGTTTGTGGCAAAGAAATGATCTTCTTAAAGTTTCACTAACCCTTAAAATGAAAAAAAAAAATTGTCCAAGTGATTTACTTGTTCTTTATGTCCTTTGTCTTTACGGCATTCCTGGGCAGGGCAAATTCTCTTTTAAGGGTGGCAATCAAAGGGCTTTGGCGCCCAGGAGGGGGCGCCAGTGACAAGGAAAACACGCCAGTCTGACTCCTCAACATTGGGCTCTCGGACTGCCCCTTCTCCGGTCCCTGCTGAAACGTCTGACTCCCCAGCCAGCTCTCCACTGTCACCTCAGCCCCGAAAGGAAAAAGCTCACCTCCAAAAGGAAAAAGGCAAAACTCCTGTCTGTAGCTACCCCACAGGAGCCAGGCACCACCGCCCCACTAGCAGCCCCAGCCCCTGTCATCGGTCATCACAGCAGCAACACAAGCTACAGTCATCATGTCTTTGACAATTTATTCCCTGCCAGACATAGTGCTAAATGCCTCGCTGACACTCTCTAATTCAGTTACTCTATTCCCATCCTGCCTTCATGACTGTAGCTCTACCCACCTGCCATCTGTGCTATAAATCAACTTTTAAAAGAAAATATCTTTAAGCAATGTCATATGCATTGAAAGATGTATCTGGAATTCTGTTGTTTTTCTAATGCACATCAAAATAACCATGAACGTCACAACTGCTCATCTAAAATCACCTTGCAGAATCCACGTTGAGGAAAACCGATCCAACTCATTTCTCACTCAAAGGCTGTGAATAAAGTAGGATGATCTCCATTGAACAGATAGAGAGTCCGATGGTTTGGGGGGGAGGTGGATTTTGCATGGCGGCCCCTTCCTGGGTTTCCACCCACTGTCCCTCAGGAGAGTTGGGGGACCCTACCATGACCCCTGTCCACCTTTCCAGGCTCACCTCTCTTTCCCCCCTCTTGCGCCCTCCACCCATTCCTTTTCTTCTTGAACTTCTCTTTGTTCTTCCACGTTGCCTCTTCCTGGCCTAAGGGCCCACCTGTACATGTGGCTCAGCTTTTAAGTCATTTCTTTTGCAGAGTTTTCTGGGAACCCTATGTTAGGGATCTTTTGGGGAATCCCAAGACACTCTCCCTAACCACATGGTGGCAGAAATAATAGAGATGGAGTGGGCTGAGCTTGATGGCTACAGCCAGAAAAGAGCTTTTTATTTTTTCTTCCTTCTGCTGATACTCAAACCCACTGGTCTGCTCTCTCTTCCTCACTTAAAGGACTGTATATCCTTGGGCGGCTCCCTTATCCCCAGCCCAGCCCTACCCAGGTTGTGTATTGGGTTTTTTCATAGTCTCCAGTCTGTGTTTTTCCTCAGAGCCCTTATTCATTCACTCACATACTTATTAAGTACCTACTATTGGCCGGATACTATTGTTCAGTTCTTGAACTAAATCAATGAACAAAACAGGTAAACGTCTGTCTGCTCGTGTAGCTTAGATTCTAATGGGAGGAGACAAAGCAAAAAATAACGATTAACTAAATTCTATAATATCTTAGAAAGTGACGAATATTAACAAAAAAAATAGTACTGTGTAAGCAGGGAGGGGACCAGTTTTCAGAGGTGGGTGCCAATTTGAAGTTGGTGGTCAAGCTAAGCTTCATTGAGAAGGGGATATAAATCTTTGGCGTAGATTTGAAGGAGGAGAGGGGATTATCCTGGGGGAAAGTGTTCTGAGGTAGGTAAGTCCTTATATTTTGACACCAAATTCCTTTAGAAAACATCATCTCCTTTTCCCAAACAGATATAATTATTTATTAAAGTCCCTTAATAGCACCTTAAGGGGGACAGCAACTCAGGTGCCTTCTGTAAGATTTAGGTCTCTACTCTAGGTGTTAAGGTCTCTTACCCTCCCTGGAAAATTGTTCAAAATAAAAGGAGTGACCAGAAAGAAGGAAAATTGTTGTCCAGCTGGCTTCCTGCTCGGAAGCCTTCATGTAGGTAGGCGGTGGGAGGGAATGGAGCAGCAGCAGCAGCAGGGATTTGGGGCAGACATTGGGGAGAACTTCCTAGAAGAGAATTAAGAGGCTCGTGGCTGTGATTCTGAGACATTCAAGAATTGCAGGGGTATTTAAGAAGGGACAGATACCTTCAGGGCTGGAGGGGCTGGGTGGTGGAATTATGTGCATTTTCCCAGAGCAGGTGAGGGATTCTTCCCAGGGTATGGCTGCTGCTCTACATATAAACTGGTTTTTCAAGCCATATCATTTCTAGGTTTGCCCACACACAAGCACAGAAGGGCCCAAATTGCTTCTGGCATCTTCTGCAGGTTATCCTCTCTTCTCTCCCCACACCCCCACCTTGGACCCCAGCTTCTAGGATGCTTAAGCCCTGTGGCTCCCTCCAGTGGCCCTGATGTGGGTCTTTGTTTCTCTGTACCCGCAGCGATTAGCCATTACCAGGTAACACCCTAATCTTGTCTCTGGCCTGTGGGTCTCCATTTGTAAACTTTGTTTCTCCAACAGAGACCTCTGCATTTAAGGAGCCCCCATCTCTGCCTGACACAGGGGCCCTCTTAGCAGATGGTGGCCAAAACCTCAAAGGAATAATTCTCTAAGAAGGGCATTTGGGGTGCAGACTGGACTGACCAGGGTGGGAGCAGGTGGGGAAGCTCTGTGACATGACAGAGCTTCTCTCCATCTGGGAGGATACAGGATCTGAGATGCCCTGTAATGTCAGAAGTCCCTTAGCTGGCTGTGATATTTTTCCCTTTGGTGAGTGTTCCTGGAAAGCAGCTTGTCTCTGCTGCTCAGAGGCCTCTGGTTTCCCACTCCAGTCTCAGGCTGCGAGGACCCGCTGCAAGTCAGCAGCACACGGGCATGAACCATTCTGCGAGGTTCGGATTCCAGGCCTGGATCTGGGACCGACTTGTCATGTGACCTTAAGCAAGTTATTGTTCCACTCAGGACTTTGACCTCATCCTGTGGATGATCTGGAAAGGTCATTGTTTTTCTGTTACTGTGACCCAAACAGAGCTACATAAGAGCTAACAGTCACCAAGATGGACAGGGAGGCAGGCGGGGTGGGATGACCGGCAGAGAGGAACTATCAGGGGCTCAGCCTCGGGCCAAGTATGTATGACAAGCTTGAAAGACATCCAAGGGGAGGAGGCAAGCAGGTTGGGATTCAGGAGAGGATCCAGGCTAGAGAGATGCAGGTGGGGGTCAGTGGCAAGACACTTGGGGTCCAAGTCATAGACAAGATCGCATGGAGTGATAGTGGATAAAGGAGCTGAGAAGAAGCATTCAAAAGAGACAGAGTGAGCAAATGTGTACCAAGCCCATGACTGCGCCCTTTCTGCCTCCCTCTCTGGTTGGAGCAAGGACTTGCTGGGGGTCCTGGGCATAAATCTCCTTTTTACTCCCTAGATTAAAAGAACAATTCCTGCTGCCCTCACAAAGCCATGGGGCTGTACAATCCACAAACACAGCAAGGAGGACCGACAGAGCCCCAGGAAGGCTCTACAGTTAATGATAAGCTGTGCCCTCCTTGAAAGCTGCAAGGACTCTGGAGCTGTCTGCTAGATTAGCTGTGCATCCCTCCCAGCTGCAAGGGGTTCTGGAGGAGGAGGCTGGACCAAGAGATCCCCCGAGAGGGTTCCTGGAAAGACTTGGCAGATGAGCACCGTTACAAGGAATGGATGATGGGATCACGCCTCATGATGGCATTAACCAGTCTTTAGAAGTCAAGGCTTTCGAGGAAAATGTAAATGCCCAGGAAAAAGCAGTCTGCAGTCCCTTAGGGGCCTCAAAACAGAGTATCTGCCAAGTGTCAGTGAGGAGGCAGGGCGATGTAAAGGACCAGGTGTCTTTAGTGCAGCAACAGGGAAGGGCTGGGATGGCTGGGACTAGGGCCGTCCGATGGGGCCGGGGGTGGGGGAGTGGTCCGGGGAAAGAAGTCTCTCTGGGGAGGTGAGGCCCATAAAATAAGAAGCCAGCTGTGGATGGAGAGAGGGACCAGCAGGTACAAAGGCAATAAATAGTCCTGCCAAGGAGGTAGTAAGGAAATCTTTAGTTTCTGATCTTTTGAAAAATAGGAGAGGAGGCCCCACAGGGGCCCGAAGCCTTGGGGATCCTGGCTGCCGCCGCCCAGGTAGCAGGGTGGGAATCCAGCCCGTGGGCAGGCTCCTGGCTTCAGTCCTTGAATCAGAGTTCGTTAGACTTAAAGTCTTCATTGCCCCCCTTGCCCCCCATCAAGAGGCACATGCTAGAACTCAGAGACAAGCCTACACAGCCTTGGAACCACTTTCTCTGGAGCCAACACCTAGCTGGAAATAATAATTACAACAGTTATAATCTCTAAAATGATTCTGTATGTTAGGTGCTGTGTGCTGGGTGCATAGGATTTAAGATACTGAGCCAAGCTTCAGTCGAAGGAAATACATGCTACTTGTATTAGTCAGCATTTACTATATTAACTGAACATTCTGAACAACTCAAGCACTTATAACCATACGTATTTTTTCCCACAGACCTGAGGGCTGGCTGTGGCCGCCCTGGGCTCAGCGCAGCTCCGCAGGTATTCCCATTCTGGGACCCAGGTTAAAGGTGGCGCACCCATCTGGGATGTGCTGCTCTCCTGACAGAGGACAGCAAGGCAAGAGTTGCTGGTTAACCAAAGTCTCACCTACTCACATCTCACTGACCAGAGTACAGCACATGAGGCAGCCAAAGTCAGTGAGAGGTGGACATGTACTCTTCCCTGGATGCCCAGGGCAAGTCACATACAAATGAGTGGGAACATATAATCCCACTACAGGAGGGGAGCAAATTGTTGGGAACGATGCAGCCTACCGTCCCACTGTATTTTAAGGGCAAAGGGACCTAGTGCTTGGAATGGAGTGTTCACAAAACTGTCAGAAGGGCTGGAGAGAGAAGATCAGGGCTGGGTGTTTTGCTTCTAGCACACCAGAAGGAAAAAGAACTGGATGCTGAGTGCCAGTTCAGTCCTTAACACCAAAGATTCCTCTCCAGAAGAACCCTGTAAGGCTGGATGTATCTCCTTAGGCAGCTGATGACTAGTACAGCAGTCTACATAGGACAGGCTCACCTCTGCGTTCTTCCCTTCACAGCTCTGACCATGCACGGGCTGCGGAGGCTCCAGGGGCTTTGCATCCTATGGGGCACTCAGATGTCACGCCGCACTGTCCGCATTCACACCAAGCACCTGGCGTCCCTGCAGTGGGGCCATCAGGAAGTCCCTGCCATGTTTAAGTTCGCTAGTGATGTGATGGATCACTGGGCTAGCATGGAGAAGGTAATGGGGTGGAGAGGAGGCACAAAGCTGGACAATTTGGCTGAGTTCATAAATTCATTCATTCATTCAATGAGTATTTATTCCACACATATATGTCAGGTACTATGATGAGCTATGAGGGAGATGCCCATCTTCCCTGAAGGCAGCGTGGGGTGGGAGCAAGAGAACGTGGACTTGTCAGAGAGAAGCTCCCAGGAGGCGCCTGCAGGAGCAATCTTGTCGCCCCCTGGGCAGCTGACACCCAGTTTGCCTACACAGACTGCATGTGCTGTGTTGTGACCTCCCAGGATAAAACAGGGACTAGTAGGCTAGTGGGCTGGGGTCATGGGCAAAGTGGATTTGGGTTTAATAAGAGAAAATTGGCACCAATCGAAGACTGAATCAGTCTTCTCAGAAAGTTATGTGTCCTTGTCATCAGGGGTGTGTAAGCAGGATGGCCACTAAGCAGGAATTATCAAAAGGGCCCAACATGGGACATCAGAGAGAGAGAGAGCCATGTGGACCCTGCCGGGCTTCTGCAATTCCACCCGTCCATGCTGATCCTGCATTGCCTTCTCTTAAAGTTCTGTGCACCTTCTGGAGGATGGAGGATTCATCCCGCTGCAATAAGGAAAGAGGTGGCTCTGTCAGCATAGAGTTAAAAGAATGGCACTCAAAGGGAATCGCACCGGGATGTTGTCATGGGGTCCCAATGCCAGGGCACCACAACCTTGGTGACAGATTGCAGATGGGCCTCCAGGCCGATGACGGCCCAGAGGGCAGCTTAAAAAAAAACATTCTCAGATAAAAATTTAGGTGGCTGGCTTTTCTTTCAAAGTCATACCTCCTCAGAATAAGGAGGAAAACCTTTACTCTCAGGACTCAGAATCCTGAATCCATAAAAGAAGTGTTATAAGTTTGCTGCATAAACATCAAAAACCACTCCACTGACAACACCAGAAGCAAAATCAGAAGACTAGTAGCAACCCCAGTGGAAAATTCAACTCATATATCACAGCAGAAGTTAATATCCTTCACACAGAAAGCTCCTAGAAATCAGGAATAGAAAGATGTACTCCATTGTAAAAGTGGGCAAAGCATATGGACAGACAGGCCACAGAAAAGTGAACTCAAATGGCCCTTAAATATAAGAAAAAATGTTCAGCTTCACTCGTAATAGGAGTAATGCAAATTTAAAACTTCACTGAAGTGGTATTTATTACCTATGAGTTTATTTAAATGGGCAAGTTTGACAACATGTCAGAGCTGTGAGGAAATAGACACTCTTGCATATTACTAGTCAAATTGCAAATGATACAACTCCTATTGAAGAATTTTGAAAGATCTAACACGATTACCAGTAAATTTCCTCTTTAGCTTTGCACTATTGCTCTCAAACTATGATAGGGGAACCCTTGAGGCTAAGACGAATTGGAACACTTTTGCATCATTGGTAGGGAAATAAAATGGTACAGCCTTTATGGGAAACAATATGGCAGTTCCTTAAAAAATTTAAAATAGAATTACTATATAATCCAGCAATTCCACTTCTGGGTATATATCCCCAAAAATCAAAAGCAGGGTCTTGAAGAGATAGTTGTACACCCATGTTCATAGCAGGATTATTCACCATAGCCAAGAAGTAGGAAGAGCTCAGTGACCATCAATGGATGAATAGATAACGAACGGGGCATATCCATGCAATGGATTATCGTTTAGCCTTTTAAAAGACTGAAATTTTTTTGTATGCCACCACTTAGGGTGAGCCTTGCGGACATTATGTTAAGTAAAATAGGCCAGTCACAAATGCACAAATATTGTGTGATTCCGTTTATGCGAGGTACTCAGAGCAGTCAGGTGCATAGAGACAGAAAGTAGAACAGCGGTTGCCAGGGGCTGGGAGGAGCGGGGACTGAGGAGTTGTTGTTTGATGGGTACAGAGTTTCTGTTTGGGATGATGAAAAACTTCTGGAGATGGATTATGGTGTTGGTTGCATAGTGATATGAATCAATAATAAATTTTTTCTCAGACACCAGTATCTTCGTTTTCAGAGAAGGACAGCCAGATGCCACAGTGTCCACTGCCTGGGCCACTTCATCCCCAGCCAAGATGGCCCTGGCCTTAGACACCTGCAGCCTATAGAGAATGCTTTTGGCTCTCATCTGGACAGTCCTGGGCATGAAGATGAGGCCTGGAGAAGCCAATAAATCAGAAAGAAATAAATAGAGAAAAATAAACAAATAACATTTGCTTTTTCCACTCCCCTCCTTTGACAAATATACAGTGGCATTTTTCAGAGGCTACATGCAGAGACAAATAAGAGCATCCCACCGTCTTCTACTAAGGAAGACATTAAAGAGACTTGCAAAAATGTAAAACAATGCCACTCCTCTAATTATTTGTTTTGTTTTAGAAAGTATACCTACCCCTTAGTTAAAACATATCTTATTTGGGATAATATATAATGGGTTTATTACTGTTATTTTCAAGAGCATACATTTATGAAATGTCTGGTTCATTTCCTAAGATAGTAAATACTGATTGATAGAACCTATATAAAGAAAAAGTCTTTGGGGTTTTTAAAACTTCTTAAGAGCGTATAGGAATCAAAAAGTCTCCTAAGCATTGATGTGGCAATTCCAAGCCTGGGAATTCATTCGACACGCTGTGTCCCAGCCCACACTAATCCGTGGGCCTTCTGTTTTCTTCAGGCTGGCAAGCGACCCCCAGGCCCAGCCCTGTGGTGGGTGAGCGGCGATGGGGATGAAGTCATGTGGAGCTTCAGCCAGATGAGTGAACTCAGCCGGAAGGCAGCTAATGTCCTCTCAGGGGTGTGTGGCCTGCAGCGTGGAGACCGCGTAGCAGTGGTGCTACCCCAAGCGCCTGAGTGGTGGCCGGTGACTCTGGGCTGCATGCGAGCAGGTCGGTAATTGGGTAACTGACCACCTGGCCTGGGCACTGTCTCCCTTGTGAAGGAAACTGATGGCAGAGAAATGCAACCACCCCTCCTAATAAACATCCCCTCCAGAGAGGGTCAGGGAAATACCACCCTTCTTCCCGTTATTTAAGCAAACTGTACCAAGCACTATGCTAACGGCTGCTGATACAGAGTAAACAAAATGCGGTCTGCACACTCACAGGACTCACAGATCTTTGGAGACAGCTATTAAACGATGAATTGCACACATAATTATTTAACCAGAATTTCGCTGAGCAGCATGAGAATGCTAGAAGAACCTATAAAAAAAAAAAGTTGGCAATCTAGGATGTATGAGCCAAATCTGGCCCACAGCTTGCTTTTGTAAATAAAGTTTTATCGCAACCCAGCCATGCCCTATTTACAGATCGTCAGTGGCTGCTTTTGTACTATAATGGCAGATTTGATAGTTGGGACAGGGAACCTCCAGCCCACAAAGCCTAAGATAGTTATTACTAGGCCCTTGTGGAAAAAGCTTGCCAAGCGCCGCTGTGAAAGGAACTGGCTGATCTGAGGGGGTCACAGAAGTCTCAGTGGGAGTGATGTTTGGGCTGAGATCTGAAAGCTGTGTAGGATTTGTCCGGCAGAGGAGGCAGAGAGGACTGCCCCAGGCAGAGGGAACAGCATCAAGGAGGGCAGCCTGAAAATGGTAAGAAGACCTGAAAGGGTGTCTGTGTGCCTGGAGCCCCAGCAGCAGGGACACAGCCGCGTCAGAGGAGCCTGAAGAGCCGGGCAGTGCTACGGGCAGAACCATGGGGGGGCCATGAGAAGGGCTCTGGACCCTTATCCAGTGGGGAACAGGCAACCACGGATAAACTGAGTGGCACAATCATGTTATGAACATGGAGGGTGGGTGGTTGTATTGGCCTCAGACTGTCAGTGGTGTAACATCAGGCAACTTGATTTCTTTCCTTAGTCTTGGTAGATCCCTTAGAGTACTGACAACCTGGGGGAGCTCTGTGTTCAACTCACTCTCGGGTCCTCAGCCCCTTGTTACTGATACTCCCCTTTGGTCACCCCTCCCTCCATCTGCTCCTCACTGGCCGTTCACATCAGGTTTCTCTAGGGAAGAAAGCCACCCTCCCTTCCAGGTCTCTCTAAGCCATCTGGCTTCTCCAGGCCTCGTCTTCATGCCCAGGACTGTCCAGATGAAAGCCAAAGACATTCTCTATAGGCTGCAGGTGACTAAGGCCAGGGCCATCTTGGCTGGGGATGAAGTGGTGCAGGCAGTGGACACTGTGGCACCTGACTGCCCTTCTCTGAAAACAAAGCTACTGGTGTCTGGGAAAAGCCGGAGTGGGTGGCTGGACTTCAAAACACTACTACAGTGAGTATCTGCATGTCTTAGCTTGGGTTTTCACGAAAAGTGGGATAATTTGAGAGGCCCAGGGAGCAGAGTGTGGCCCAGGGGAGAGTACAGCAGGGAAGCAGGAAAAGCTAATGCAAGAGTTCATTATCGCGTCACTGCATGGGATTAGTGGGGCTAGATCTGCAGAGATGTTCTGAGGAGCCCACAGAAGGCCTCTCGGGATTGTCCACTCAGGGATCGGCAAGAATTAAGCCATCTGCACCTGGCCCCGTTGGTCGGGGCCGCGCCAGGGCAAGCCATCTGCCCCACACTTCTGGGCTGCACGTGCATGCAGGCACGGCAGGCTCAGAGTCCAATGCCATCATGGTAGCAGAAGCCCTGGGGAGCGACAGAAATCACCTGCGGTCCACATCAGAAGTAACATCAAGTGGGTTGAAACTCACCCACAGCTGTTCTCTGCAACCATGGCTAGAATCCGAGGTGCAGCCAAGGGCGTATGAGGTAAAACATGAGAGAAGGCCGATATCTGAGTTTCTAGGCTCCTCTTCCCACCCTCTGTATCCCTAAGGTAGGGTTCTCGAAGCAGAGGACCCTGTGCTTTTCCAGCATGGATAACAAGGCTGGACGAATGAGTTTCCCTTTCATGTGTCTGGAACCCCTCTACTAGAGATACATACCTTAGGAAGGCCCTGGGAGAACAAACAGTTTGTCTAATGTCATGGTCTTTAAGACAACTGTCAGGGAAGTAGACCACCAGAGACCCACTCTGAGAGACTCAAGATCAGAACACAAGATCAGGAGCTGAGAGAGGGGCAGATGCTTCAAGGGAATGAAAGAGGGTGTACGGGGGAAACTCATCCTCGTTGAGCTCCTCTGTTCACCTGGTATCCTGCTAGGGTTCCAGGCAACGATTAGGTTAACGTTTATTGAGGTCTTCATCTCCTCTGTGTCTCAGTTAACTTTCTCAGTTAACTCTGAGATAGGTATTAATGATCCCATTTCACAGATATGGAAAGTGAGACTCAGAGGAGTTAAATAAATAGTATAAAGTCACATAGTTAACAAAGTGCCGAACCTGAGTGGTTTCCAAGCCAAAGTCGGACTCAGAATCCAGAGATCTTGACCGTTTAGAAGCCCCCCAGGAAGTGGACCTCCTTGCCCTTGTCCGCATGGGGGTCAGTAGGAGGAGATGATCCGCAGACCAGCTCAGGACGTCAGGTGGCCGGGGCAGATCTGAGGTGACAGTACGTGTCTCTGTCAGAGAAGCGTCAACCACTCACTGCTGTGTGGACAGCGGAAGCCAAGAAGCAGCTGCCATCTACTTCACCAGTGGGACCACCGGCTTTCCCAAGACGGTGGGGCACTCCCACTCAAGCCTGGGCATCAAGGCCAAGATGGATGCTGGGTAAGAAGCGCCTTTCTCTCTACAGGGCGCTGCATGGCCAGGCCCCAAGCTCCAGTTCAGTTTTGGGATGGGCTACCGTTTGGTACTTCTGAGAGAGACAGCTGGGAAGGGGGGCAAGGGAGAGAGCACGGCTGCACCAGCTGGGTATCCTGTGACCTTCAGTGGGACATTTCTGTTTCAGATGACATGGCATCTCGAAACCCCTTCAGTGCGTTGAGCCATGTGTCTACTAGGTTGAATGATTAGCACAAGGTGTATATGCACTTTCCCCCCAACAGATCTATATTATGTCCTTTGGGGTGCTGGTAATGTGCTTTGATGCTATGCACATTCCAAGAGGGTGTGTTTGTCAACATGAAATTACTTTTCAAATCCACGGAGGTGGAAGCTGTAGTTGGACTGATCGGATGAACCAAGATCTCAGAGTTTTCAGGTCTTAGATGTCCTAATTCAGCGTCCTTCCCCTCCCATCAGCCCGTCAGTGGAATCAGAAAACACTGTGCCAAGATTGGCATGTGACAATGACAAGAGATCTTCAGGGTCTTTTTCAGGAGATCCTGTTCACTGTGCTAATTCTAATTTTACTATTAGAACTGGAAAAAAATATTTTAATGCAAAAACCTCAGAAACTTAAACATCCCACCTGTGAACCTATGGTATCAGAGAATTAAATTATTAAATAAAAGAGCTATAGTAAAATGCAGTTTCTTAAAGGTGGAGAGAGAAATCACTGAAATGTGAGTAAGATATTAAATTCCCCTAAATCTGGTCTTAATAGGCTATGACCCCCCCCAAAAAAAGTTTGGTCTTAATAGGCTGTGACTCCGTTTCTCTACAGAGCTGAAAGTATTAGTCATCTTCAGGTAGGGAAATATACTCTGGTGGTTGCCAGCCAGAAGAAAAGTGTGCATGTCTGGCCTAAGTCCTGTTTGCTTTAAGACAGACTTGGTAACCTTTTACTCTGGCCTAAAGAGAGAAAAGGAACAAGTTTCACCCTGTGCAAGAGCAGGGTATACTTAGGCAATTCACGATTCTTCAAGAAAAGAGAACCAAAGGTCTATGCCACCAAACTTGACCTTAAGAAGGCCACTTGTTACAATATTCATTTAGATGCCCTTTGTTAATAAACATTTCCTGGGTGGTAACCACATGCCAAAACTGTGCTGAATTCTGGGGCTAACAGATAATAAGACCCAGTGATCTGTTAAATCATGTCAGCTGGGGTCACACCTGAATACTCGCCCCATCTTGAAACAGGATGTGTGATTAGAACAACTCTCCTTCCCCTGCCTGCTTAGATTTACACTCCTACAAACATACACAAACACACTCAGTGTGCACACACTTGTGCATGCCCATCTACCCCTACCCACACTTACACATACACTCATGCTCCACCCAGCCCAGCGCAAACTCAAATGAACATGCATGTGTTTCCTCTGTGTTCTCAGCACATGGGTGGACCTGCGAGCCTCCGATATAATATGGACCATACCAGACACAGCTTGGATATTGAACATCTTGACCTCATTTCTGCAACCTTGGATATCAGGAGCATGCACGTTTGTCCACCTTTTGCCAAAGTTTGACCCTGCGGTCATTCTAAAGGTAAGAGAGGATCCAGTTTGCACCCACATAGAGTGAGCCCAAGGTTTGCACACTCCAGTTTCTTGCAGTTTGTTTCAATTCATCTAATTTTTACTAACCCGGCCATATAGATGCACAATATTTGGTAAGCAAGATGGACAGCTCATGCTCCAGGGAAAGAGACAGACCCATATACAAATAAAAGGAATATATTCAGGAGACAGGCATTATAGGTCACTTATTCACTGAACATAACATTTAATGGGCTCTTGATCTGGTGTTAAGTAGCAGATAGTTGGTGGTGAACCAAGTAGAGAAAGGGTTGGAGTATTAGGTATGATGTCATGTATATTTGTGTGTGTAGAGTGCAGTCATCTTAAATGTACGACTTGAAAATAATTTACCTATGTTAGACACTTCACTTGTCAACTTGGGTTGATAAAACGAAATACCATAGACTGGGTGGTTTAAACAGCAGACACTTATTTCTCATAGTTCTGGAAGCTGAGAGTCTGAGATCAGGGTGCCAGCACCATGAGGCTCCGGTGAGAACTCTCTTCCTGGCTTACAGCTGGCTGCCTTCTTGCTATGTCCTCATGTGATGGAGAGAGAAGGTTCTGGTGTTTCTTCCTCTTCCTAAAAGGGCACTAATCCCATCATGGAGGATCCACCCTCATGACCACATCTAAACCCAATTGCCTCCCAAAGGCTTAACCCCTAAATACCATCACGTGGGGAGTTAGGGCTTCAATATAAGGACTGAGGGGGTGGAGGGCACAACATTCAGTCCATAACAAACACCCACGTAACCACCACCAGATCAAGACATAAAACACTCCCATCGTGGCAGAAAGTGCTCATACCCCTCCATGTCATTGTCCACACCCATAAATTAATCATTCCTTTGACTTGCTCACCATTGATTAATTTTGCCTCTTCTTGAACTTCATATAGGTGGACACATACAAAGTGTAATCTTGTGTGTCTTGTCTGGCTTCTTTCATTCAACATAGTCACTGAGTATGTCCATACTGTTACACGTATTAGAAGCTGGTTCTTTTCAGTTGCTGTATAGTGTTCCATTCTGTGGACCTATCACTATTGCTTTTTCTATCTTATAGCTGATGGACATTAAGATTGTTTCCAGTTTGGGACTATTATCTATGAGGAATTCTGAAAAAATAAATAGAACTTTTTTCTGTGGAACTTGATGAGGCAGCCATTAAATAAAATCCACCAATTATATGACCCTGGAGCAACAGAGCGATGGAAATGGGCTCGCTTTGCTTGCAGAAGCACACCCTATTTGGATTATATTTGTGTTAGGATGTAGGGCCGTTTGACATTCTGGGGCCTCCAGGATCTGTAACAGTTGATGGCCTACCCAGGCTTCTGTTAGGCTGGTGGCAGAGACCCCAGGAACAAACTAAGGCATGAATGGCATCCTTTAAGGTCAAAAAGTCAGGCACAGTCTGGATTCTCTCAGGAGATTCTCTTCAATTGATTCTGTCATTCTCTGTTTTAAACAAACTCTTCCTCTTCCTCTTTCCAAAAAGGATTTTAAGTGGCTTTTGTTAAATGTCACAAATAGAAAAAAACAAAAACATGAGAACAGATGTAAAATTATAATGCCTATTAGAAAATATAGGGTGGAGGTGTGGGGGCAGGAGGAGACAAAGGAGAGTAAGGAGAAGTACAGCCAATAAGTAGGTAATTGCATGCTGAGCTTCCTGTAAGGCAAAGCAAAAAGGGAAACGGGATGATTTTCAATAGCTCATGCCAGTTCATCAAGAACACTTGACGGAAATAATCGCATGATATGATAATGTTAATCATGTTTTCTGTGTAATACATTATGCACAAAGCAAAGCATGGGATGGAGGTGGGATTACATAGCAGTTAAGAGTACGGACTGCAAATTCTGATTCCACCACCTGCTGGTTGTGTGACCTTGAGCAAGTTACGTAGCCCTCTGACGCACAGTTTTCCTTCTGTAAAATAGTGAAAATACAAACTCCATGAGGCTATTGTGAGAAGGAAAGGAGATAGCACAGGGTCTGGCAAGTATTCAGTACTGGCTATTTTTCGTAGCAATTCTAAATTGTCTATAGGGGCTTCTAACTTTTCAAAGCACTTTCTACCTGAATTATGTCCCAAAAATATTTTCAGGAAAATAGTGCTGGAATTAATCTCTTATCAAACAAGTTCCAGGAGGTTAAGTGACTTAATCAAGACCACACAGCTGATTTGCAACAGTGGCTGATCTCCTTCCCTTGTTGGCTAGGGTTTATATAATTCTAGAGGTGTGTTTATGGGGGCAAGTCATTAAATTGGAAGGAACAGTTGGCCAGGACTTGACGAAAGTGTTCCAGATTAATCCTGGATCATGTTCCAAGATGTCCTGGACTTTTCTTTATAATGATAGTAGTCATTTCCCTGCCATTTTTGGCTTGAGGGTACATGAGAATCGGGACTCACTTGGCTTGAACTAGACATAGCAAATTCCATAACCCAAGCTTGTGACCACTGTGCATACTGGTCAGTTTGGCATCTGACGTGTGCTAGTCAGTGTCTCAGCCGGCTCTCTCCCTCCAGGCGTTCTCCGGCTACCCAATCAACAACATGGTAGCAGCGCCCATCGTTTACCAGATGTTGCTGCAACAGGACATTTCCAGGTGACGGGGCCTTGGGGTCGGTAAGAGCTTCTGGGTCTGCTGGCCCATTCTTCTGCCTCCCCCACATACACATGTGCTCATCTACCTGATCCTTTAAGTGTGGGTTGCCCTATGGAGCCAACCTCATCATCAAAGCACCCAGAATCCAGCTCTAGGCCTGGGCAGAGTTAGGTTCCAGGAGGAACACTTACCTCTCTTCTCTTCAGTTACAAGTTCCCACATCTACAGAACTGCTTCAGTGGAGGGGAGACCCTCCGTCCAGACATTCTGGAGAGCTGGAGGGCCCAGACAGGACTGGACATCCGAGAATTCTATGGCCAGACAGAAACAGTACCTGCTCCTAGGGGAACCATGGGCTGGTGGGACTGGCGGGCTTCAAAAGGCTCACTGACAATAAAAATATGAGCCACCATTTATCATGCACTTATCAATTAATATTATTGAGCACCTCCATGGGATAGGTACTGACAATTCCACAGAAATCGAACAGGCAAAGCTCCTGCTCTCATGGAGATTACATTCTAGTTGGAGTTGGGAAGTTCAGTGGAGAAAAATAAAGCATCATGGTGGGAAGTTCAGTGGAGAAAAATAAAGCAGCTGAGATGGGGTGATGTGGGATGAGGGGCTGGTGTTTCAGATAGGGTGGTCAGGAAAGTCCTCTGTCATGGGGTAATATTTTAGCAGAGACCTGGATTTATCAAATGTGCCAGACACCATACTGAGCTGCTCAGACTGAAGTGAGGAATGGGGAAAAAAGAAGCCACAGAGACCTCCACCTCACCTGCTGAGATATCTTCTTGGAGCTCTTGGGGCACAGTGTGGATTCACATTGCTCTATATTGTGCTGCTTATTCCAACAACCTGGCAGTACTTTTCCCCACCTCCTTTTCCCACTACCTCTTACTGTGGCCCTCAGCATTTCTGGCCGCCGCCTCTCCACTCTTTACCCTACATCCTCCTTTGGCTGATGGGTCCCTGGCGGAACTCCTGAGAGGGCTCATGGCAGCGCTGCAACTTTGCAAACAAAAGTGAGGGCAATGGAATCATGACAGGCTTTCCCCAAGGAAGCCACGTCTAGTCGCTCCTTTGGATACCAGCATCTGTGTAGGATTCATGTTAGAAGCAGAGCTGGCCTTAAGGGAGGCAACTTCATCCTATACTGTTTTAAAGGACTTTTGGTGTCCTAGGTCCCTTTTTAATGTAAGTCTCCCTCTGAAGAGTTTATAATGTGGTTGCTAGTTAATCTTGCCTGGAGAGTGGTCAGTCTCACTGCTTCCAGCTCAGGACAGCCCCCCAGTGGGGTGGTTCCCATACAGAGGAGAGAGCCAGGGAAACGGGACGGGTGGGGCCACCAAACCGGAGGCAACTTCAGGACTGTGTCAGGACCTGCACTGTTGAAATTTTTTTTTTCCTGTGATCTTATGACTCCTCCTAAAATTTGCCCATCTGTCTACTGCTTTTTCACAGGGACTCATTTGCACAGTTTCCAAGACAATGAAAATCAAACCTGGCTACCTGGGAACTGTGATTCCCCATTATGATGTGCAGGTTTGTTAGGGGAACTAAGAAGGGAGGTTAAAAAAACATGAGTTTTTCAGTAATTCGTTATTACACTGTTCATTGGGGGAAAATATTTGAAAGCAAAGATATTAAAATAATACTTAAGAAAGGAGGGAAGGAGGAAAGAAAAGAGAAAGCCATTTATATTCTTATCCAGAGAAAACTTTGAATAGCTAGCAAATTAACTAGCTATATAAATATATGCATTTTTAAAACAAAAATAGGGTGCATTTTGACATACCATTCTGTAACTTAACTTTAATCACTGAACATCATGGTGACCGTTCTTCCAGGTCAATTAATACCTCTGTAAAACATGACCTTTAATGACTCACAGTAGTAAGTGGTATGGCTCCACCACTCTTTACACCTTTTGTTGGTTGATGGGTGATTTCCAAAATTTTCACTAGTAAAAACAACACTACAATGAAAATGTTGCAGCTAAATTTTTTCTCCTTTCTCTTATTATGTTTTTGGGCTAAATTCCAAGAAACAAACTTTATGTATATGTATCTATGGTTACACATATAGGTATGTAGATCTAAAGTGTAACAATTTATACTCTATTTAGTGTTATGTGTCATTGCCTGCTCCCTCTACCCCCCAACTGTGTAACATTTTTAGTACCTTTTTTTAGTATCTTACTTCATTCTCATACAATCCTGTGAAATAAGCTACTATTGTCCCTGTTTTATAGATGAAGGCACTGAGACGTAGAGCTTCAGTAGCTCGAAGTCATCTAGTCAGGTAGCAGAGCCATCATTTGAGTTTTCATCTCTCTGATGTCCAAATCCATGGCCCTCAAAGATAATGAGAGGCTATTATATTCCTGAGCTCCTGAAGCCAGAAGAATCTTCCCAGACCCGTGTGGCCCACCCCAGGCAGATGGATGAGCAATCTGGTTTTAAAACTCTTGGCTCCCCTTGGTATCTGGGTCTTGTTTTCAGTTACCCCTGGAGCAGGGGCGTCTTCATTTTGGCCAGCCAAGCTCTTTCAGCTGCCATTCAAGCCGTCTCCTGCTGTGCAGACCACTCTTCCCATCTGCTCTTCCTCCAGGTCATAGATGACGAGCGCAGGGTCCTGCCCCCTGGTGCAGAGGGAGACTTGGCCATCAGGGTCAAATCCATCAGGCCTATAGGCATCTTCTCTGGCTACATGGTGGGAATCCATCCTCCTCCCCCTCCATCTCCTGTGAGGAGACTGGACTCTGAGAGGAATGAGGGGGGTCCCGAAGTTATGTACCCCCCAAGAGGCATTGGCAAGACATGGGGACAAGGGTTGTCTGGGATCCAAGAGATGGCACTTTACCAAGAGGAAAAACTAAGCATTCGCTGCTGCCATCCTTAACCCATCACTAAGATCCCATTTGAAGAGTTATCTTTTTCCAGTTACCCTTTTCCATCACCAACAACTGTTTTATGCCAAAAAGCTTATTGCCCCTGAACTGTATGGAGCAGCAGCCTCCCAGTGGCAGCCCTGCCCCTCCGCAGGTATCACCCCCTCTGCTCTATGCCATTGATCTCCTTCAGAGCTGTGCTGGACACCCTATGTGGACACTTCACTGCATAGCTGGGAGCATGCCAATCTTCAGACTTTGGAACATTTGAAATAAATGATCCTCCAGTCTAACTGGTGAGGCTGGTGAAGTCAGAGATTACAAGACCCATCCAAGCCCACTACTGTCGAACAGTTAGCAGGGAAGACCTCAAACGCAAACCTTTTGACACCAAGATGATTAAGTAATAAATTAAATAATAAATGCTATAGAAATGGTGCTACTTCCTGCATGGTAAGCACTGTCCTCAAGTGCTTCACATACATTAAACTCACTTAATCCTTTCCAACCACCCTGTGAAGTCCTTGGGGCCAAGCTCCTTGAGAAACCCCACGCCATTACCCACTGTATGACCTTGGGCAGGTTAACTGATCTTTCATGCCTCAGTTTCCTCACCTATAAAATGTGTATTACAACACCTCATAGCATTATTTCAGACATCTAATTTTTTTTAATATAATTTATTTTGGTATCATTAATCTACAATTACATGTGCAATATTATGGTTATTAAACTACCCCTTCATCAGGTCCCCCCCACCAACCCCATTACAGTCACTGTCCATCAGCGTAGTGAGATGCTATAGAATCACTACTTGTCTTCTCTGAGTTGTACTGCCCTCCCCGTGCCCCCCCAACATTACATCTGCTAATCGTAATGCCCCTTTTTCCCTCTTATCCCTCCCTTCCCGCCCATTTTCCCCAGTCCCTTTCCCTTTGGTAACTATTAGTCCGTTCTTGGGTTCTGTGAGTCTGCTGCTGTTTTGTTCCTTCAGTATTTTTTCTTGTTCTTATACTCCACATATGAGTGAAATCATTTGATACTTGTCTTTTCGGCTTGGCTTATTTCACTGAGCATAATACCCTCTAGCTCCATCCATGTTGTTGCAAATGGTAGGATTTGTTTTCTTCTTATGGCTGAATAATATTCCATTGTGTATATGTACCACATCTTCTTTATCCATTCATCTACTGATGGACACTTAGGTTGCTTCCATTTCTTGGCTATTGAAAATAGTGCTGCAATAAACATAGGGGTGCATCTGTCCTTTTCAAACTGGGCTGCTGCATTCTTAGGGTAAATTCCTAGGAGTGGAATTCCTGGGTCAAATGGTATTTCTATTTTGTTTTTTGAGGAACCTCCATACTGCTTTCCACAATGGTTGAACTAATTTGCATTCCCACCAGCAGTGTAGGAGGGTTCCCTTTTCTCCACATCCTCGCCAACATTTCTTGTTGTTTGTGCTTTTGGATGTTGGCCATCCTCACTGGTGTGAGGTGGTATCTCATTGTGGTTTTAATCTGCATTTCTCTGATGATTAGCGATGTGGAGCATCTTTTCATGTGCCTGTTGGCCATCTGAATTTCTTCTTTAGAGAAGTGTCTATTTATGTCCTCTGCCCATTTCTTAATTGGATTATTTGCTTTTTGTTTGTTAAGGTGCGTGAGTTCTTTATATTTTTTGGATGTCAACCCTTTATCAGATACATTATTTATGAATATATTCTCCCATACTGTAGGAAGTCTTTTTGTTCTGCTGATGGTATCCTTTGCTGTACAGAAGCTTTTCAGCTTGATATCGTCCCACTTGTTCATTTTTGCTTTTGTTTCCCTTGCCCGGGGAGATATGTTCATGAAGAAGTCGCTCATGTTTATGTCCAAGAGATTTTTGCCTATGTTCTTTCTAAGAGTTTTATGGTTTCATGACTTACATTCAGGTCTTTGATCCACCTTGAGTTTACCTTTGTGTATGGGGCTAGACAGTAGTCCAGTTTCATTCTCTTACATGTAGCTGTCCAGTTTTTCCAACACCAGCTGCTGAAGAGGCTGTCATCTCCCCATTGTATATACAAGGCTCCTTTATCAAATATGAATTGACTGTATATGTTTGGGTTAATGTTTGGATTTTCTATTCTGTTCCACTGGTCTGTGGGTCTGTTTTTGTGCCAATACCAAATTGTCTTGATTACTGTGGCTTTGTAGTAGAGCTTGAAGTCAGGGAGCGTAATTCCCCCTGTTTTATTCCTCCTTCTCAGGATTGCTTTGGCTATTCGGGGTTTTTTGTGGTTCCATATGAATTTTAGAATTATTTGTTCAAGTTCATTGAAGAAAGCTGTTGGTAGTTTGATAGGGATTACATTGAATCTGTAGATTGCTTTAGGTAGTATAGCCATTTTGACAATATTTATTCTTCCTAGCCAAGAGCATGGAATGCATTTCCATTCGTTAGTGTCCTCTTTAATTTCTCTTAGGAGTGTCTTGTAGTTTTCAGAGTACAGGTCTTTCACTTCCTTCGTTAGGTTTATTCCTAGGTATTTTATTCTTTTTGATGCAATTGTGAATGGAATTGTTTTTCTAATTTCTCTTTCTGTTAGTTCATCATTAGTGTATAGGAAAGCAACAGATTTCTGTGTGTTAATTTTGTATCCTGCAACTTTGCTGAATTCAGATATTAGTTCTAGTAGTTTTGGAATGGAGTCTTTAGGGTTTTTTATGTACAGTATCATGTCATCTGCAAATAGTGACAATTTGACTTCTTCTTTACACGTATCTGGATGCCTTGTATTTCTTTGTTTTGTCTGATTGCCGTGGCTAGGACCTCCAGTACTATGTTGAAAACAGTGGAGAGAGTGGGCATCCCTGTCTTGTTCCCGATCTTAGGTGAAAAGCTTTCAGCGTCTCGCCGTTAAATATGATGTTAGCTGTGGGTTTGTCATATATACCCTTTATGATGTTGAGGTACTTGCCCTCTATACACATTTTGTTGAGAGTTTTAATCATGAATGGATGCTGAATTTTGTCAAATGCTTTTTCAGCATCTATGGAGATGATCATGTGGTTTTTGTTCTTCTTTTTATTGATGTGGTGGATGATGTTGATGGATTTTCGAATGTTGTACAATCCTTGCATCCCTGGGATGAATCCCACTTGATCATGGTGTATGATCCTCTTGATGTATTTTTGAATTCGGTTTGCTAATATTTTGTTGAGTATTTTTGCATCTACGTTCATCAGGGATATTGGTCTGTAATTTTCTTTTTTGGTGAGGTCTTTGCCCGGTTTTGGTATTAGAGTGATGCTGGCTTCATAGAATGAGTTTGGAAGTATTCCCTCCTCTTCTATTTTTTGGAAAACTTTAAGGAGAATGGGTGTTATTTCTTCTCTATATGTCTGGTAGAATTCAGAGGTGAATCCATCAGGCCCAGGGGTTTTGTTCTTGGGTAGTTTTTTGATTACCAATTCGATTTCGTCACTGGTGATTGGTCTGTTTAGTTTTTCTGTTTCTTGCTTGGTCAGTCTTGGAAGGTTGTATTTTTCTAAGAAGTTGTTCATTTCTTCTATGTTTTCCAGCTTGTTAGCATATAGATTCTCATAATATTCTCTTATAATTCTTTGTATTTCTGTAGGGTCTGTCGTGATTTTTCCTTTCTCATTTCTGATTCTGTTTATGTGTGTAGATTCTCTTTTTCTCTTAATGAGTCTGGCTAGGGGTTTATCTATTTTGTTTATATTTTCAAAGAACCAGCTCTTGGTTTCATTGATTTTTTCTATTGTTTTATTCTTCTCAATTTTATTTATTTCTTCTCTGATCTTTATTATGTCCCTCCTTCTGGTGACTTTGGGCCTCATTTGTTCTTCTTTTTCCAATTTCAGTAATTGTGTCTTTAGACTATTCATTTGGGAATGTTCTTCCTTCTTTAGATAGGCCTGGATTGCAATATACTTTCCTCTTAGAACTGCCTTTGCTGCGTCCCACAGAAGTGTGGCTTTGTGTTGTTGTTGTCATTAGTCTCCATATATTCTTTGATTTCTGTTTTGATTTGGTCGTTAACCCATTGATTAATTAGGAGAGTGTTGTTAAGTCTCCATGTATTTGTGAGCCTTTTTGATTTCTTTCTAAAATTTATTTCTAGTTTTATACCTTGGTGATCTGAGAAGTTGGTTGGTAGGATTTCAATATTTTTGAAATTACCGAGGTTCTTTCTGTGGCCTAGTATGTGGTCTATTCTGGAAAATGTTCCATGTGCACTTGAGAAGAATGTGTATCCTGTTGCTTTTGGGTGTAGAGTTCTGTAGATGTCTGTTAGGTCCATCTGTTGTAGTGTGTTCAGTGCCTCTGTGTCTTTTCTTATTTTCTGTCTGGTTGATCTGTACTTTGGAGTGAGTGGTGTGTTGAAGTGTCCAAAAATGAATGCATTGCTGTCTATTTCCTCCTTTAATTCTATTAGTATTTGTTTCACATATGCTGGCGCTCCTGTGTTGGGTGCATATATATTTGTAATGGTTATATCTTCTTGTTGGACTGCCACCTTTATCATTATGTAATGTCCTTCTTTATCTCTAGCTACTTTCTTCATTTTGAAGTCTATTTTGTCTGATACAAGTACTGCAACACCTGCTTCTTTCAATGCAGTTGAAGGATGGTGAGCCTCAGAAATGAGGGCACGGCCACCCTGCTCCTCTCCAAGCATTGCCCGGGTGCTTCCTTGCGCTTTTTGCAAATGCCAGTGAGGTGGCTAAGGCATGGGGCTTGCCCTACTTTACTGACAAGAAAACAGACTCGAGGGTAGGTCCTGGAGGCCATGCTGGCAGGGCCTACGTGGTGCCAGGGGAAGTCAGGCTGGGGGTCCAGAGACTGGGCTTCTGGTGTCAGCCCTGTCTTCTGTAATGGTTGTCTGGTCTGGTTAAGCCTCTTGATCTCTCTCATCATCAGTACCCCTATTTTCCAAATCAAGGTGCTGGGCTATGAATCCCTGTGCTACCTTCTGACCCAGTGACTTAACATTCAGTTGGGATCCCACACCCGAACACCTGAACAAGACAGAAGGATCACTGACATGGGGCAAACCTCAAGCCTTCTCACTGCTCATGAATAAATGCCTGTAGGGCACCTGGCCATGGGAGAAACATTGGTCAGGGCCCTGGGGCCCTGCTGGTATATCTCTAGAGCTTTCAAATCTAACAAGAGACCCAAGAGATATGTCCAACCTTTACACCCCTGAGTGGTGTCATGCAGTGCAGCAAGGGTTAGGCTGACGACTGAAGGGAAGGTGGAGTCAGTTGGAGAAAATGTCCTAGAGCAGAGGTGAATATTACCCGTCCGATTGGACCCTGGGGAGGAGGTGAGAGACCCTGCGTGGAATAACTGAATAAAGGGAATGTTCCAGTCCCACCTGGGGGCTGGGATTGGCGGGTTCAGGGCAGCCCCCCATGTGTCGTTGTGCAAGTTGTAAAATGTACAGTCTACCATGCGTTCATGGCAGCCTTGGGGCAGAGGATTTAGGCTTTGACAGTGACTTTGTCTTTCTGTGCCCATCAGGACAATATGGAGAAGACAGCAGCCAACATTCGAGGAGATTTTGGGGTCTTGGAAGACCGAGGAATCAAGGATGAAGACGGATATTTCCAGTTCTTGGGGCGGGCAGATGATATCATTAACTCCAGTGGGTGAGCTTGGTTTCTGGGCTGGGAAGAGTTATCTGGATCTTTATTCTGGCTGGTTCTAGACTTTTGGGCTGGCCTAGAGGTTGGGTATCCAATCCTCTCTGACGGACAGGGTCTTCTACAGATATCAGATTGGGCCCTCAGAGGTGGAGAACGCACTGATGGAGCACCCGGCTGTAGCCGAGACCACTGTAATCAGCATCCCGGATCCCGTCCGAGGAGAGGTGATACGGGAGCAGCAGCCAATGAGAATGGGGGGCAGTCTTGGGAGACAAGTACATATAGCAGGGTGAGTTGGACAGCCTGAGTCCAAATCTTGGCTCTGCCGCCTACTTGCTATGTGATCTATGGCAAATTACTTAGCCTCTCTGAGCTTAGGTTGCTGTAAAATAAGGAGTTGTTTTAAAGAGTAAATGTGCTAATATTTGTGAAATGCTTAGAAAAGGCCTGGTACATAGCAAGCACCATATGAAGTCCATTATTATGGGCCTGCAGGGATTCAGATTCCATCTACTGGTTGGCATTTGAATCAGAATCTGATACCTGACCAGAGCAGAGAAGGGACTTGAGCCAAGAGATAGAGCCCCCGTGGGGTTTACAGTGAGAATACAGAGAAGAGAGATGCTTACAATGCCAGGGTTATAGAAATAGCCTCAGATGGGGTCTAACAGAACCTGGTGCACATGTAGATGAGGGCTGAGGTGCAGAGGTGTGGGTCTGTGGCCGAGTATGTCTCTGCAGGGCGCATGCCGAGCAGTGTCATATCTCTGGCAAGTATGGGTCACGCCACCCTCGGGAATCACAGGCAAGTGAGGCCCAAAGGGCATCCTCTACGGAGAAAACCCTGGGTTCCAAGCACTGAGCTAAGCCATGCTGTCTATGATTTCATTTTATTTCCCGTGAATTAAGTATGACAACTAGATCGCCATTTTATAGATGCCCAAAGTGTATTTTGAATGGTCCCATAAATCACTTAGGTTTACAGTTTACAGTCCCAGTCTTTCCTTCTCTCTCTTCTCCTATAACTAGTTCCTCCCATCAGTCTCTGTTGTCCCTAGAATATGAGGAGAGCCTGGTCTCTGTCTGTAATCCTACCTGCCTATCCAGTAAGCCACGTGAGAGAGCTGGAACACCGCCGTGATGAGCCCGGTTGCTCCCTTCCCCTTGCCCCGGGTGTCTGGGAGAGCCACTGAGGGGATGTACAAGCGACAGCTGTGGTGCGAAGTCTTAGTGCTGATTTTGCATTATCCCAGGAGATGCGGACACACACTGCTCCCTTTTCTCCCGGCTCCCATCCTCACTACAGGTCGTGAAGGCATTTGTGGTCCTGGCCCCACAGTTCCTGTCCCATGACAAGGACCCGCTGACCAAGGAGCTGCAGCAACACATGAAGTCAGTGATGGCCCCATACAAGTACCCGAGGAAGGAGAGGCCTCTGGGCTCCCATGCTCCCCGGACTTGAGGAAGGAGAGGTGATTCTCCCCTCTGTTTCTCTTCTTTCGGCTGTAGATGAGGCCGCTAACCTCAGAGGTCTGGCCTGGCAATGACCAAGAAAGTCCACAATCAGTTCAGCAACTGCCTGAACAGCAGTCTCGATCTTTAGCACCCAGCGGAACAAGTGCCGGCTAATACCTGGCCTGTATTCCTACTCTCTGCACTGGGATTCTCACACCTGTGTTAAAAAACAAAATTCAACTGAAGAAATCCTTTGCAATGAGGTTTGAAGGCTATTCTCCTCTGAAGGTATTTCCAGAACACCCAATCACCAGGCTCCAGACTGTGACCAAAAGGATTCTTTTGAATTGGAATCCAAAAAGCCTTCTTTAAGCTGTCGATGACAGGCTGTAGCGTAAGACATTAAAAACATAGTTACTGGCCAAACTAGCATGAGACAACAAGACGTCAGCAGAAACTTGTATGCCGTTAGACACTGATCTTCTGGTGACGGCCCCCTGAGCACGTCTCCTTTATGATTTCAAAGGATGATATCGCGAACAATCAGCAAGACCAAAGTCCCTTAGGCCAGGAACGTCTAGTAGTTTTTGTAAATTTAGAGATTTTCAGTTTGAAGATCTCATTAGTTTTTCCTACCTTGCCTGATGACGAAGGGGAATAGGGACAGTGATGGTTCCAGGCAGCTTGCAAAGTTTTCATTAAGGTTCATATGATTTGCCCAGTGAAGTGGGTGCCTCAGTCACTGGAGATTACAGAAGGTGTACCCCAAGGGGGAAAGGTGTCTTCAAGCACAATTTCTTTGCTATTGTAAAGCATCGGCCTTGCGACAGGGGAACCTATCCAAAAAACACATGCAATAAGAACATGTTGATAACCCACGGTGTGGTGTCAGTTGAATGAAGTCCAGCTGTAGGTGTTCAGAGAATTCAGAGGGAGGAAGTCTGAGGTCTCTAGGAATAAAATATAGTTCTTACAGGATTGTAGACCTGACAGGTCAGGCATTACTGGTAGGCTGTTTCTGCGGCTTTGTAGAAATCTCCCTGCCAATGTTAATTCATAATTTGGATCATCTTCAATGCACCATGGTGGGTGAAGGAATATTAAAACACAAAAAGTGGGGTTGGGGTTTGCCAGGGCATTGGGAAGAAGCGAGGAACAGTCTTGGGTTTCCTAGACACCTGGCTGTTTGATTAATTTATAACCATTTCTACCTATCTTAATTTCTCTGATTCAGGAATAGACTGTTGCCATGTCGCAAGGACATCAGGCTGGCAAAAGTCTGTCAACAAGGAGTCATTTTGTTTTTTACAGAAGCAGGATGTACTTTATCCACATGTGTCACAATCTTTATAGATTTTTGTTGCTGCCACCTTTGTATAAAAGTCACCTGGGGCAGTTCCCTGCCCCTCAGGTTCAGTTCTTTTAGTGTAAGCTTCAGTTTTGAAGAGAGCAGTTTCAGAAGGTAAGATAATTTCACATAATTTCTAAGAACACTTACATACCTATACAAATACAACATAAAGTTTGGTATTCCTTCTTATTTGACAATATTCCCATGTAATTTAACATGTCAGTTAAGCCTAATTAGTTTAACAAATCCTTTGGAATGCTCATTTCTTCCAGGTCAAAAAAAGACTTCATTTAGAATTTCAATTTGGTAAGTTCATACCAAATATCAAAAACAGGTTTTAAAACATTTGATCAGATAGGATTGTAGGTGACTGGGAAACAATACTTAGTTGTCTGTTTAACCCAAACAACAGTTAAAGACATCAGGTTACATAGTTGCTAGCAGAACTTTGCTCTTTAAATTTTGAAAAGATTCTGTTGTCTTAAGAAATCAAAGACCCCATACAGACAAAATGTAGAATCTTTTTATTTAGACAGATTAATTAAAGATAAAAACCTTTGCTAATAATTTCTTATTAAGAACAGACCAATTATCTAGAAAACTATGTACTTTGAACAGAGAAACAAGACAAATTCTAATCTTGCACCAGTGTACTTGGATACTGAAATTTATTCTTAAGTAAATTCATTTTCATCTTAGCCAGCCTGACCACACATTAAAATTATTTTTCAAAGATTCCTTTTCCACGCATCTTCTAAAACTCCCTTTTTCACATTTAGATTTTGTCCTAGTTTTCCTGTAACCAGTTTTACTTTAGGACAAAATTACTTTCTTTTCCCATAACAAAAATGCATTTCCATTCCATTTATCAAAAGTATACATGCTACTTTTCTTGCATACAGAAATGTTTCTCTTATTATTTCTAGTGCCTCTAATTACATTAGAATCCTTAACCTTTAGAAGCCTCCAGTACATTCTAGTGAAGTCCAATAAACAAGTGTGAACTGTCTGTCATAACAGTATTCTTTAGATTTGCAAATTTATGAATATATTTCATAGTTTCTAGAAGCAAATAAATGCCTTTTTCAATTTTTCAGTGCAGCCCTAACACATACAAATAAGTTTTAGTTTCTCTGTAATAAGAAGCCAAAAGTAGATAAGTCTGTTCAGTAATTAATATTTCAGTATTTTATCTTATCTGGGAATAATCTAGATATTCAATGAATTCCATTACTTAATTTAGCTGCAAAATTCTAAGGATGGAAGCTACCAAAGAGATTTGGAAAACCATCCAAGTTGACATAAATATTGCTGGAAAGAGTTCATTATTACACTTTATCTTATACCTATTTAATTTACTTGTTTTATAATTTTGTTTAGATTACCTACAAAAACTTTATTAAACATTAGAGAAAGTCAGCCGTTTTTCTTGTTGATAAATTCTGTAACAGAGATAACATGAACTTATTTGATTAGTAAAGCTAGGTAAAATTAAAGTATATTTAATATTGATAACTTGGACATGTCAATTTTAGTTAAACCAACAAACTTAAACTAGCTTTTATTTACCAATAATTATCCAGGATCAAATGAACTTGAAATCCATTTGGGTTAATTTCTATTATATTTCTGAGATTTCAAATGCTTAATTGATAAGCACTTCTTTTTAAGCCACTTAAGTGGAACTCTTCACACACTGGTTTTGGCAGTAACATCTGGAGGTAGAAAATACCACCCATTTACAACACATGAATGTACAGACAGACACAGAGAGAGACCTTATTGCTTAAATTTTTTTAGCCATGAAATGGGTATGATAATGTAAAACCCACTAGTTTATAAAGGAACAGTTGAATCCAAACTTTTTCTGGCAGATGAAATAAGTTACGATCACCTGCTTATCTGGCTAAAGTTTTATCTACTAATATTTGTGGAGAAGACACTTCAAATTTGCATTTGTCCTCAGAACACCCTTCTGGAAGCTGTGGGCTAGATTTTGGGCAAGGGCGCTTTTATAGCCATTTGTATTTTCACAAGGCTTCTTTTTCTTTTTTTATTCTCCGGCAGTCTTAGGAATTGGGGGAGATCAATATAAGAATTCCTAGAGAGGTCCCAAGCCTTCTGAGATAACTACGGGAGGTTTGGGGATTGTTGAAAAAGAATGGATGGATTCTGAATTGTCTCTAGAGCTACATTTCTAGTTTTGTAAGTATTTGTAAGATTACGACAATTGATCCCAATTCCTTAAAGAATCGGTTTGTAATTTACATGCCCTCATAGGTTCATCCAGGTATCCAACTACATATAATTCTCTGGGTATATAATTCTCATGTTAGGGGAGAAGGCCTTTAAAAAAAATTCCTATCAGGCTCTGAATATTAGTTCCTAATCTGGCCAACTCTTTGACTAGAGCTATTTTTTAAAATTCTTTTAAAAATCTTGTCAGTTTTCAGCCAGGACAAACAGTAAATATTTTCAGCAGTATTGGATAACCCTCCTTGGGTTTAAGAGGCATTCCCAAAGAGGATGCAAAGGATGCTATCTTCCCAAGATCCAGAACCACTCCCAAGGAGAGACAGAAGAAAGAGCCAGCAACCTGCATGTCCCAGGCAGGCAGAAAGCCAAGCCCAGTTCTTAGGACATAAAACAAGACAAGAATGAAAGCAATAGTATCTGGGAGAGAAGGGATCAATGACCATGGGTCTGGATTTGGAAAGGAAGGGGCAGTGTGAAATTGTACTTTCCTCTCTTGGACTGGGCTCTACAAATGGAGATTCAGAAGAGCTGATTCTGGTAAGATTTTCACCTCTGCTGGTTTCTGTCAGTTTTTCCAGGAAACCCTCTATTTAAGGGAATAATATAGTAGTTTGCTAGAAAATCCCTCAGTTTTATCAACTCTGGGAGGGGACCAAGTGGGGGTGTCTATAAGGCCATTAACTTGGTGGCCTTTTGTTGACAGTCAGGTGTATAGTCTTTTTGAAGTGGGAAGATAATTCAGAGGACTACTAGAATGAGTACTCAAAGGAGTATAGAGAGAAGCAGTAGGACTTCTATCTTTTGTTTTAGGTACCTCATATCTTTAATTCCTCATTAGCATTTTGCAGTGAAACTTTTAGTGAAGCTGTTCTGGAATTTTGAAGACTCTGCTGTTAAGTAAACTTCTTAAATGACTTCATCTCACTGGAACATTCCTCACACTGGCCATATCCTAGGTTGTAATTCCCCAAGAGCTGGCAGCAGTTTGGTAGGACCCTAGCCACAAATAGAGTTTAACCCACACTTCTGTCCAACCATACCTGGCTGTGAACAGGAAATAACTCACATTTCTAGAAATTCAATCACACCAAGCATACTATGAATTTTGAATTGTGATTATTTGAGAGGATCCAGTGGAGGGGTCTGATCACATATGATAGTTATTACTCAACAGACGTGTCTCTTCTTACAAGTCTCTCCTCTAGAATGCCCTGGGCAGCAGCCTCGGTCTATCCCTGTCTCCTTCCAGAGAGCAGCCCCCTCTCTTGATATGCAGAGTAGCTAGCTTCCTTCTTAGCATTAAACCTGGGTCTCCTGGGTGACTTCCTTCCACCCTCTGTCTACACTCCAAGGGCCAAACAGTCTATATTTTAGGCCATACTGTCTTGCTTGCAACTACTCAACCCTGCCCTTGTAGTGCTGAGGACCCAGGGACCATTGCAAATGGGATGAGTGTGGCTGTTTCAATCAGGTTTCATTTACAAAAACAGGAGGTAGGCTGGATTTGCCTGCAGGCTTTGTTTGCCTACCCCTACTCTATGCCACTGTGATTTTTAACAAACTCCTTCCTCAACAAAGACTTGTCTTATGGAAGATTCGCCCATCAGCTGCTAAGAAGATACCAGTTCCATATCAGTAATCCCTATTGTTGTTGTTTTTTTAACACAAGGCAATCTGACTCCTAGACCAATGGTCTGGCAGGCTGCATCATATAATGGGAAGCCTCCATGGATTGTCTTCATTCATTCCTAAATCCATTTTAGGACTCAGGGATATTAGAGATGGGAGGAGTCTTGAAGTCAAACACTTCCTTTGCGCAGGTGAGAAAAGTGAGGAGGTGTTATACCTCTGCCAAGGACACCAACAGGAAATGGTGGAAATGGACTTCAAAGCCAGATTTCCTAACTGTTAGATGTCTATGTCTCTAGTCCAGATTAATAACCACAGCTAATATATATACATATTTTTTTTGGAGAGCAAGTGAGAGGCTTTTATTTAGAGATAAAGCGAGAGGACAGAGCTCCTGGTTTATGCCAGGAGGGGACAAGAGAGTCCCAGGGTGGTGTCTTGTCTAGAGGATTTACAGGAGGTTGAGAGACAAAGGGCTAGGGATGCACACCTGCTTGGTGGTCCCAAAATGTTTATCTCTGAGGAGACATTAAGTTTCTTCTTAGTCTTCCAGGTTATTTACAAGAATTTTACTGCTCTGATTTCCTCCCAGGAGAGCAGCTTCCTGGCCTGGGAGCAGATCACTCAAGTCTGCCCGCTTTGCTCCCAAGGTGGGCGGAGTTATTGTCTGTTTGTCAAAGAGTATGTTAAGAAACTTACTTTTTAACTAATTGGGTTTCAAAATGCAATCCTTTCTTCAAGATGGAATCCTTCCTGTTTTTACTACGTTGTTTTGGGCTTGCTTGTTAAATTGCCCAGGTTGCAAATCACTTGACTAGGGCTGGAGGAAGAAAAGCAGCAACTGGGTAAAGTGAGAAAAATAAGCTGGGCCCCCCAGCAGGCCAAAGCAAATCTCACACTGGTTATCTTGCTTTGTTTTTTCCAGAGGCCCTCACCCTACTCTGTCTAAGCCCATGGTCCCTGTCTCATTCTGCCCTCTACAGATGGAGACCCTAGCTGGTGCTGGGGAAAGGGGGTGACGACCACTCTGGCTCACAGCTAATATATATATAGTTTTGAGTATTTACCCCATGCCAGGAATCTAGCCTGCATAATCTCATTCTATCCTCATAACAAAGTTGTTCTTATCCTCCAGTTTGCTCAGTGGGGAAACTGAGTCTCAGAAAAGCCAAGTGATCTGTCCAAAACCAAGTGAGTGGTCGAGGGGAGGCTGGAGAGACTCTGATGCCAAAGCTCAGGGGTCTGACTGCTCTGTCACATAGTATTCATCACACTGCTTCTCTGCAGTCCTAGGATATGTCAGAGGCCAGTTGACTGTACCTTTATGCCCCATTCCACCTATTCTTTTCTTGGCCTTGTCCCAGACCACCTTCGGAAACTTCTTGCTGTCTAGGGGGGTGACCTGGGAGTGCTGCAGGCTCAGTCCTCACTCACAGGGACCCTCCAGCTTCAAGATCTCCTCACCCTAGAGCAGGTCCTCTGAAAAATGCAATGCCATTGGGGTCACAGATAGCCCACCCTGGACTGGTGTTTCCCAACAGATGGAGTTTGTCTCGGACCTGCCTGAGACTGTCATGGGGAAAATCCAGCAGGTGAAGCTTCGAGACAAGGAGTGGAAGAGATCTGGGCAAGCCTGGACCCAGTGAGACTTGCAGGAGACTGTCCTCTGGGCCCTGCTCCTCTTCCCCATCCATTTCCCTCTAGGTCTTCCACCTTCTTCTAGGGACCTGAGATTCCTTATGACACATTTGATTTTTGTCTTTCCCTGTTCATTAGCACAAAATTTTGCTATGTTAGATATTGAAAGAAGAAAGGGTAGAAATGAGAGAGTGGAAAGGAGAGGGAATAGAGAAAAAGGAAAAAATAATTAAAAGATTAAAATAGCAAGAGAAAGTAACTGACAAAAGGAGGGAAGGAGGGAGGTTAGGATGGAGGAAGGGAGAGAAAAAGGAGAAAGAAGAAAAAAAGAGCTCAATAAAAATAGAGAAAATGATAAAGAAAAACAGTGGCAGTCAGGAAGGGTGGGAGAGAGGAAGGAGGGAGGGAAGCATCGTTACTCCCAGAGAGAGAGAGACAGACAGTGAAGATGTCAAGCAGAATACTGGGTCTTAGGAAAGAAACAAAAGCCTGTGGACCCCATCTCAGCCCTGGGACAAGACCTCCGTACAGAGAGCACTGGGGTCATCCCCACGTCACCCAAAGCTTTGGGGCAAACGTGACCAGAGGAGGGAAGCTCCATTTATTGGGCATTCGCCATGGGCCAGACACTGTCCTGGGCACTTTATAAATAAATACTCTCCTGTTCCATCTCTGTGTGGCATCTACAGACCTCAGATCACAGCTGTGAGAACAGTGTAGGCATCTCAAGAATGTGTCCCTTCCCCCATGGCTCATGTTTGCAGTGATATCTACTCTTCCTAGAATCAGGTAATAAAGTCATTTTTGAATCAAGACCGTGGGGATTGTCTTTGGGGAAAAACAAAGGGGAGAGTGGTGTTGCCAAGGGATAAACCACAAACTCAGTTCTCAGGGCACTGGGACCCCAGAGCCAGGGATCCAGGACAGGGAGGGAGGAGAGGACTATAACGCTTCAACCTGCAACCCAGAGATGGAGGGTGAATGCTCCTAGCAGGTTCAAGTGAGCTGGAAAAAGCAAAGCATCTCTGAGGGTCCTCTTAAGAAAACTAGGAATAATAGCAACAATGGTAATAATAATACCAATCACTTATCAAGCCAAGTGTTAGGCATTATGCTCAGTACATGTATTAGTCCCACTATGTTCACAGTACTATTGTTTTCCCATTTTATACGGTAGGAGTTACTAAGACTTAGATCAAGTGTTGAATCCCTAAAGCCACAGAGCTGGCCAGTGACGGCATCAGGTCTGCACACGGGCCTTTCTGTCTACAGGACCTGTACGCCCCTTCCGTTTGTTTGCCTTCTCTTCTGGCCCTTGGCATCTACAGTCACCTTTTAAAACAGCCACATGAATGTGGCTACACTGTGATATACTACTGGATTCCCCTAAAATATATCAGAGTTTTATGTTTGGCCTGGAAGAGAAATGCAATCTGCTAATTAAATAGCAAAGCTTTTCTTTTCTCAGTCTGGATTTATCAATGTTTAAGGGAGTATCAATTAACTGATAGCTTCCAAAAATTTAAAATCTATCAGATTGTTCATTCTGAGACTTTCACTGCTTTTTTTAATCTTACAGTGTGAATGTTTCTTTTTTGTTTGTCTTGGTTTTTTAATCATATCCACTTACTCAGTGCATCGCCCATAATCTCTTTACCTTCTCCAGGCCCAGAAATGATTGTATGGGAGCCCATACTTAGGGGAAATCTGTGACCTCCCCAAAGTATAGAATCTTCCTCTCTTCCCTTCACCCTGTCCCCTTCTCAATATGGCTTGTACAAAGCAATCATAATATTCAGCCAGTACCCTTCACAAAGAATGCCATACTGTGACCACAGTGAAATCACCAACTGTTGTGTTTTTCAGCATGAGATAAAGGTAGACCACCATCTCCTTCCTGTCCTTGTCTAGTCCTTTAGGATGCCCCAGTAGCTCCCAGAACCAAGAAGTAATGATTGCCAAGTCCCTGCAGCCCAGTATGGGAGGCACAAAACTTCCCTGGACAGTCATTGGGCCTAGAGGATTCCTCAGACTAACTGTGACCAACTGTGTGTATGTTGACGGCACAGGTTGTTCCAGGCTTGCTGCTATTGGCCCTAGACAGAAGGAGGAACTTACCTTGGAGAAGGGGAGTCACCTCACTTACATTCAATATTATTTTAACATCAGGTTCAAGCTGTAAAACATCAGAGGTGGTCATTAGATCCCATGATAAAGAGTTTGGACTTCATCTGGGGAATAATGAACTCAGTCAACAGTGCATTTCTAAATGATTACCTTGGTGGTTGACTGGTGAATGTGTTAAAAGAGAATTTGAGAAATGCTTAATAGAAAAATTCCTTCTTGGAACTTGGTGACCTTGTGTTAAATAAGACAGGTGAGGTTAAGGGAGGGAGGCCCGAAGGGAGGAAGTCTTGATTTTTGATTAGGTAAACTGAGGTTGGTGGATGTAATACTTCCTGAGAAGAATAGGTTAGATGTGGGAAATTGAATTCAGTTGTGGTCACAGTAATTTTGGTTATCTGTGGAATACCAAGGTTAGTCTCTATTTAGTTGGATATATGTATAAGTTTGAACTCAGGGGAGAGGTCAAGATTTTAAAGGTGGTTTAGGAAGTTGTCTACAGAATGAGCAAGAGAGAGAATGAGATGGACAAATGCATAAGGAAGGAGAGGAACTGTTGGCTGAAGATGGGTTTGAACAGCAATAATATTTAAAGAGAATAAAGAGGAAGAGGATCCCATGGACAATAGTGAGAGAGTAAACTCAGAGAAGGCAGGTGTGGTAACAGAAAGCTGGAGAGAGCAATTCAAGAATTGGTTAACATTGCCAGAATGGCCGAGTCAGAACTGAAAAAGGGTCCATTGCATTTGGCAGCAAGAACTTTAGAGATCTTGTTTCCAAAAAAGAAAAAAATTAGAGTAAGGGTAGAAAAGTGATAGCTGTGGGTTATCAGTGAGGGAGGGGAAGGTGGAAACAGCTAGTGTAGACTACTCCTTAATAGACATAATTGAAAAGGGGAGGAACAAAAGAAAAGGTACAGAATGAATGATGCAACTTTTGAAGGAGGGAGAGACTTGAACAAGTGTGGCAAGTACTGTTTTTTTAACCTATTCTTATGGATTGAATTGTGTCCTCCAAATTTCATGTTGAAGGTACCCCCAGGACTTCAGAATGTGACTGTTCGGAGGTAGGGCTTTAAGAAGGTGACTAAGTTAAAATGCAGTCTTGAGGGTGGCCCTAATCTGGTCTGACTGGTGTCCTTATGAGACAAGGAGACTGGGACACCCAGAGAGACCCCAGGAGTGCATGCACAGAGGGGCGGCCGTGTGAGGATGGCCATCTGAAAGCCAAGGGGAAACCAGCCCTGCCAGCACCTTGATCCTGGATTTCTAGCCTCTAGAGCTGTAAGAATAATTGTTGTTTAAGCCACCAGGAGTATGGTGTGTTGCTAGAGCAGCCCTTGTGGACTGGTACATCTGTCCAGTGGCTGTTCTCCTCCGCCACCTCCACACCATCCTGTTATTTGCTAAAAGAATCCTGATTTTGTTCAGAACCAGAGTGAGCTTACCACTAGGCCATGAATTATGCTTGGGTTAAGCCAGTCCTTTTCCAGTTCTTGTCAATTAAGCCAATTAGGAAGTTTCAGTTTGCCATTTCTATGGTTTCCACACATTATGGTAGATTTGAACAAATAATATTTGTTATTCAGCAAATATTCACTCTCTACTCACCCCACCACCACCCCTCCTCAAGGGAGGAATATAGTTCTGTGTTCCATGAGGTTAAACTTGGTTCTGTAGTGTTCTGCAGCCAAGGGAATGTTAGCAGACATGGTGCAAGCAGAGGTTTAAAATGTCCTTACGTGGTTTGATTTGATTTGGGGGCTTCTGCCACCCACTATGAGAGGAGCATGCTCTGGAGCGCCGCTAGTCTCAGACTTGTGAGATAGAAATAGATGTGTGTGAGCCACTGAGACTTGACAGCTGTTGGTTATGCAATATTATTATAGCAATAAATAACTGATGACACCTTAATTTCCCTTTTTAACAAGAAATGAACAAGACTTGTGTCAAATATTTGGCAAGCAACTACATCCAAATTGGACTTAATAACTAGTAATTTGTGCTTTCATTGTATTCATCTTTAGTTTCTTCCCTTGTGGCAATTTCCTAATTATAGTCATGGTACAGTTTCATTTGGCTTAATATATTTTTGTTTTTTATCTAATTTTTAATGGAATCAATAAAAGAAAATGTTGAGTAATTAAGACTAGAGGTAATCATGCACAGTTACAGCAAAAAAAAAAAAGAAAGAGAAAGGAAGAAGTAGCATTCTCCTACTTAAAAGGACAAAGCCAAAGATCGGTGGGGAGAGTAGCTAACTTTCTGAGTTGAAGGGGATGTGTCTGAGTTCTAGTTCTGTTACTTCAGAGGACTGCCCGGCCCACTCTCTGCCTCAGTTTCCTCAGCTGGGAAATGGAGTGATCCAATATCACCACTAGTAGGCAGTGGAGATTCACGGGGCTCCTGCAGGAGAAAGCAGCTTGCAGGGCTCAGATAAACAACTAGGAGCTAGAGATTAATGTTTGAGGGGTGTGAGTGTACAGGGCAGGGGCTGGGGGACAAGAGACAGTATCTGCCTCAGCAATCAAGGCTGCAGCCAATCTGAGCACAGCACACCAGCTGCGTGAACTCTGCTGGACAGCAACCTCTTACTTAATTTTAATTACCTTTAACTATGCCTTCATTCCACCAAGAGAAGCAGTCAGCCCGCAGGAGTGATGGTTGGGAGAAGTGAGCAGAGTCAGGGCATTTTTTCAGAAGAGCAGGAGCTGATATCCAGCTTTTTGATGGAGTCATTGATGACTTTTTTGGGGGGTCATTTTTCTCCACCCACTCATGAGTACAATTCCATCTCCTATATACCTGCTCGTTCCAGGGACTAAGTGGCAGACCTGAGGCTTAGACCCAAATCTTCCTGCCTCCAGAGCACAGGCTTTAACTACTCTGCCACACTGCCACTTGACTGTCATTTAAATGAAAATGTTGGAGGGACAGGGCTGGGAAAGGGGAGCAAGTTAGCCGGGCAGAACCAGGGGACGTGCCCCATTGGACTTTCTTTGTTCACTCATGCCACAATACATCCCACAGGAATCTGAGACTTCACATACATTGCTTTTTTCTTTTTCTTTTTTTTTATTAAGGTATTATTGATACACACTCTTATGAAGGTTTCACACGAAAAAACAATGTGGTTACTACTTTTACCCATATTATCAAGTCCCACCCATACCTCAATGCAGTCACTGTCCATCAGTGTAGTATGATGTCACAGATTCAGTTTGCCTTCTCTGTGCTACACTGTTTTCCCCGTGATCCCCCACACCATGTGTGCTAGACATAATACCCCACAACCCCCTTCTCTCTCCCTCCCCACCCGCCTTCCCACACCCCTCCCCTTTGGTAACCACTAGTTCCTTCTTGGAGTCTCTGAGTCTGCTGCTATTTTGTTCCTTCAATTTTGCTGCGTTGTTATACTCCACAAAAGAGAGAAATCATTTGGCACTTGTCTTTCTCCGCCTGGCTTGTTTCACTGAGCATAATATCCTCCAGCTCCATCCATGTTGTTGCAAATGGTAGGATTTGTTTCTTTCTTATGGCTGAATACTATTCCATTGTGTATATATATGTACCACCTCTTCTTTATCCATTCATTTGCTGATGGACACTTAGGTTGCTTCCATATCTTGGCTATTGTAAATAGTGCTGCGATAAACATAGGGGTGCATATGTCTTTTTGAATCTGAGAAGTTGTATTCTTTGGGTAAATTCCAAGGACTGGGATTCCTGGGTCAAATGGTATTTCTAGTTTTAGTTTTTTGAAGAGCCTCCATATTGCTTTCCACAATGGTTGAACTAGCTTACATTCCCACCAGCAGTGTAGGAGGGTTCCCCTTTCTCCGCATCCTCGCCAGCATTCGTTGTTCTTAGTCTTTTGGATGCTGGTCATCCTTACTGGTGTGAGGTGATATCTCATTGTGGTTTTAATTTGAATTTCCCTGATAATTAGTGATGTGGAGCATCTTTTCATGTGTCTGTTGGCCATCTGAATCTCTTTGGAGAATTGTCTCTTCATATCCTCTGCCCATTTTTTAATCAGGTTACTTGATTTTTGGGTGTTGAGGTGAGTGAGTTCTTATATATTTTGGATGTTAACCCCTTGTTGGATATGTCATTTACAAATATATTCTCCCATACTGTAGGATGCCTTTTTGTTCTGTTTATGGTGTCCTTTGCCATACAGAAGCTTTTTAGTTTGATGTAGACCCATGTGCTCATTTTTGCTTTTGTTTCTCTGGCTCGAGATGTGTTCAGGAAGAAGTTGCTTGTGCTTGTATTCAAGAGATTTTTGCTTATGTTGTCTTCTAAGAGTTTTATGGTTTCATGACTTACATTCAGGTCTTTGATCCATTTTGAGTTTATTTTTGTGTATGGGCTTAGACAATAATCCAGTTTCATTCTCTTGCATGTAGCTGTCCACTTTGCCAACACCAGTTGTTGAAGAGGCTGTCATTCCCCACTGTATGTCCATGGCTCCTTTATTGTATATTAATTGACCATATATGGTTGGGTTTATATCAGGGCTCTCTGGTCTGTTCCATTGGTCTATGGGTCTGTTCTTGTGCCAGTACCAAATTGTCTTGATTACTGAGGCTTTGTAGTAGAGCTTGAAGTTGGGGAGCATAATCCCTCCAGCTTTATTCTTCCTTCTCAGGATTGCTTTGGCTATTTGGGGTCTTTTGTGGTGCCATATGAATTTTAGAAAGATTTGCTCTAGTTCATTGAAGAATGCTGTTGGTATTTTTTTAATATAATTTATTTTATTATCATTAATTTACAATTACATGTGCAATATTACGATTATTAAACTACCCCTTCATCAGGTCCCCCCCACCAACCCCATTACAGTCACTGTCCATCAGCGTACTGAGATGCTATAGAATCACTACTTGTCTTCTCTGAGTTGTACTGCCCTCCCCGTGCCCCCCCAACATTATATCTGCTAATCGTAATGCCCCTTTTTCCCTCTTATCCCTCCCTTCCCGCCCATTTTCCCCAGTCCCTTTCCCTTTGGTAACTATTAGTCCGTTCTTGGGTTCTGTGAGTCTGCTGCTGTTTTGTTCCTTCAGTATTTTTTCTTTGTTCTTATACTCCACATATGAGTGAAATCATTTGATACTTATCTTTTTCGGCTTGGCTTATTTCACTGAGCATAATACCCTCTAGCTCCATCCATGTTGTTGCAAATGGTAGGATGTGTTTTCTTCTTATGGCTGAATAATATTCCATTGTGTATATGTACCACATCTTCTTTATCCATTCATCTACTGATGGACACTTAGGTTGCTTCCATTTCTTGGCTATTGTAAATAGTGCTGCAATAAACATAGGGGTGCATCTGTCTTTTTCAAATTGGGCTGCTGCGTTCTTAGGGTAAATTCCTAGGAGTGGAATTCCTGGGTCAAATGGTATTTCTATTTTGAGTTTTTTGAGGAACCTCCATACTGCTTTCCACAATGGTTGAACTAATTTGCAGTCCCACCAGCAGTGTAGGAGGGTTCCCTTTTCTCCACATCCTCGCCAACATTTGTTGTTGTTTGTGTTTTGGATGTTGGCCATCCTCACTGGTGTGAGGTGATATCTCATTGTGGTTTTAATCTGCATTTCTCTGATGATTAGCGATGTGGAGCATCTTTTCATGTGCCTGTTGGCCATCTGAATTTCTTCTTTGGAGAAGTGTCTATTCATGTCCTCTGCCCATTTCTTAATTGGATTATTTGCTTTCTGTTTGTTAAGGTGCATGAGTTCTTTATATATTTTGGATGTCAACCCTTTATCAGATACGTTTTTTATGAATATATTCTCCCATACTGTAGGATGTCTTTTTGTTCTACTGATGGTGTCCTTTGCTGTACAGAAGCTTTTCAGCTTGATATAGTCCCACTTGTTCATTTTTGCTTTTGTTTCCCTTGCCCAGGGAGATATGTTCATGAAGAAGTTGCTCATGTTTATGTCCAAGAGATTTTTGCCTATGTTTTTTTCTAAGAGTTTTATGGTTTCATGACTTACATTCAGGTCTTTGATCCACCTTGAGTTTACCTTTGTGTATGGGGCTAGACAGTAGTCCAGTTTCATTCTCTTACATGTAGCTGTCCAGTTTTTCCAACACCAGCTGCTGAAGAGGCTGTCATCTCCCCCATTGTATATCCAAGGCACTTTTATCAAATATTAATTGACTGTATATGTTTGGGTTAATGTTTGGATTTTCTATTCTGTTCCACTGGTCTGTGGGTCTGTTTTTGTGCCAATACCAAATTGTCTTGATTACTGTGGCTTTGTAGTAGAGCTTGAAGTCAGGGAGCGTAATTCCCCTGTTTTATTCCTCCTTCTCAGGATTGCTTTGGCTATTCGGGGTCTTTTGTGGTTCCATATGAATTTTGAATTATTTGTTCCAGTTCATTGAAGAAAGCTGTTGGTAGTTTGATAGGGATTGCATTGAATCTGTAGATTGCTTTAGGTAGTATAGCCATTTTGACAATATTTATTCTTCCTAGCCAAGAGCATGGGATGCATTTCCATTTGTTAGTGTCCTCTTTAATTTCTCTTAGGAGTGTCTTGTAGTTTTCAGAGTACAGGTCCTTCACTTCCTTCGTTAGGTTTATTCCTAGGTATTTTATTCTTTTGATGCAATTGTGAATGGAATTGTTTTTCTGATTTCTCTTTCTGTTAGTTCATCATTAGTGTATAGGAAAGCAACAGATTTCTGTGTGTTAATTTTGTATCCTGCAACTTTGCTGAATTCAAATATTAGTTCTAGTAGTTTTGGAATGGAATCTTTAGGGTTTTTTATGTACAGTATCATGTCATCTGCAAATAGTGACAATTTGACTTCTTCTTTACCAATCTGGATGCCTTGTATGTCTTTGTATTGTCTGATTGCTGTGGCTAGGACCTCCAGTACTATGCTGAATAACAGTGGAGAGAGTGGGCATCCCTGTCTTGTTCCCGATCTTAGATGAAAAGCTTTCAGCATCTCACTGTTAAGTATGATGTTAGCTGTGGGTTTGTCATATATAGCCTTTATGATGTTGAGGTACTTGCCGTCTATACCCATTTTGTTGAGAGTTTTAATCAGGAATGGTTGCTGAATTTTGTCAAATGCTTTTTCAGCATCTATGGAGATGATCATGTGGTTTTTGTTCTTCTTTTTGTTGATGTGGTGGATGATGTTGATGGATTTTCGAATGTTGTACCATCCTTGCATCCTGGGATGAATCCCACTTGATCATGGTGTATGATCCTCTTGATGTATTTTTGAATTCGGTTTGCTAATATTTTGTTGAGTATTTTTGCATCTACGTTCATCAGGGATATTGGTCTGTAATTTTCTTTTTTGGTGAGGTCTTTTCCAGGTTTTGGTATTAGAGTGATGCTGGCTTCATAGAATGAGTTTGGAAGTATTCCCTCCTCTTCTATTTTTTGGAAAACTTTAAGGAGAATCCGTGTTATTTCTTCTCTATATTTCTGGTAGAATTCAGAGGTGAATCCATCAGGCCCGGGGGTTTTGTTCTTGGGTAGTTTTTTGATTACCAATTCGATTTCGTCGCTGGTGATTGGACTGTTTAGTTTTTCTGTTTCTTGCTTGGTCAGTCTTGGAAGGTTGTATTTTTCTAAGAAGTTGTCCATTTCTTCTATGTTTTCCAGCTTGTTAGCATATAGATTCTCATAATATTCTCTTATGATTCTTTGTATTTCTGTGGGGTCCGTCGTGATTTTTCCTTTCTCATTTCTGATTGTGTTTATGTGTGTAGATTCTCTTTTTCTCTTAATGAGTCTGGCTAGGGGTTTATCTATTTTGTTTATTTTTTCAAAGAACCAGCTCTTGGTTTTATTGATTTTTTCTATTGTTTTATTCTTCTCAATTTTATTTATTTCTTCTCTAATCTTTATTATGTCCCTCCTTCTGGTGACTTTGGGCCTCATTTGTTCTTCTTTTTCCAATTTCTGTAATTGTGTCTTTAGACTATTCATTTGGGAATGTTCTTCCTTCTTTAAATAGGCCTGGATTGCAATATACTTTCCTCTTAGAACTGCCTTTGCTGCGTCCCACAGAAGTTGTGGCTTTGTGTTGTTGTTGTCATTAGTCTCCATATATTCTTTGATTTCTGTTTTGATTTGGTCGTTAACCCACTGATTAATTAGGAGAGTGTTGTTAAGTCTCCATGTATTTGTGAGCTTTTTTGATTTCTTTCTAAAATTTATTTCTAGTTTTATACCTTGGTGATCTGAGAAGTTGGTTGGTAGGATTTCAATATTTTGAAATTACTGAGGTTCTTTTTGTGGCCTAGTATGTGGTCTATTCTGGAAAATGTTCCATGTGCACTTGAGAAGAATGTGTATCCTGTTGCTTTTGGGTGTAGAGTTCTGTAGATGTCTGTTAGGTCCATCTGTTCTAGTGTGTTGTTCAGTGCCTCTGTGTCTTTACTTATTTTCTGTCTGGTTGGTCTGTCCTCTGGAGTGAGTGGTGTGTTGAAGTCTCCTAAGATGAATGCATTGCTGTCTATTTCCTCCTTTAATTCTGTTAGTATTTGTCTCACATATGCTGGCGCTCCTGTGTTGGGTGCATATATATTTATAATGGTTATATCTTCTTGTTGGACTGACCCCTTTATCATTATGTAATGTCCTTCTTTATCTTTTGCTACTTTCTTCGTTTTGAAGTCTATTTTGTCTGATACAAGTACTGCAACACCTGCTTTTTTCTCTTTCTTGTTTGCATGAAATATCTTTTTCCATCCCTTCACTTTTAGTCTGTGTATATCTTTGGATTTGAGGTGAGTTTCTTGTAGGCAGCATATAGATGGGTCTTGCTTTTTTATCCATTCTGTTACTCTGTGTCTTTTGATTGGTGCATTCAGTCCATTTACATTTAGGGTGATTATTTATAGCTATGTACTTATTGCCATTGCTGGCTTTAGATTCGTGGTTACCAAGGGTTCAAGGGTTGCTTCTTTACTATCTCACAATCTAACTTAACTTTCTTGTTTAGTTATTGTAAACACAGTCTGATGTTTCTTTCTTTCTCTCCCTTCTTATTCTTACTCCTCCATTCTTTCTAAAATAGGTGTTTTATTCTTTGCCTTTAGTTAGTATTTGGATGGTCTGCTTTCTTTGCTATGATTTTATTTTCTCTGGTGACATCTTTTTAGCCTTAGGTGTGCTTCCATCTAGAGCAGTCCATTTAAGATATCCTGTAGTGGTGGTTTATGAGAGGCAAATTCTCTCAACTTTCGTTTGTCTGGAAATTGTTTAATCCCTCCATCATATTTAAATGATAATCGTCCTGGATACAATATTCTTGGTTCGAGGCCCTTCTGTTTCATAACATTAAATATATCATGCCATTCTCTTCTGGCCTGTAAGTTTTCTGTTGAGAAGTCTGATGATAGTCTGATGGGTTTTCCTTTGTAGGTAATCTTTTTTCTCTCTCTAGCTGCCTTTAATACCCTGTCTTTATCTTTGATCTTTGCCATCTTAATTATTATGTGTCTTGGTGTTGTCTTCCTTGGGTCCCTTGTGTTGGGAGATCTATGAGCTTCGGTGACTGCGAGACTACTTCCTTCCCCAGCGAGGGAAAGTTTTCAGCAATTATTTCTTCAAAGACACTTTCTATCCCTTTTTCTCTCTCTTCTTCCTCTGGTACTCCTATAATGTGAATATTGTTCTGTTTGGATTAGTCACACATTTCCCTCAATATTCTTTCATTCTTAGAGATCTTTTTTTCTCTCTGTGCTTCAGCTTCTTTGTATTCCTCTTCTCTAGTTTCTATTTCATTTATCGTCTCCTCCACCATATCTAATCTGCTTTTAAAACTTTCCATTGTATGTTTCATTTCTGATATTGTGTTCCATAATGATTGGCTCTCCGACAGGAATTCCTCCCTGAGTTCTTGAATATTTTTCTGTACCTCCATGAGCATGTTGATGATTTTTATTTTGAAATCCCTTTCAGGCAGATTCATGAGATCGATTTCATTTGAATCTTTGTCATGGGTTGTATTCATATTCATAATTTTACTTTGAACCAGGTTCCTTTGGCATTGCATATTTGTATATGGTGCCCTGTAGTGCCCAGAAGCTCTACTCTCTGGAGCTGCTATGTCAGGGGTCGTAGGGGAACAGTATTGGTGCTTGAGGGGAGAAAAGAGCTGTTTCCTGCTTCCTGGCTGCTGTGCCTGTCTCCACTGCCTGAACCAGTGGGTCGAGCACACAGGTATAAGCCTCTATGCTTTGCGTTGGTAGTTGCTCTAGACAGGGTTTCCCTCTGGCTGGCCTAATGCCAGGGTAGGGTTTGCCGGTTTGCAAGCCAGGTGTGGCAGGCTGGGAGAAAAGCGCTGTAGGCTGTTTATCACGGAGGGCATCTTTGGAGCTCCACAGCTAGCCAGGGAGCTTGAGCTCCTGAAGATCGTGAAAGCTCCCAACCTGTTGGACAGAGTGCACCCAGACAATTTTGTCTACCTGTCCTTTCTCCTGAGCAATAAGCTCTGTGCAGTCCTTGCCCCTTTAGCAGCCCTCTTGCTGTTAGGAAGTCTCTCAGACTGCCTGCCTTTCTTTTGTCCCAGAGCAGCCAGATATGGATCCCTACTTTCCTCAAGTGGCTGGAACCTCAGTCTCTCCCGGTATTCTGCCTATCTTAGCTTTCCTACCCCCTAATCACGAGAGTACCATGAAAACACCATGAAATGTAGGTTTGTGCTCCCAGATCAGATATCCAGAGTTAGGTATTCAGCAGTCCCAGGCCTCCACTCCCTCCCTGCTCTGTTTCTCTTCCTCTCCATGGAGAGTTGGGCTGGGGGAAGGGCTTAGGTCTCGCCAGGCCACGGCTTTGGTACATTATCCTGTTCCATGGGGTTTATTCTTTTCTCCAGGTGTATGCAGTTTGGCACAGTCCTCTTTCCTGGTGCTCTTTCAGGATTAGTTGTATTAATTATATTTTCATTTAATATGCAATTTTAGGAGGAAGCCTCTGTCTTACCTCTCACACTGCCATCTTTAATCCTCTCATATAGATTGCTTTTTAACTGATGGTCTCCTCTCCATGGAAGCCTGTGGTGGTTTTCTGCCCTGTTCTACTCTAGCATATCCTCCCCCTCTTAGTCAGCGAGTTGCTGCCAAGTTCTCTGCCAAACAGTGGCCAGCTCTGTGGGTGCACACTCTTGGGGGTTGCAGATCAGAGAGAGCTGGACATGTAGAGTGTGCTTTTCTATACCATCTTGAGACCTAGCCCAGCTGCTTCCTAGACGGAACAGGTAAGACCGAAGTGAATGACAGTTCCTTTCGTGTGTGTGTGTGTGTGTGTGTGTGTGTGTGTGTGTGTGTACCTGACACAAGGCAGCAAAATACAGAGCTCTGAACTTAAAATCTGAAGGTCCAATTTCAAGTTCTGCCAATGCCACTTACAAGTTGGCTGATCTTGAGAAAATTTTAACTTCTTGGACACATCACTTCTTTAACTGCAAAATGAGGATGGTGATACTGAGTGAGAGGGATACATGGGAATATGCATGTGATCTGCCCAGCACAGCAGCTGGCATACAGACGGAGAAGGATTTAATGTTAGGTAGCTCTGCATATGATGGGCAGTGGGAGGAAGTGCAGAGGGAACTAAAAAAAGACCCAGAAGGTGGACATTCAAAAGAAATCTCTACTATGCAGAAGTAGGTTTATATTATATAAAGTGAATGCCTTTCATTTTTTTAAATAGGTGTTTTTAAATATTTAACTAGAGGGTTGACTTCAGTATTAGCTGGGAATTAGAGACACCTCAGCATTTTTTGAGCCCTTTCTGTGTATTAGACACAGTGCTGGCAAAGTGAATTATATAGATCATCATGCTGATTTTCTGGGAAGCTAGGTGGTTGGTATTACTATACCCTCATTCAGAGACAAAAACTGTGGCCAAGATCATCCAGCTGGTAGGCAGTAAAGTCAAACCTGGCTCTGTAACTTTGAGGTACTGACAACATATTAAGTATGCTTTCTTAAAAAAGTGAATGGCTTTTTCAGCCCAAAGGCTTAAGAAACCAAAGCTGTTGCAGGAACTCTTCAAGGTACTATGTACTTGGGCACGTGGAATGAGCCAGCCCCCTCTCAATTCCACACTGCCAAATTGATTTCAAAGTACACTTTAAAGCTTTTCAAAAGATTGTTCTTTAGCCGCTAGTTCATAGGCTGTGCTTAGACTATCATCTCCAGAAAGGTAGGAACTCTAACGGTCTAACTAATCTCTGTTGATATCTAAAACATTATATGGCACAGATGAGATCCACAATATTTGATGAATGAGAAAATGCATTTTTCTGTAATTCAGGCATTCTGTGGGCACACTGGCTCTTCTCTCCCCAATTTTCATCTCCTAGATTTCTGAATTATGACAAAAGGGGAAGAATCTAATATTTTGTTGAGTACTTATTATGTGTCAGGCATTGTGAAGAATACATATAATATAGTTACAGATGTAGTTATAGTTAGTTATATATAGTGGTAGACATATAGGTATCAATATATTCCTAGATAAATACAGATATAGATATAGGCATAGTTATATAGCTACAAATATATGGTTATAGATACAGTGATAGATATTGGTATAGTATGGATACTATATAGTATATAGCAC